>JAUBNY010000033.1:549092-575829 GCA_032275445.1 Crypturellus soui | reverse complement strand
CGGCCCGTCTCGGCCGCCCCCGCGGCTGCCGCCCGGTCCCGCGGCGCTGCCCCTCTCCGCTCTGCAAGCGCGCAGCGCGGAGGAGGAGGGCGCTTCATGCGGCGCGCGCCGCGGCTCCCCGCGCCTCCCGCTCGCCCCGAGGAGGAGGAGGAGTGTGGGCAGAAGGAGCCCGCGGTGCCCTTACCTGGGCAGGGAGCGCGGGGCTGGCGGAGGCGCGTGGCCGGGGGCCGCTCAGCTGCGGGGCGCGGGGCTCCGTGCGCGCGGGCCGCGCATCCCCGGGCTCCGCGCTCCGCGCTCTGGCAGCCTCCGGGCTGGACACGTGGGTTTTACGACAGCGCAAAATACAAGTGTGTGCGGTGCCTGCGGGAGGGCGGGGAGGCAGCGGGACGTTACCAGCGAGCGCAGAGCCCTCCCCATCCCCCCCCCCCCTTTTGGCAGCCTCCCCCACTTTGTTCCGTGCTCAGGTTTTAAAGGTGCCCCTCAGGCGCAGGGCTGCACGAAGCCCCCGGCCGCCCCGAGGCGCTCGGCAGAGCCCTTCCCTCCCCGCGCGCCCCACGCGGCTCCCGTGCGTTGTCCACGCGGGTTCCGCGCTCCCCACAAGGCTCCCGGGAGCTGCCGCAGGATCCCGGCACCCTTCGCTCCCAGATCCTCGTCCTCCCGCCCCTCCGCGCCGCGCCGCGCCGAGCAGAGGCGCGGGACCAGGCGCCACAAACTTCCCGTCTCCCAGTACTTCTCCCGTTGCCCCTCAGCATTTCCCTGCCTCCGCCGGCTGCCGGGAAAGGTCGCTCCGCGGGGAGCACCGAGCAGGTTCCGCTCCGCGTCCCGGGGAAGAAGGGGCGAGCGCTACCGCCTGCCTTACAGATAGCGCACGTATCGGACAAGGCGTTCACAACAAGTGCCTACAGCGTCGAGACGCGTCCCGCGTGCGGGAAACGCCGCGCGGTCGGGTGGGCGCCGCGCAGGACGGGTGCGCGTTTGGTGCCGCTGCCCCCGCTCCCTTCCCACCCTGCGCCCTCGCGGAGCCTGGGAAAGCGGCTGCTGTTTAGGTTCCGTCTGCGTCTAAGGCAGGACGTTTTAACACGAATTTCAACGGAGCTGGTGCAAAAAAATGTTTTGACTGGCGTCTTTTTGACAAGGTCATCCGTCATCTGCTGTATAGATTGATAACACCTTAGCTAAAGGCAAACACACGTAGGGTAAAAAAAGATTTTTACGGCTTATAAAGCCAGCTATAAAAACCTTCTTAATGTCTTTGATCAATTCTAGTGTGTCAGATATCATGAATTTTCAGTCCCTGCGCTCTACTAATCCACTTTTAGAAGTTGTGAAACGCTGCGACTTTAGCTGCGGGACGGAGCTGTAGGCTGGGAGCCCTCGACAGCATGTGTATGAAACGCCGAGGGATATACAGATATAGGAAGCTGCACTTGGGAATCAAGGTTTACGCTTTCTCCGTTTTCACTGCATTAATTCAGTATTTTATCCTTCCCTAGTTCTTCCCCTGGTCATGCTTTCATTGCAGCGCCTCTTTTGGTATAATTTTCGCTTTTTATTTTTGTTTTGCACCTATGAATTATTATCGTTTTCGCCACTGGACATCTTTTAAAAATACCAATTTGCCTTTAGTGGCAGCAGGCTCTAAAAATTCGTTTCACGACGGAAAAAAAAATAGTGATGAAGTGGGGGAAAGCTCCCAGCTAATGGGCTTAAGTGCATTGTCAATATCCGCATTTGCCTGGAGTTGTTAACAGAAATATTCCATGCGGGTTCATATTAGGCGGGATTTAATCTGTAGCGGCAAATAAACAAAACAAAACAAACAAATAAAGGGGTCGCTTGGGATTTTCCTCTGCCTTCCCCCTGCAGCGAGCGGAGCAGCGTCTCGGGCGGCGGGGCCGCAGCCCCCCGGGCCGCCCCTCGGCTTCGCCCCTTATTTGCTGATATCCCCCGCTCCGATCTGGCTGCGGCGGGTCGAGATGCAGAAAATGAGAGTTTTTCTTCTTCTTGCTGCTTTTATTATTATTATTATTTTCATTATTTAGAGGACGGGCACTGAAACAAATCACACTGACCGTTTAGAAAGCGATCAAACCTTTATAGAAATCCATCGTCTCCGAATCGATTGGCGAAAATTTGCTAGGAATTTGCTCAAAAGAAATAAATAAGGAGGGTAAGTGTATTAAATGCAAAGGGGGAACACGGTGGTGTTTTTCTTCATTGATTAATGACCTCTAAAATAAAACAAGCGGGAAGAAGAGCCAAGATCGATAAATTAACTACCCAAATTCATCATTTTCCCTGGGATTTTTTTTTTTTTTTTTTTTTTTGGTGTGTGTGTGTGTGTGTGTGAATAATCCTTAGGAAGGATGCCTGTGTCTTTGGGAACCTGCGGGTTTCATTTTGGGTGGGAGCAGGAGAGGGAGCAGAGCCCCCTAGGGCAGCGATTGGTTCGGGGACACCCTATCTGATTTCGTTTGACACACAATTAAAAAGTTTGCCTTTCATATTAATGAATTCTCCTGATCTGGGGAAGACGAATGGCCGGTCCCCTCTGACAGGAGTCCGATAAAGGATGCAGCAGCTTTCCTTGTTGCCCTAGGCGTCTCCTCATCCCCGTTTTAAGGTCACGAGCAGCCGAGTTAATAATTCATTAACACAGACGCTTATTCAGATGGGACTCGCGCTCCGCAACGTTTCGGAGCCGGGAAGGGGCCGTCCCGGCGGCACCGCCACCTCCCGAGCGCTCCCGGCGCTGAAGCCACCTCCCTCCCCCCTGCCCTCCGCTTCCCCGGCGCGATCCGGCAGGAGAAGCGCCCTCGGCGCGCGCGAGCCCCGCGGAGAAGCGGAAAAGCCGCTCGAGGGGAGCTCGGGGGCGCAGGTCCCGCGGCGCGGGGCAATGCGGGGTGCACAGACACGGGAGCGGGGGCCCTGGCACGGCGGTGCTCCGTGGGGAGCAGCGAGCAGTGCGCTGGGCATCACGCTGGGCACAGGGCTGGGCATGGAGCTGGGCACAGGGCTGGGCACGGAGCTGAACAGAAAGATGGGCACAGAGCTGGATATGGAGCAGGGTACAGAGCTGGGCATGGAGCAGGGCACAGAACTGGGCACAGAGCTGGGCACCAAGCTCAGTACTGCGCCGGGTGCCACTACTAAGGGATTTGCCGGTGGCCACCAAGCAGGTGCCAGCCAGAGCAGTAATGACTTTGTGCCCATGACTGGATACAGATGTGAACCAGTGACTTTTGGGCTCTACAGTCCACTGCCAATTCCCCAAGACACCAGTGTCCCAACGGACAGATTCAAATGTTTATGTCCATCAACAAACCCAGCTCCCAGCAAGGCATGCTGCAGGTGGGAGAAGAAAAGGAATTAACGCAGTTGTAAAGACCAAGCAAAATTCACCAGGGAACACATAAAGATGAATTAAACCATGCCAATTTGGGGGTAATTTCATTCCTCCTTTCACTCACATCTCCTCAGGTAGGTGAGAGGTTAAATTTTCAAAACTAGGCTTTGTTTTGGAGCTTTTTTTTTAATGGGACTACACAATTTAAAATGTATTCTCTAGATCATAGCAAGATTAATCTTTAAGCATGATTAATAATTCCTGGATTCCTGCATTGCTGAGTGCTCATTTCCATAGGCCTCTCATTCACCTGAGCTTCAGACGTGACAGGAAGGAGCCCTCTGAAGAGAGAGCTCCTACACAATCTCAGGCTTCCCAAGACAAAGACATTTTGAATGTTCAAGGAGCTACTTCAATAACAAAACACAGTCTAGAAAGTTTTCCTGTAGTTTAGCTATAAATAGCTCTCATAAATACGGAACCTATTAAATCTGATTGTTTGCATATGACACTAGAATGATAAGGTCTGGACAAAACTCAAGAGCAGTTACATTTCAACAGTTGGTATTCAGGAGTTGGTACGGTTGGTATTATCTCGAAACAATACCATGTTTTTACCAGGAAATTTTCAGAAATGAATAATTTTTCTTTTTCTTTTTCTTTTTTTTTTTCTGTTTTAGCTTAGAGTTTAAATCACAACTTTCTACCATTTTTTTCTGGGTCCACACTTTGATAGTTTTATTTTCATAAGTTACCAGTGAATCTGTTGACAGTGAAAGGAAAAAGGCTGGCAGCCCTGGTGAAAAAAGCTGCCTCCAAGGCAGGGACCACATCTCCCTTTGTCTCGTGTCCGTTGTCACAAAAGGCTGCACACACACGTGTGAAATACCCGCTCCGGTAACATTCCCTGGGTTTGGTGGACTCATGCAGGCAGGTGATCTTTGTTCCTTCCTATCTACAGTAAGAACTTTCACAGAACGACCAGTGTAAAATGGAATAACTTATTTAGAATAAGTCCATATATGGGACTTACTCCAATAAGCCAAATTCCAAAACACAAGTGCTCATTCTGATATCATTATTCAAGAATAGCTATTTTGGTAAAATTCCATGTGTCGACAAGGTCTCTGGGAGGGGGGAATGGCTCTTTTGGAAGAGAATCTGTGTGCGGTGGCCTGAACAACTAACCCTGCAAGGAAACTGTGAGCTGTAATCTTTGTGTTGATCTGCGTCCAGTGTGCACGTCTGAGTTCAGAATGGCTGTGTAAGGCTTCGTGTGGAAAATGTCTGGTCAACCTTAGCACCAAACAGCATTTTGGGCTGCTATGGCAATAGAAATAAATAGTACCAAGTGACCGGTTCCCTTATATAAATAAATTAAACTGATCAGGACATAAAATGAATTGTCAAGTAGAAATAGTCAATGCACAATGTAAGGAATGAAAAAAAACTGCAGGAGACTTCTTAACTACTCCACAACCACTGTTTTGGTTCAATTCCTGATGCTTTATCATATATTTTTTTTCTTCAGTTCTTTGCATTACTAAGTATTTCCTCTAATGTTATCTAGCATTGTAAGTTGATGGAAACTCAAGTCCAGAGTGCATGTCCGAAATAGAGCTGTTCAAAGAATACATGACAGATAAATCAACTGGCTTTACAGCAGAGAGCAACAGGGTTCCCGCTGGCAACCTGCTACAGCAGGGCTTACTGCGTAACATCTTCCAGGGCAAGGAAGCAAAACCAAAATGGCTCATGTAACTTGCAAGCACTTGGAACAACCATACACCTTCGGCTAGAAACCTGCCTACAACACCCTGCTGTGAAACTCTGCGCTCTTCCATTTTGACTACCAAGCAGCAGTTTTTCTGCTTTTCTGTTTCTCTTCTGAAAACCTTATTGTTCACTTTGTGCATGTGCGCCAAGCCTGTACTCCCTTGTTTGGAGAAAACGAGCAGGATCGCTGTGTGCTGTCATGGACACTTAGCCTCCATCCAGCTAAACAAGCATTGAAAAAAACAAACAAACATACAAAGAAAAACAAACAAACAAACTGAAACTCAGAGCTCTCCAACACAGATGATTTTGTGGATTTTTCCACATTTTGGCTAGAGCAGGTTAGCTGCAAGCACAACTTAACAGCAAGAAAACTTCTAAACTTTCTAAACTCTAGAAAGTAAACTTTCTAAACTCTGTGGGTTTGGAAAGAAGAAACTTCTTTGGACTGGAAAGAAAGGCTTGGTCCACTGCGTTCAGCACACTGCTCTTCTAGACAGTCAGGTAGTAGCTGTTGGGTACAGAAAGATTCAAGAAAATCCTTCACTCCTGATCCCTGCTAGTTGCAGGAGCCTTGCTCTCTCCTGCTTCGCCCACACAGTATACTATTCTAAACTTGAGATTTATAGCACAAAAGATGGAAAAATTCTCCGAAATACAAAGTACAGAAAACTCCTCTTCCCTGTGGTATTTATAGAAAAACACAAAGAAAAAGCAGGTGGGAGATGGCATATAGAGGCTGGGATTGGGTAACAGCTGTGCTGGCAGTTCGGAATAACCAGCAAGGAAAATGAAGAGTAAAGCATCAAACAACCTATAAAACTCCATTTAATTCCTTGGCAACAAAACGATTTGTGCAGGAATGCTGGAAGACAGAGCAGCAGGGACTTAGGCGCTGGCCATCCAGGCCCCCGCTGCTACCACACAGCTCCAGAACAGCCAGCAGCTACGATGGACAGACAGGAGCGACCAGAGCAGGCAGGGCGGACCTGGACGGCTCCCACCGCTGCTCCCTGAGCACAACTGGGTGACACGGCACGAACACAAGCTTAGGCTCCTGCCTGACAGCCAGCAAAGACGAATCGCACATCTTTAGCCTAGTGCTTATCGCAGTCATGGGATAAACCACTCTTGCAAAGGGGTCCAATCTACACACGTGATTCATTACCTGCAGGCACTGCAGCAATCACCGGACTTCAGTTCCTCCCCAAAGCCAAGAGCAAACTTTGGAATTCTGTTCCTCCCACATCGCACTTCTCATAAGCAAACAGTTTGCCAGCGAAATGAGTGGGTATCTCCTCCCGGTTAATCCCTAAGGATTAGCATTACTGTTTTTGTTAAGTGAGAGTGGCCTGCCGCAAGGGTACCCACACTACAGCACAGACACATGGCCTTCCTGCTTGCAAACTATGAAATTTGATTTGTCATATTCTTACAAGAACAAGATATATATTCTTGTAAGAAATAAATAAGAATTTATTTTTCTATTGTTCTAAAGTTTCTAATTAGGCTACCTAATTTATATATGAGAAAGCGCACCTAAAACAGGTTTTACATCGCCTGTCATTTATGAGAGAACATGTTAGTAGTAAGGTACCAGAGTTTCTTATTTTCATAATTTGACCACAGTTAAAGAAAAAGATTGGTGCATGAGGAACTTGTAAATTGACCTCTGCACTCCATACGAATGCATTAGGAACAACTTTAAGATTTCTTTCTCTGGAAAAGATCTACTACACAGAACGTGCTTAGCATTGATCTTGAAAATATGCTTATTTGCTACTTTATTTTCACCTAATTAATCATATAAAGCTGCAGCGCTTCTCCATTAGGAGCTATTGCTTCCACTAGCACCTTTACAATTTCAAATTAAAAAAAATCATTCTATATTACATTTATATTTCCAGGGATTACCAAAAAGTCAAGGAGCCAATATAATGTATGATCAAGACTTTAAATGGCAATCAGTGCCAGTATAATAGAGTTTTTTTTTTTTTTCCAAAGTCAGATTAATCTCTACTTGTGTTACTTCTTTTCAGATATGCAACCCCAAATTACACTTTTAAAATACAGATGGGTTACTATGCTATTCATCTGAAAGGGATTCATAACATTCTGGAATGCTTACCACTACTTTTGATATGAAATTTCTTGTTCCTCTAATAGAAAAGACTTCTAATTCATGCCAGGGAAGTCAATTTACCTCATTGTCCTCTGACTCTCATTTCAGAATAATTTCCTGTCTACTCTACTCTTAACATAGATTATTAAAATATGCCACATGCTACAATACAACAGCACTACTTACAGTAAAATCCCCTAAGAAACACTGAATATGTAAGAATATTATCAGTGACTTAGTTTGTACTATCTAGTTGCTGTCGAGGAAATTTTAGTATTTCAGGGATCAGGGGGTGCCACAAACTGACCCATAATATAGATCTGAACTAAACCACGACCTGTCCTAGTCATCTGAATTTAACTTGCAATATTTTTAAAGTTTAGAGTGATTGCAGTAAGAAATGAAACCTGATGCCAGGCTGCCATCCTTCCTATTTCCTGAATAGCAGATTCTAGTTACATCTAGAGGCAGTGTGGCAGGTACATTCCTGACTCTATTCCTCTATCCTGGTAATCTTCCCCTCCCCAGGACAACCCTGGCATGTACCTTTCCAAATGCCTTCTTCCTGCAGTTTCCATGGGTTTGATGCCACCTTGCCATGCGGCTCTCCGTGGAACCTCTTGAAAGCTGTTCAGAGCTGGGAAACATCCACAGAGATCAGTGCAGGTTCTCAGGGAGGCAGGAGAGCAGAGCAGATGCAAGGGAAGCCAGAACTTCCTTCCATCGGGAAAGACTTAGAAAACTTACATCGGTGGCATTTTTTTTTCTGAACTTCTGAACTTCTCTGCTCTATCAGGCTTCAAAAACAAATGCTTTACAGGACTGAGGTACTATTGCAACATAAAACACAAGGAATCTAACTCTGCTGGGAAATACTGAGGATTTGCACACTTTGATTCACACATATTAGCTGAAAACATTAAGACTAATTTTAATATAGATATCTGGTATAACAGAGGACTATAGCAGTTCTCTGGAACAGTGACTTGGAAGCAAAATGACTGCTCAGCTAAAACCACACAACTTGAAGAAATGACAGAATTGTTATTACTGTGCCCATATTCATCATTGCTTTTACTTTTCTTATTCATGCACAAAGGGGAAGAACAGCCCTGCCTGCACTCATAGAAACCTCAGAACCTCTCTCAGGTTCAGTGAGAGAATGCAATTTTTCCACAGATATATAAGCAAAGCTCTGTTAAGTCTTGAGCCATACAACATTTAAGGGAACACTTCCACAGTTTATCTTCCACCGAGTATCCTCAATGGATGTTTTCAGTAATATTTTTTATAAAAGAGAGTTTTCCAGAAAGGAAAATAGTATACCTATGTGTGTATAGGCAAAATAGCATTCCCTGATACAATTTGAATTTGATTTGTGGAATATTTATGCCAAAATCAGAACAGTTACGCCTAATGCAGAACTTCTGCAAAAATCTATAGATGTGGACTTAAAAGAATTTCAAAAACTAATCCAATGTCCATGGGCTCTGCATAAAACAGAGTTACTTTGTAGTTATTAGATCTGGTTTTGTATCCATGAGATATTTGGAAGATATTTCCACTTGACAAAGGACAATGAACATATGTGAGGAAAAAATTAATTAAATGTAGTCACCTACTAGCTTGAATAAGTATATAAAAGCTACCATAAAAAAAGCTCATTATTTTCAAGTTGACTTAATTTCAACTTATTCAATTAAAAGTTTGCACTATACTGAAAAAAAAATCTTATTTTTTTGCACCAATATCAGTATAAGTTCATCTGTTTGAGATCCAAGTGTGACTTGGATCACCAAAGTGTCACCAAAGTGACTATGTAAAAATAGCACCTTCTAACAGATTTGTTCTTGGTGTGCAGTGAGTCATGATGCTATTCTTTCTTTTGTTTTTCTGTGATTAAATATATTTTTACCACTTCTAATTCCTGGTAGTTGTGCAGAATCAACACAGCTGTGGGAGAATGAGCTAGATACCTTTCCATTTGTACAAGATAAGATTTATTAGCTAACCTCTGATTCTTTAATCTTTATTATCTGTGTTATAGTGCGATCAGAAAAAAAACAGCTTTACTTTGAGAACCTAGGTTAGGCTTTCAGGACTGGCTGTATTGAAGCCACTCAAAAAATACAGAAAATCAAAGGGACAATGAAATATACAACTTTCCATTAAGTACAGACACTTAAAAGTCATATCTTAAGCTTTTTGCCACATAATACCAGTTGAAAAAAACATCCTATTTGATACCTTGATTGCTTGATTATTTCACTCATGTCCAGTACAATTGTGGTTACATACAGCACTACTATTTCATACCTTCTTCTTGTTGCATGACTTGTGCTTAAAAGAAAAAAAAAAAAAGATCTCCAGGAAACAATGACCCAAAAAGTATGGAATTAAGATTTCATTTTTCTAACCCTAAGAGATTGGAAGGGAATGTCTCCTCTTTTGTGATTTCACTTTCTACTTGAGGAAAGTCAGATCTCCTGTTGGAATATCCCGGATAATTTCAAAATATTCTGGAGAATTGATGTTGACATTAAGAGTGCTTGACTATATGAAACATTTAAATAATCTAATCTACAAAGAGGAATGAATCAGTATTTTGGCAGCCTTTTCAAGAAACACAACTCCAGCTAATTCTAAATGTAACCAAAAAAGACTGAGAAAACTACCTATTAGGAGTCTACAAGATAAGAGACACTAAAAAAGCACATTTGATTTACGAGGCAGGAATACGTTGAGCAGTCTAAAATCATCAATGAAGAATGCAAATAAGGAAGCTAGCTGCAATTCTTCTCTGGAACCAACAGCCTGTGATTTAGTTTTACAGGTCCAGTTTTACATTTCAAGAAATGCTGAGCAAAATACTGGTGCTAATAGACACAGCACCAAGAAATGGAGTGATTTAACATCAGAATAGCTAAGAAGATCTGCCAGGCCGTATATCATTAGGTTGTGTTAGGGCAAATGAACATATAGTTAGCTGTGCTGTACAAATAAAATGGCCTAGAATTGAACCATTTGTGAAGAATAGACACAAATAGAGTCTAAAAGAAACAGGACCTAAGATATAATCATATTTATTTCCTCAATAGTGAGCACAAAACTATGTCAGACAAATATGCGAGACAGGAATGATGAAAAGCCATGAGATTTCAGTAACAATATCCCTTTGGTCATAAACCAGTAAACGAGTTTCTATTCCCAGGTCAGGTACTGCCCCAAATCATGTAACAGACCAACTTCATCTTCTGTAACTGGCCTCTCTGTAGAGACGTTTGTTCTTACACATCTCTGTAAAAAGCTTATCACCCTCAGTTGAAAAGTAGTCTAAGTCCTACTAGCAGTCCTAAGTCTGCCCTAAATAGACATAGCGTGTATTAATTGAAGCACAACAATTAACCTATACACTGGTCAAGACCATCAGATTATTAAGGTTCAAAGCACGTTTGTTTGCCTGCTTTGTAGTATGCTGTGTACAGGATACTCTTGAGTGTATGTGCCTGCAAATACGTGCATGAGAGAGAGGGAAAGAGAAAAGCAGAATGACTATGTGCATAATGTGCATAATGGATCTCAATGAAAACAAAAGTTAAATCAATCTGGGTTGCCAAGAGACCTAATATTCTATTATGATCAAAATAACCCTGAAGGATATAGAGAGGTCAAGCAGCAGCAGCAAAAAAAATTATCATCAGTCAGGGTGCAAGGATCAAAATAAACTCTTAGGAGTGTTGTTGCACTGCACAGAGGACGGCATCCAGTCTGAGAGGAAGCCAGGAGATACTGCTTTGAAAGGTATTGCCACAGTTGCAGTGTGCTGCATACACACACACAAAGATTGAATTAGATGCAAAAACACTGAATTTTCTATTGGTAACAGATTTTTTTTTCCTTAAAAACTGGACTGATAATTGTTTTACTTTATGGCATTATTAAGACATCCTCCAGCATCAAAGAAAGATTAACAATGTGCGAATCCAGAGGGATTAGAGAATCAAGAAAAACTGTAACTATTTAGACCAAAGATTTGGCAAAACATAATAGTGCCCTGAGGCGCTAGAGCATAAAACGCCAAAAGTACTTGTAGCTTAAGAATTGTGACAGGCTCAGGATTTGGAGTTAGAATTGTTAGTGTTGGCAGCTTCGTTAGAGGGCAGCTGACTCCCAAAAATCTTAGTTTTGTTCTCAAAGAGGGCCGTGAACAGTTCACAAAGTTCTGTTGATGGAGGAAGAGCCAGATTAGACAGCTTCCCTGCAATAAAAAGTTACAAGAGAGTAGGGCAGCCTGCCCGTTCAGCAATTAAGTTGGAATAATAAGCAGATCTGGCTTGTTTCAAAACATTTCAGTACACATTTATATGGTCCAAACTCGTAAGTGTATATGCAGTCAAGAAGTCCTCAAATAGCATTTAACTTACAGCACAGAATCTTCGCTTTTGAATGCATCTGCCAAAGAGAAGTCTGCAGAAGTGGTATGTCCTTTAGGACGTTATGAAAAGGGGTCAGCTATTCTATATATAAGAAAAAATCAGCAATGTAATGAAGTAAACAATAACATAACAGAAAATACTATTTGTCTGGTAGAGGACTGTTCACTTTAAAATGAATAAAAATCTATCAAAAACCTTATTTGGCTTTTACTCAGCCCTAATTCAATAAAGATATTTGGGGATTTAGCCAAGAACAAATGGTAGAAACAAGCAACAAATAGTGGCAACTGGCACCTCCCTCACAATTTTTATCTACAAAGTGTTGTGGGAACATCAGTCACGTTACAGATGGCTGACCTCCAGATGAAGAAACCAGCTCCGTGCAAAAAGAATAGGTTTTGATCCTACACAAAGTATGGGTTTAGACTTCAAACCTAAGATATATATTCTGTGAAATCAATGGAATAAATGTCATGTGCACAGCTCATGACAATTGTCATTTGCACAGTATTTGGAGGACTTTTGTTATATATATACGAATTACTCAGAAATATAATTCTGAGTAATTCGGACACTGTAATCTCCCACCTTTTGCAGTCAACCACAAATAGAGACCACATCACATTTCACCCCCAGCACCTGATGAAAAGATGACCTTATAAAGTGCTGAGCACACCTTTGGCACTTTCAAGGTGAGCCTTTATGATGACAACTTTATTTTGTATTGTTCTCCTTCAAGTAGACTGGATTTGACTGGATTAGTCTATTTGACTAATAATTTGATTAAGTTATTTGACTAATGTAAGCACAATGTTAAACTTCAAGAAAAAAATGTAGATGAGAATTAAGTTAGCATACGGTAAAAATCAGAAATGCTTTGAGAGCATCTGAAATTACCTCAAAAATAGGGCAGGTGGAATAACTCTGAAAATGCTACTCTTTCTCCCAGGAAGCATGGAGCAAAGGGATTCTGCACCGCCTGGGAAGCAGGCTGGTGCCTAAGTAAGAGGCACATATAAAAGAAAGGTTAGAGCAATACTCTAGCTGATAGTGCCAGACCAAATCTGATTGACAACACCGGAAAAAAAAAATACATTTACTTTATTCCATGGCTACATCTTCCATGACATCTATCTGTTCCTAAAAGACTGTAATCTCAACAGATCTTTTAGGTAGTACCACCAAGACAGACAGATTATGTAAAGCTTTCGGAATACAATCTGTAAAAGAAATTCTGTGCTGTCAGGAGAGAGCCTGCACAATCACTAACTTCAACTTCCATGATTTTGATTCTGGACTTCAGCTGTAGCTCTCACTTCTGTTATGGTATTGAAACAAACAGAATTGAAAACAAACTGCAACAGAAACAGATCCATAGTCGGATCAAAGGACATAATGAAAATTGTTCCAATGCAGGAAGAACACCTCTATATCACATGGGACACAAGTATGATTGGGAGACAAGATCCAGGAGTGCTAATATTCTTCAGTTATCACTGCATGATATACAAAGTACATGGTATGTATTGAAATAATATTTTTCAATGAACTAAGTACATACATCCAGAGAGAATGGAGCACAAAGATGAAAATGTCATCTGAAAACCTGAGGAAAACTGGACAGTGGTCTTGTCTAGCTGTGGCTGAAACTAACCACAGAACTGAAACATTCACATTATTTTATGTATTTTGCAGTGAGGTCAGTGAAAAGTGGTCTAGAAGAGAATTATTTCCTTTGCCTGTGACTTAAATTTGAGGAATAAAGCTTTTTGTAAAGCTACTGAAAGTCTTATTTGTGACAGCTAGATCATAGAGCACAATGTTCTTGGAGCTACCTTTGAGAAATAGGACATGTAAGATTTGGGAGTTCAATGGCATATTGCAAAAACTTTCCTAAATTGTCTCCATATTCACACAGGTTTTCCTTCTTTTTTCTTACGCTTTTTCTATATCAGTAGCAGAGAGTTCTTCAGGAACTTCTGCACGATGAAGAGGATAACATGTTGCTGGTTGTCCCATTTTAGGAACCTGAGCGTTTTGCTTCACCCTCAACGGCTTCAGAGTCTATTTTTGTACGATAAAGACAGAGTGCATATGGCAGCAATTTTGGTGCTTCTTCTTGTGGGTATAACATAAAGTGTATTTGGACACATTGGGAAATCATATTATTACACATTTTATCAGCAGAAAGGGTCTTAAGCACGTACAAACAAAAGCTGAAATTCTCAGTAAACTCAAGAGGTTAGTAAGCAGGATAAAGGACTGGCTATAGCTTGGGATGGACAGGAGGAGAGAGAAAAGAGTGAAATCACCTCTTTTGGCAACTGTCCACAAGTTCTTCAGGTCAGGTGTAACACAAAAAGGAATCTTCATGGCACTTAAGCACAGCTTCTGAATCCTGCCTAGTCCTGCTGGACTGCTGCCAGTTTGGAGTGTTTTTGACCTCCTTGCAGATGCTCCCTCCCCGCAGGCCAAGCTGACACCAGCTTCCTGCTGTAGGGACACAACGTGCTAGACCCTTAACCATCACTGCTGGCTCTCACGCAGATGGACTCACTTTTCAGTTACTGGGGAGAAGCCTCGAAGAAGAGCAGATTAAGGAATGCAGCTAAAGAAATATCAAAAATAACTCGCATCTCCACTTTTTGAGCCACAGAATAGTCTTATTACTAACATAATCATTTCTAATCTCCAATAACACACAGTAACATGCAGCGGACTAAACTTATTATAAGGAAGTGTAGAGTGAGGGACTACTCTGATTAAGCACCTCTTCTGGCCATCCTACCTAGTTAGAGATGCCTTGCGAAAAAGCTTTATGTGTGAACACAAAAGGTCATGAGAGGTCCCCTTTCTCCTTCCCTGGAATTCGGTGGGAAATGCTCCCTCACCGGTCTTTTAACGCAATGCTATCATTATGACTTCATATTTGGGAGATATGGCAGTCACAATTTGGGTTGATGATGAAGCCTCAAAAAATTCTGGCTTGTTCTTTTCTCGTTGAATAAGCATGACTGCTGATTGGACACTGCATTTAGAATGGGGAAAAAAGGAGTCACTAAAACATGTGAATTCCAAAACCCGCTTCATTTCTAGTGAAAATCATCTCCTGGCCTACCCTTCTGCAAGATAGCAAGATAGCTCTCCTAGTAATTTTTAGGTGACTCTAGAAAATTAGTCACATTCAGATGGGACTTGCAGCTTCTGATTTATCTACTTTAGTCCTTCTGCTGAAAGGATCCTTTGGCATCCAAATGGTACACCAGTGCAATCAAGGTGATTTCACCCTATTTCTCCAAGTGTTCCTTGAAGTCTAGTAGTGCTACTCCTATCTAGCACTTATATTAATGGAAAAAAAAAAAAAAAAGGTCATGCCTACATGTTTCAGGCATATTTCACATATACTAAATGTCTATATGTGCAATCCTTGGAAATACAGAACATTTCCATTACTGAAATATTTTGAACATGATCCTGAAGGCATCTCAATTACATCCTGGTAATCAGAATTTGATTTTATTTAATCTCTTCTGAGGTTTACTTCTATCTGAGTTTGCAAAGTAGCCACTAAGGCTATGTGTTGTCACCTGGAAACTTTCATAGCACACTTTTCTTGCCTTCAAGTGAGAAAAAAAGTAGAACGTAATACTAAAAGTCTGTATTTTCAAGTGAAATTTGACCTTGTTCTTTTCTTCCTTGCTCTTTTTCATTTTTGCTCTTTGGCCGCTTCTTGGGAAAGAAAACACCCTTCAGGTATCTGCTTATCTACTTATCATCTTTTCACTGATTCTTTTTCTTGCCTTTTCACTGTTTCAACTTTGTAAATAGCATATGAAAAATAAACTAGCATTATTCTCATTATTCCCTCATTTGCAGGACAAGTCAAAGTAAATCTGTTCTCCAAGGTCTACTGAATTTATTGCACTGATCATAAGACAGGGCCAGAAACAATGTAGTGTCTTACGTAGACAGATTTGATACAGCTGAATAGAACCTTTTCTGGAGTTGTGGCAGTAACAGCCTGAACTAGACTCCCCAAGCCACTCTTGCCACTAGACTTCAGTGATCTAGGAACCCCTGCAGTCAATGGCAGCTTTGACAACACCTGAAGTCATGCCAGGTACTCACCACCCCTGCTTGCTTGCTTACTCTTCTCTCATGTGCATTTATGGTTACTCTTTTCAGAGGTTTTCTTTCAAAGTTTCTCACAGTACTTCCCAGGCCTGGCCTGTGAAATTCCTAGTTCTTTCTCAAAGTCAAAAGTTTCAAAATACCAGACACTCTTATGAGAGCAAGGGAACTACCACCACAGCGTCTGAGCTTTTATAGTCGGGTCTGTGTCAGAGATGGCAGCAGCAGTCCAAGCAGCCTTTTCCTGATCTTTATATGCTCCTCCTATACGAAGCCTGCTTGCTTCTCCTGCCCTGGACTCATTCTTGTCAGGCTGCAGACTGTGCTCTGCTCCCTTCTCAAGCTGCCAGGGCTAATGTTCTTCATTATACAGCAAATACTTTATGATCCATAATTATCTATAATTGCATAAAATCATTTCTCGGTTCTGAGAGAGCCACAGCTTTTTCTGGAGGTGCATATTTTGTCTGTACATATTAGGGTGCAACAACTGCAGCAGATTTTAAAAACTTATTAAGAAAGACAATCCAAGAAAGAGTAAACAATGCGTGAGACTATACATGCAGGGAAAAAAAGGAACATTTTGAACGGCAGCTAGGAAAGCATAGGATAGGAAAAATGAAGTATTGTTATTTTAAGAGTGTTGATTTTGTGCACACTTGAAATAGCAGCACTCTGCGGAAAGATGCTGAAGTACTGACCAGACGTTTTCTTGCTCTTTACTCCAGTTTGGGAAAACATTTCCTTAGGTAACAAAGGGTTCTGTTAAAAAGCAATTCTACTATTTTGAAATAAGATTCCAAATACATTTGTTATTCAGAAAGCAAAATACAGACAATCTGCAACTACTTAGTGGATTTCAATATTGGAAAAAAGTGCATAATTTAACTAACTTCCATCATTTATCTTGAATCTGGAGCACATGGCCATTACCTGCACAGCGACACTGATTGCAGCTGGGATTACTTGTGTTAGGAGCTTAATCATTTATTTTCAATGCAGTATCTCTTTAGCTTTTGTAACATCAAATATCTGAAAAAATCCTTCTCCAAAGAATATACTTGCTATTAAATTTGGTTTTGCAAGCATGACATTATTGCCTATAGAAAGGTAAGATTAGCAGTTAACAAAACCACTGGATTAGGGAAAATGGTCAGCTTTCTAGCTCATTCATTTTACTCAGCCAATTTAAGACATTGAAGAAGATCTATTCTGAAAAATGAGATGCAAAGTTGGGTAGGAGCTCTGTGACTGATGGGCTAATTATAGCCTCAGCCAGGCAGCTTCACCTGAAGCTGCTGAGACCTGTTTAAAATCTCAAAAAAATTCAATGATTCCTTTATCAGGTCCTTTTCCAGCTGGAACAGGCAAAGTTTCCAAGGAATCTAAAAGTTAAATGAGGCAATATTTGTAGATACTGATGTTACCTCATTATGCTGCATCAGAGAGGATGTCACACAATGACATAGAGGTTGGTATAAAAGTCAGGAAAAACTCTCATAGCCAAGCATCTTATTACAGGCCAGCACAAATTTTGCTTTGCTGTAGTTTGGGTTGAGCTGAGCGCACCTGATTTCTTGTCAGCATTCGGATAACTTAACAGCAGTAACAACTGCATCCATTGTAACTGGGAGACACGGCTGTCATTGTACTGCTGGAAGCAGCTCCAGTGAAGACTTGTTCCTTTCTCTCCCAGAGGTACCTTCTGAAAATTAGGAATCCTGATGGGGCCTGCAACTAAGGTGCTGATCTCTGTGTAGCAATGATGTGCTACACAGAGTGGCTGCACAGCCACGCAGTGGCTTTCTCCAGATCTGAAAAAAGAAGCACAGATCATGGTACCTCTTAAAACTATAGAGCTATGCATCAGCTTCATTTAATCAGATCTTGGCTGTGAAATGTCTCTTCTACTTCTCACACCTGCTGGCAGAAAGTCCACATGCAGACAGTGATAGTCTCACTACAAAAACATCCTTAGCCAAGTCGCTCCTTATAGGCTGCCTCAAACACTACAAAATGTAAAAATCCTGCTCAGACAGAAAATGCAATTAACGGGGAAGCACCAGAGGCAGAAGACAGAGACAAGATAAGGTCAGCCAACGAGGACACCCCTGCTGGAAGGCTTCACAAATGCGCTGTTCACGTGCTTTTGAATATCCTGCTCCGAGGAGGCAAACACTGCTTTTGAAGAACTGAGTTTCGTTGGTGCTAGAGAAAGATCCAAGCTGTAATTTACATTTCCAGCACCCCTTTTGCTTTCCTAAATAGTTTAAATCTAATTTTCTAATGACAATGTAATTTATGAACCATGTCATCAAAAGACAACACTTCAGTTATGGATGACACTGTTTATCCTCTGGGGGAACATTTGCAGCATTAGACATAATATACATAGCCAATGTGTTTAGGAAACGAGTACCAATTTTGTCTTTGTGTTCAAGAAGATTTACTGGTTCAAATTTGCAGATTGGTGTCTTAAGCGTGAAAACAGTAGTTTGCACGTCATATGATATACCGGTCGGATTTTATAGCAATGTATGAGCACAACAGTTGTGAATAAACTCCGGATTTACAACACCACTAAGCTCTCCTACAAAGGGAAGCATATAAAGCTGTCACTTCCCTGGCCATGCTGCCTCAAGTCAGACAATTCTGACACAGAACACGGCTAAATCCAAGGCGGCGCTGGGTCTTCTGTCAACCAGCAGAGAGACAGGGCACAGCCCCAAGAAGGAAAAAGCTTTTCTGGAACTGAATCATGAGGATTCACTGTAATCCTCTGCCCTGAGCAGCAGCCACAACTGGCAGTCTTAGGGGTGACTTTTTTTCCCACTTGTCAGGTTGACGGAAGGAAAGAAGTGAAGGAAGAGATCCGTAAAAATGAGTTCCCTCATAAGTCTGCAGTGCCAATGAAATGATAAGAATGTTAATGTTTAAAAAAGCCTCAGCATTTTGCAACAGAGCAGTACATGGACTTTATCAATCTGATGTTTTAATGAGGAGAAAAATGCCACCACTTGTTTGCCAAGCCAAAATCTCTCTGTTTCTAAGAATACCATTGACATATCCCTAGATACAATCACAGAAACATCTGCTCTGCTTCTATTCTGCTGTTGCTTCTGAAAAAGAGAAAAAAAGGGGCGGGGGATATTTTAAGATAAGTTAAAATGGACATTAGAGTACATAAGCTTTCAGGTAATGCAGAATTTCCAGGTAATTTGCGGAATTTGATTTGAATCTCCAAAGACCTATTTTGAACAGAAAAACAAAAGGCATCGTAAGGCTTTCAGGCCTCTAAAGAGAAGTATCTAGAATTTAATGGATTAAATAAAATAAATGGGATGCTTTAATTCATTTCATCATTTAAACCTTTACAAAACCTACTTCGTCAACCTAAACACTGAGAGGTGTGTCATCCAAAACCCTACATAATTAAGACACATTTCCAGACATAGAGAAAATACAACATCCAGTAAACTATATTCAGGCTAAAGACTGAAGAAATAACTGTATTTAAAAGTAACTGTAATTATACTGCATTTCAGCCTAGAAAACATGAAATTAATTTCCAAAAGCATTGATCAGCAAATGTACCTCTACTAACACATCTGATCCTAGAGCTCCTTACTCAAAACCCTTTGTGCACACTTACAACTTTGCAACTTACAGTGCTTCGCATAAATGGAAGATAAAACCATCAACCAGTAAAACAAAATATATTTAGTAACAATGTATTAAGAACAAATACACTTCAGTTATAGCTGCTGAAGAGTTAGCAGCCTTGCTTCACAGGAAAAGCACACAGTGAGTGAAAAAACATGTCATCAGCATCAAATTCTGATGTATTAAATATTGAAAAGTGGCAGCACTTTGAGCAAATTAGCTAAGTCGTTCCAGACAATTGCATTGCCATGCATTATGTATAGCCAATGTATTTTGTCAGGAGTTCTTGTCTTAAAATGTTTTGCATAGCCTTCAGGGCTTAGGGGATTTGTTGTTGACGTTTTTTAAAGATCTTTAAAACACTGCTCTTTTACAGTAGTCTAAGCCTGTAAAGTCTAAAACAAAATTCTGAAAAGTATCTCAATGGCTGGAAGGTCCATTCGCAAAAGTGAACAAGGTGTTTAAAACCATCTTTCCATAATTTCAGCCTGCTGGGTATTTCTTTGGATAATGCAAGTTCAGATCACTTAGGCACCTTCAAGCTTTTGACTTGTCTCACTTCCATCAGCATAACTCTTAGAAACTGTGAATTGGAACTGTTTTAAAATGATCTAGAGTAGCTTTCTCTAAAATAATACATCGACATTACTAACACTACAGAAAACCTTACGATGAAAGATGGAAACAACTGCTGTAACAAACTGAAGGCACGAAACGTAGAATGTGCAAAATATTCTTCTTTTTTTTAATAAAAGAAATTGCTTAGAATAGAGAGAATCAGCTTTCAACAGATAATGGTCAGGGAAAGAAGAACACGTTCTCTGGCACGTGGTCACAGCCACACGAGCACTACCAAAACGTCAGCACGCACAGATGGGTGGTATCACGCTAGTCAGGATGCTGGGCTTCTTCTCCAAGAAACCAACCTGTGTTTTAGATTGAGTGACACAGTAATTTTTAATGAGGACCACTGCACATCACCTGACAGATACTCAACCTTAAATGCATGCCACGTAAAGGCACCAGGCACCAAGGGAAAATACCTACCAACCTACCTACTATGCTTGAGTACAGACAAGCACGAGCCATTCTTGTAAACAACACCGGAGTAGCTAGATCTTTCTAGACTCTTTCTAGAGACTGACTTATTCCTGACAGAAATGTATACCCTGTGGTGCATACATTTAATGCCCAAATTCTCTTAAAACTGACTTTTTATAGACAAAGTATTATGGTGTGTATTTTTTAGAAATGTGATCTCCGATGAGCAAGATCTCTAACGAAAATACAACAATTTTATTAAAATAGTATCTTTACTTCTCTGTACAATATTTTCAAAACAGAGTATGCACAATGGGCCTGGAGCACCCAGCAAATAGGGTAGTGTCCAAGTCAAGCATATGCAGGCAACTGTATTTACAAAAATATGTGATGTCTTTCAAAGTCAAAAGGAAAGATGTGAAGAACTGGCCCTAAATCTTTGTAGGTAGCATAAGATGCCTTTCTGAGCATTGTCTGTAAGGCAGTAAATAAACTTATCTTTTCAGTTACACTGCAGTTTACAGATTAGGAACCTACTAGACAGATGGGGCCTTGTCCAGATACTACTTTTAGCATGGCGATAACAATACTGAACTTTAAGGAGGACACTGGAATTACACCTATCTATTCCCTTGGTATCTTCTAAGCCGTATTTCTTGTACTAATGAAGCTAGCATTGTACTTCTGTCAGCACAGCAGGCTCCAGAGTGAGCAGAAGAGTGAAAAATCGTTTGTTCTCACCTTCTGCTCAGCTTGAAACAAGCCACCAACATCTTTTTTCCCTTTAAATACACCTTTGATCGAGCCCTCTCCCCAGTTCCAGATTCTCAGATATTTTCTAAACGTCATCACTTTTTCTCTAACCAGCTGGCCATTTTCTTTATGGAAGCAAAATCTCTCTAGGAAGCCACACTTCCATCTTGTAGAGTTGCAAAGCCCTCTTTTCCTTTTCACTATTACAATCTTCTCTGCTCTTTGGAAGGCGGGAACTAACCCCATGCACACACCTTCTAATTTCTGAGCCTGTTAGTCCTCTCCAAGAAGTACTTTTTCTTCCCACACAGGGGAAGTTGATGAGCTTCCCCTGTGCCACTCCTCCCATTTTCCCCCTCTCCTATCTCTTCCTTGCTCAAAAATAATAATCTAACATTAATTAATTAAACACATTACAAGTAAACAGCAATGCTGGATTGTGTTTCACCACATGAGATGGGTTATGGGATGTAGTTTCTCAACTTCCTTTATCTTCCCATTTGCATTTTTAAGGTAGAAATTCTCTCTTCTCTCAAGAGCCCAGCACACAGGCTGCCTATCCTGATTCACACCTTTGCATATTATCAAATGAGAAGTATTGATTACCAGCACTTATAGTTATTGACAAAGGCTCCGTTTTCCAACACTTTCATATTAACTTTACACGCAAGTAGTTCCAAATAAGTGAAAACCTTAATAATTATTAAGTGAAATAACTAAGGGACAGCAGAAATGTCTGCGGAACTAGAATCTGTAAGAAACAACCAGAGAAATTAAACCCTGATTTTCACATGGTGTGATAAAGTTCTAACCTTATTTTGGCCATGAAAATAAAGAGAACTGACAGGACACTTCTCTATAGCTAGTCCTCACTGCTACAGACTTTCCCCCCCTACATACATGACTGCGGACTATATGAAAGACAGAAATCAAGAGAATGACTATGTGCTAAATGCTCACTACAGTGAGATGCGCAATTACAGATAGCTCTGATATCCTGTAAACAAATGTGCTCAAAGCAAAAACCTTCCTGGCTCCAGCTGCAATATTTTGAAAACACATTGCTGGTATCACCTAAATAAATACTTTGACCATTAGAGTGGAAAGGGTGACACTTCAAATTGTGTTTAGATACAAAATTTAAAAAGCTTAAGAACTATTCACCGAAAGGAAGACACTTATCCAGAGCATAGGACACATTTATTTCCCATAAGTGCACTAGCTGACAGAAGGAGTCTAAGCCATTTTACAAGTGATTTAATAAAAGAGACAGCACATATGATACACTCCATCTTTCTGAAGTCACATAAAGGAAAAGACAAAAAAATACGAACAAAACTCCTCATAAACTTCTTTCTTCATTATTCACGAAGGCCATATACTATGACTTAGGATTTTTGTACCCTCAGCTTTTTTTTTTTTTTTTTGTGGTTTCTTAGCATTATATACAGTCACAATGGTCCTGGTTTTATTATTATTATAAGCTTTTATTCTTGTAATACAGACCATAAATAACACGAAGTGATTCCTTTTCTTAGTCATTACAGGAGTAAACTTTGTCTTTAAGCATATGATTATATTTTGCCAACAATACAATTAATACAATACATTAAAAAAGGCAAGTAATACTACAACACTGGGAAGTAATATGAGTCAAGATTATGTCTGGTAAAGGCAAAACACTTTCAATGTTTTCATGATGGAAAATTAAACATGTAGAGAGGAAACACAAAAGTAAGAGTGCAGTACAGCAACCCTAGAGCACAGCACTTCAAGTTTTATCCTGGCAGCTGTCAAGCAGTTAAGGTTGATGAAGGTATCTACAGAACTATAAAGCATTATTATTACATATGTCATGCCCCAAGTTCTTTTTACCTGTACAACGTTATACACTAGAGCAGTTTGGATGTGAAATATTTCTGTATCACCACAATAAATCACAGCTCACTAAAATGCCACAGTGCTGAAAGGAAGTGCTAGAATTACTGCCAATGCTAGTACTACCAGAAATCAAAACCTGTCAGACGCTATACGCTTAATATATCTCTCTTCCATACCCACTTTAAATTGTAAAGAGGCCGTCAGAAGCAATGAAACACCTCATTAAAGATACTATTACTTAAATTGAAGGATGTCAAACAGTGGCAAATTATTCTTTTAAAGGCTTGATTACTTCCGAAGACAACGAGCACCAAAGTAATGCATGTCTGCTAGAACTAAAATGCAGAACATCCTGTGAAGCGTATTACAAACACAAGATAGTTCAAATGTATTTTAGTATTTTTGTCACAATATCCTCACATCACTTGATCAATTTAAAAAACTCTGAGAAATGACAAAATGTGCTTATCTGTAACTTCCACACACATTTAAGGATAAAGGTAATATTTCAACTAAAAACTACACAGCCAGATGACGCCTGCTCTAATATTTGACCCATATGGAAAGATTGAAGGAATTGGGGTTGTTTAGTCTAGAGAAAAGAAGACTGACGGGAGAAATGATAACAGTCTTCAAATCAGCAGCAGTTGAAGAGGAGAACATATTGTTCATGCCTATGGAGGAAGGAACAGGAAATAATGGTCTTCTCTAGCGGATCCTCCTGATTTTGCTTTTTTTCCCCTCTACATTGAAACTGCCCATGCAATTCCACAGTGAACTCAGTGTGATTTTCAGTAGACCATATTCAGTCTGCCTGCATAAACAGTTTGCAGAGACCTTCAAATCTTTATGGTAGATGTGAATAACTTAATTAGAAAAAAAAAAAAGGACTCCAAAACTGTTAATGTATTATCTCCTAGGTTCTTTATAAGGACTTCTTTCTTTTCAGTTAGTACAAACCTACTGCTTGTCTATCTTTTGTCTACTTTCAATTTCATAGTCATGGCATCAAATTCCAAGGAAAAGAACATGCAGACCCTTCAGGGTCAGAGAAAAAGACTTCCATGTAAAACTGAATTTTCATGGACATATTAAATTGCTGTCTCTTTTAGAGATTTTTCTCTTTAAATATCACTTAATCTTCTTCCAAAAAATATTTAGCTGCACAACCAGTATGCATAATCTTTCCAAGATAACATAAAACAGATCCTGTCTGCTGTTTTTAAATCTGTTCAGTGCTAATAAAAGTCCATGTCATTTCTTCCCCTTCAGTGCTTCCCCCACCTATACAAGCATCTCCTACATGGATAATATACGCTTTAAGTTTCCCAGCGCAGAGAAGTCACTCACCTAACCTCGACATTTCCACTGAGAGAGCACGAATGAGTGTAAAGAGCAGAACAGCAAGAAGCACCAGCCAGCCTATCTGCCGTGGATAAACCCTTCCAGAGCATTATAAGGAGCCACGGAACCAGACCATCTTTTCCGTATTGTTCTTCCAACTTGTTGTATGTCCCTCCACATCTCTTGATTAAGAAAAAGAAAAAAATACTACTCGGACTGAATTGCTCTGAGAAAATAAAAGTCTTACATGTAATATTTTTCTTCTCTCAAACGGGGAACTTAGCATTAGTTACTGCTCGGTCTTTTCCTACATTTCTGTCAACAATCTCCTTGCAACTTCCATCTGCCTGGAACAGAAAAAGAACACCATCTCTTATAAGCCTATTCCCACTCACCTCACAGCCTAAAATATTACTCTCAGAGCGCTGGGGAGTGCTAGCATGTTCTTATATATGCTTTAAGAGAAACCTTTTCTCCATTTTTATCATACTTCTGAACATCTCACAGTCAATAATGTTAGTACAAGTGTAGAAAATACAGCTTAAGAGCAGATAAATATTGAACAGGTAGCTGATTACTAGCTGGATTATAGTGATAAAACTGGAGTGAAATGCTACAGTGAGTCTTCAAAAACTAGTTTTTAACTGTTTGAATTCTAGGTGGTACGTTTGTTTACTGCATTTTCCCTATTATGTAGGTAAAAACATGAACTACTTCGTGACACAGCTACATTGACAGTTTTCTACAGCCCATACCTAACTACTGCAACAAATCAGCGTATCTTTGGATTCTGCTGCTTCTACGGTAAATCTTAATTCCGCAGCAAGTCAAATACCATCAGTACGTGACGATGCAACGCTGACTCTTAATTCTAAGTTCTCAGCACCTTATTATACCAAGAGGGAAACTACCCATACACCCAGCGCACTGAAACTGTACTGACACACACCGTAATCTAACGCAGGAAACAGTAAAGTTTCAATTCTGCTCTCTGGTTTTAGCTCGGAAGGCGAGAGCGGAGACCCGCTCCCGCCCGCGGGAGGCGCGGGCCCAGCGTCACGGACAAGGTGGGAGCCGGGCGGCCGCCGCGCGGTGCGGGGGGGACGTTGGCCGAGGGCGGCCCCGGCGCCGCCTGCGGCAGCCGGCTCGCTCGGGGTTGCTGCTTTTAACTCTGCTGCAGGGCGTTCGCTGGCGGCCTTGCAGTTCTGGCCAAAACGCTGCGTTTTTGCCCTCTCGGAGGCGCGTGGCTTCGCGCACCCTTCCCTACAGGGTGCCGGACGGCTCCAGATGCCGCCCTTCGCCGTGCTGTCCCGCTCCGTTCCGTGCCAGGGGCCAAGGCAATAGATGAAGTGCAGCAAAAGGGATTTTCTTTATGTATCGTTATAAAGTTATCCCCGATTTCAACAGGCCAAAGCCACGTGGAAGATCCAGAAATGGTAGAAACGTTTAGCAGGAGAGCATGAAAGAGACTTTCTCATCGGAGAGAGACTCTCGTCTTTTGTTATCATTACTGGACTAATTTCTTGGGGTTGCAGACAAGTAACATTTGGTTGAGTGCCACAAGGAACAACAAATACCACATCATAGGAACAAACATTGCTGTTTCCTAGAAGTTTTAGTAGTCTTTATATAAGTTTTTCTGAAGTTCAAAACGCCTCATTTCCTGACAGCTGGTCCTGTTTTCAGTAATCACTGGAACATTTTTGCATGTTCAGATATCCATTGATATATTCTGAACTATATTAAAGTCCTTTTCGACTCATTTTTTAAGTGTACTTTTTAGCCACATCTATGTCGAAACTTTTAGGCAAGGTCTAACGTAGCCTGGTTTTAGGTACCCTGGGCAGTTCTGAATTCCTATTTAGGAAAACAACTCCTTGCTTTAGCAGCAAGGTTTTATTCTCTTTGCTTGACAGTTGAATGAAACTTAGGCTTTTGTTATCACATTCTCACTAATGCCTAGAACAGTGCAGATTAAGAGTACATAGCAAACTATCTTCTTGGAGAAGTGTCTGAGGCTTTCAAAAGATCGGCCTTTTTGTGGTTGCTCATATTTGTATCACTTTGTTTTGCAAAAATAAAACGCATCCAGGTGTTCTTTGACGTGAAGATTGGAGACAGAGACGTGGGCAGAATTGTAATTGGATTGTTTGGAAAAGTTGTCCCGAAGACAGTGGAGAACTTCATTGTGCTGGCAACTGGAGAAGTACGTCTGTGGTTTCCTTTCACTGTGTATTCAGGTTT
>JAUBNY010000033.1:532741-549085 GCA_032275445.1 Crypturellus soui | reverse complement strand
TAAATATTTGTTATGTTGTTTCAAGTGTGAACTGCCCATCTCAATTTAATGGAATCAGTGAGGGAGAGAGCCTTCCCAGCAGCCGAATTCTGGTGTGTTTCCCTAAATCCTTGCAGCTTTATTTGCAAAATAGGATGAGGTTGGACAACGCCACCTCAGGCTACTCCTGCCTGGCAGATAGGGCAGGCACAAGCACTGCCACCAGTACGTCAGTCAGAGGAAGGTACTTGTATTTTTTTCCAGTTGAATAATAAATAACCTGCCCTGTGGCAGCCCAGCCCGGCAGCACCCACCTGCATTCCAGTTTGTTTCCTGTCAGTGTTTGTCTCGTGCTGTGGGACCTGACCTCTCGCAGCACGTGTCTGTTCCCATATGACAGTAGGACTGGATGTTGTAGTCACAAAAAATATATTTTTTTTAAAGAGAGGATATGGATACAAAGGAAGCAAATTCCATCGTGTGATTAAGGACTTCATGATTCAAGGAGGAGACTTTACAGCTGGAGATGGATCAGGAGGTAACATGCTTGGTATCTTCCAGCTTCCCTTTCTGTTACACCTTTGAGTGTTCACTGAAAAGACTGGTGGAATGGCATTGCCTTTCTTTCGACTAAAATAAATGAGGAAAACATTTGTTTTGGAAGTATCTAAATCAGTTCTAAGCATCCTGGTGTGTTAGGAGCAAATACTTGAATTAGCAGACTGTAGGCCTGCGGCTTCCCCTCTGCTCAGTTCTTGCAGATCTTTCCTGTCTTGTTTCTGCTGTGCGCTCTGCACCCCTGCTCTTACCCCTGGTGCTCTAGCGCTGATGCACGAGCCAGTTTGAGGGACCTGGTGGGAACTAACCTGGACGCCAACGGTGACACGTGCGGAGTGGAGGGAAGGCAGCTCCAGGGCACAGGCTCTCCTCTGCCTTCGGTTCCCCCGGCTTCCGCGCAGCTCTCAAGTGTGCTAAGGAAAGCAGTTTCAAAACTGCTAGAGAAATTACAGAATGAGGCTTGTGCTGCTCCTCTCCTTTTCTCTTCACAAGTGTAAAACCGTGGAGGTGCCTTGTGGTCTGAGGCTTTACGCGCAGGCTCTGTCTGTTCGCACGCGCTGCATGCTCGAGGTCGGCCCCGCGCAGGGCTGCTCCCGGTCACCTCCGTGGTGCCCTCGTCTGCTTCCTGCTGCTCCTTCAGAGCCGCCTGCTTCGGGCGCTTCCTCGTGAACCTGCCGCGCTCCTTGGCAGCTCGTGTTCCCTTGCAGTTTGAGCGCGGGGGGAAGCTAAAGCACTGAGGACCCAGGGTAGCGTTAAAGGCAGGCGCTGTGTGTTTGCCGCTAGCAGCGTTCGCTGGGGTAGTGCCTGCCCGTGTGCTGTTAGCCGCCGCACAAGCGAAGAATGAGGCAGCCTTCCCTTCTCAAAGTCACGGTGGTTTAAACACTCTTTAAACACCTTTTTTTCTTCTTCTAAACTGTTTTAGGTATATCAAAATCCATGTGTAATATTTATACAGTTCCACACTGGCTCTTTTATGCTAACTTTCATGTGGTTTCTGTATTTCCAAACATGTCTAAAGCAATTTTTATATACTAGGGAAGAAAGTTGTGAAAGCTTAAGAAATAAGCATTCTTATTTGAATGGTCATATTACCTAATTTAAATTTACTGAAAAGGACAAAATATAGTATTATCTAGCGGTGTATATAAGCAGGACCTTTGAAGATACTCAGCTGATTAAACTCGAAGGCCAAAGGATGATCAACTTTAAATATTCCGTAGTAACAGCTGGCGTTTTAGCTCTCCTTTTTCTTTCCTCTACATAAAAAATACTTCCAGTGAGAGATCACCAATGGTGTAGCAATGGTGGCCCTGATTTTATTCAAACTCTGAATCTTCTCAAGTCCTGATTTATACTTATTTATTTCCAGTTTTGAACAAAAATGGAATATCTTATGAAAGTTCACTTTCTTATTTTGTACCACAGGATGGAGCATCTACGGAGAGAGATTTCCGGATGAGAACTTCAAACTTAAGCATTATGGAATTGGATGGGTTAGCATGGCTAATTCTGGCCCAGATACGAATGGATCCCAGTTCTTCATCAGTGTGACAAAGCCTTCCTGGTTGAATGGAAAACACGTAGTATTTGGTAAAGTCCTTGATGGAATGGTAAGTATAAAAAAAAAAAATGGTGGCTAAGACCACTCCAGGAGAACTAGGGCCAATCTCAGGGCACTGTATTTATGTGAATATAATCTATCATGCCATTGTCATTCAAAACTACTTGTTGTCTAACGTGGACAAGGTAGAAAGTGCGTGTGAAGTGCTTAAACCAGAACTGAAAATGCAAGCAGTGATTACAGAAATGGAAACTTAAGTAAATAATTTGATTTTCAGATTTCTTGTTTTAGATCACTAATGATCAAAACCAACACCTTTACAAACTACAGATTGAATAATTTCAGGTCCCTCTTTCACTGACCCTGTTAACCAGGAATGTGATTCCTCAAGCTAAAATTAACTTTGTCACATACACCAATTGTGGGTTACACTTTCATTGTTTGGGCTTTCAGAATATGTGACTGTGGAGTATATATGAACATATAAATTCAAGTATGTTTAGAAAGAAAAAAATATGCCCAGCACATGTGGAGTGCACAGCTGCAACACTCACCCAATATCTGACAAACAGAATTTCAGTTTAAGAAACAGTTATTCTGAAAGACTATACTTCTGCTAATCTCTTTTTTTCCTTTAACTTACTTCCTTGATTGTTTTTGAAATGAATGGGGAAAATATGACTGGTTACATTGATCAAATTCATGTAGAGTTTGAAAACCTTATCAAAACATACCTCCCTTGCTCCACATCCTTCATATTGAGTTCAATTCTCATCAGCTACTCTACCAATTAAAACATTTTGAGGAGGTTTAGGTATATTAATTGGCAATTAGCTATAACCAGATACTAGAGAGCATGGTGCCCACTCTTAATATAAATAGAGGAGTCATCAGGCTTTTGTAGAAAGCATAATGGTGCTGAATGATCAGAAAAATACTGCTTACCACTTTTTACTGACTGGAAGGTTTGAAGAAGGCCACGCAGCCTTGTGTGTTGGTGCTGTCACCTGTGTGCAAGCTGCAGAATGGTACAGCTGATAGCAGGGACTTGGCCTGGCAAAGCTCTATGGTAGAAGGTTCCTTATAAATAAATAATGTTAATAACACACACTTATTTACCTGGTAAATGGACTTGAGCCACTGAGACATTTTCTTGGCTAAACTGAGTTTTTTTTTTTAACAGTCTGTGGTGCACTCGATAGAGCTTCAGCAGACAGATGAACACGATCGCCCCCTTCAAGACTGCGTGATTGTGAACAGCGGCAGAGTGTCTGTGAAGGAACCATTTGTGGTTGAAGTGGATGACTGGTAAAACCAACAAGCAGAATGGGAAATTAAATGTAATAATTTTTCTTTTAGGTCTAAGTTTTTGACTGATCTCAGTTATCCATTGACTTTTCTCCTCAAAACATGTATGTAGACAATATTTAATATTTGCCAAATATATTGAATTATGGCTATTCCTTTACAATTTTATGGAAACTTTACTCTTCAAGGGGTATATTCCACTAAATCATAGAACATGCAGAAAAATTCCAAAAAATTCCTCCATTTCTGTGAGGATATCTACTTTTTTTACAGGAATCTTAAAAAAATGTATATTTTAATGTTTGAAAAAAAATCTCTTGATTTCAAATAAATACTTAATAAAGAACTTTTTTTTTTTTTGCAAAGAGGCTTTTCTGTTTTTTTTTCCCTAATTGATTCAATAAATGATGCTGGGGTGCTGCTTTCCTACATCAGAAAGAGCAGGGATGGTAAATCTAATTTCCTTAATGTGTTAGATAAAGTCCCTACCATCTTTCAATAAAAGATGGTATGAAGATAGACTACTGTAATCGAGACAGAGCAGCTTAATTTATCGTTAAATAAAGTTGTTGGTTAGAAACTGATTTAAAAAGACCTTGTTTTAAAGCTCAAAGGATTTTATAAGTCATAACTAACAATATAATCTAAGATGCACAGTTCCAAAACACTAACTACAAATTTTTGCTGCATAGTAGACCTGCATCTTTAATTTCTTTTTTTTTTAAAGCTACTTAAATACCCTTAAACTTAACTAAGCTTTTAAGTAAGTTCAGTATAAGATATCCTTTAGCTGTACTACATTTTTTAACATATTAATGTTTTCCAAGAAAGGCTGCTGCTTCTGCTGGGTCATCAGAAGAGGCCCCAGGACGTTGGATGAAGGTCTAGTACTAACACTTTTGCAAAGCAATCCTGGAAGGATTACTCTCCTCTTGAAGCTGGAGGAATGGAGAAACCCTCCAAATTCTCCCAGTGCTAGGCAATCAGGCTTCTGTTCAACCCCTGCTCATGTTGGGCTGTATTTTTTTCCCCTACCAATGTTCACAGTAAAAAGAAGTCACTAAAAAGCTGCACCGAGAAGCAGTGTTTGAAAACAAAAGCAAGAATGCCTTCTCCCTCATCCAAATAGTTCTGCACTTGCAGCTAACACTGCTTTCCTGGAGGATGATCCCTCAGATGGTAGAGAACATTCCACCACCTCAACAAGGGCTGTAATCCAGGAGGTCTAAGAACGCCCCAACTTTTCACCCACCGTAAGCAGCTTTAAAACAAATTACATAGGCTGGTGGAAGCAATTCTTGCTTTTCCAAGATCAGATTTGTGTTAGTGTCTTGCTTTGCCCCTACTGTTTTTGTGCAACATTCTCTTCCTTCCTCTGTCTAATGCAATGAGTTACTGGCTATCCAGCTACACCAAAGAAATATTTTCCTTTTTTCTTCTAAGACATACAATTTTATATCATGAAGCTAAGAGTCTTAAATGAGTAGACACCCAAGTATTTTCTCATGTTTCATGTGGACATGTACCAGCTCTGATGGCACAAGCTCCAATAAACATCTTGCCTCAACAGATAAGCACATAAGGCATATTCATGTTGTAGTACTTTATTTTGTAATGTCCAGTAACACACAAAAAAAATCCAGTTAAATCTGAACATATATATATATATATTCATTTTTAGTTTGTTATTTTACTACTTAATCATATTCTTGCTTCATCTCACCACAAAGTTAAGTCGTATGCACTGATTCATAAAATATTAAGATATGGAATACAGTCTAAGAGTTGACGCGAAGAGTAAACACACACACTTTAGTTGTCATAACTGAATGAGATTCATAAATGCCATGTAAAATCTGGTAGATAAAAACCTTTAGACTGAAATCCAGACAACATCCTGGAAGACAGCTATGTACTTAAAGACATAAAAGCATGTTCTCTTAACAGAAACTCTCCATATACTTGTTGGCTGTTTTCCAACCTAATGTTTAGGAGCAGTTTTAAAATAACTTAAGAAAAATGAACAAAATACTTTAAAGTTACTTTCCATTTCTTCTTGCTTTTAAAATCACTTTCTTTGCAATCTCTCAGATACTGTCTTTAGTGCCAGCACTTTCAATCCATCCACTGCCTGCAATGGGTAATGTGCTGGAAAAATTCCTGGTGCAAAAAGGGTTAGTGTAATTTATGACAAAAATCCAGAAAAAAATAGTAAAATTTTCAATTCTTTTTCAACATTTAGTGTAATTCAGTGTATGACTTCAAGCTTTTAGTGTTAATTAGTTAGACTACATCTATATATAAGGTTTAAATAACTTCAATACAGTTGTTTCCATATCTTTTTTTTTTAAAGCAGCAGTTATGACATTGATTTTTTAAAAAAAGCATAATGCTTGAACTTAAACTGAGGCTATTCATCTTCCTTCTGAGCATAATTATCACATCCCGGAATTTTTCTCATTAATTCCATTGAGCATGACTTGAAGACTTGCTTTAGCTTCTTCTCATCACTTGCCGCTTCTACCTGGGCAGTAGATGAGGATAAAATATTCCATGCAGAATGCCTTCTATAACAACATTTGGAAAGTCATCTGAAAGAAAAACAAACAAACAAAATAAAACAAACAAAACCTGCTTCCTTATCTATGTCAATGCAATATAAATGTTTTTGTGGAACTTAACAAGGCAAGGCCTGGCATAATTTAGGTTACCGCATCACTCAACGGTTTATCCGTGCTGGGGATATGCTATTAGTAATGCTGTTTCAGCACTAAAGCCACTTTAGTACAGCACCGGGCATTGCATGAATGCGCTGCCAGATTTGTTGCTTATTGATTTAAAGGGATGTTCTAATACTTAATGCTGCTAGGCTCCGGCCCTTTATCTGAATCTTTTCTCACAAGGAAGATGGATTACACTGGCAATTCAATTTCTAACAAAATCTCAATATACTTGAAGGAATTCCAAGATTGCTACTGGGAATACTTCAGAGCTGTTTTTCCACTGTGGTTAGACTGAGCAGACTTAAGGATGCCTATAACATCAGAGATGATTACTTGGGACAGGAGAATTTTAGGCCAAACAACATAAAATGTCATATATGTTACATAAAATCCTCCTATAATACCTGAAGGAGAAAAAAAAACTCACACTATATTCTTACCACAGATGTAGCAGAAACTCACACTTACATTTCATTTTTAATTTACCATGAAAAGATTACCCAATGAAAGACAGCAATAGATCCATACAGAAAGCAAGCAGGAAGCACATTACTGAAGAGAAAACATTTTTCAAATGCACCAATTCCTGCCTTCTTAGTGAAGGGATTGCTTTAATCACTAGACTAGGCATTAGGATTAAAAATTTCTGATCTTATCTTCCGATCTTAAAATAACCAAAGAAGTGGGTTTGCCTAGAAGAACATATATGTATATCAGAATAAACAGACGGGAGCTCATACACAACTTGTCACTCCAATCTCATCTTTCCTTCAGCTACGAGCCTACAGGAGAGTTTGAGTGAAACACAGCTTCCATTAAAATTGTAAGATATTTGATAAATTCAATCACTTAGTACAAGTGGGAATTTGGTTTTGCTCCTAGTCCTTTGGTAAGATCACTTTGAAAATAAAAACACTGAGCCAAAAGTATGTAAGAAGAAAAAATTCCCACTGTTTTAAGGACATTAAAATTAGCAGGCATTGCTAGGGTGATTCTACAGTTTTAAAGATTTTACAGAGAGATTTTAAGGTTGTTCTGACTGAATATCCACCACAAGCAACACATGTATAATTTGCCACAGTTTCAGATAGTAAGTCATCATTATAAATTACTCATTAAAATTTTGAATCCAATAATGATTTTTGAAGTCCTGCAAGCTCAGCTAACCCAAATCACTCTAACTAGACTAACCCTACGCTACTGTCATTACTAGTATTAAAAATACACTTTGTAAGAGCAATCTGATGCTTTCACGCTAAATTAAATGGTGAAGTTTCAGAAACCTGTTTTTACTGGTTTGTCTGTAATATGTGGGACAAACTATGTATGGGAAAATGAATATTGATTAAAAAAAGACACAGCATTAGATTTATTGTGTGGCTTTGTTGCTTAAAATTCAAGCCTATTAATTTAATTTTAACGTACAAATATACTGATGTTTCACACATCGCTTATATGGCTTAAAAAATCACCAGAACAGTTCTCAATCAAGGAACAGGAAATTTGAGATTCCATTATTCAACTCAAGAAGCATCATTTTAGATTTTTTCTTCAAAACAGGATGTATTGGTCCTTCGCATTTTTGAATGAAAGGGACACGCGTGCACACACAGATGTACACAGTTGTAATGGAAAAAGTGAGTCTGAATGAACCATGATTATTTATAAATGTAAATGTTATTTTTGAAAAAAATCTGTTGTAACACAGCAATGCAAGTAATGGCAGCACAGTATTTTATACATAACAGTATAATAAGCAAATAAAATGAATTCTTTAAGTATTATGTCCCAGAAAGTTTTTCTTTTTCCCCGTATTACGAATCCCCATAATTACACAATTTCCTATTTTAGTGGAAAATTTAAAACAAGCATTCCTGCATGCAGAGAAGTAATTCCACTTCTGATCTAAACAACTGTCATAACTCAACTTTTTCAAAGAGCAAATGCAATGAATAGTTATTTGATAATGAACATGTGCCTTTGGTCATCGTTTGAACAACCATGACTACTTTTTTAAAAGGAACTGTAAGCTATCAAAGTCTGTCGGATAAAATTTTAGAAAGTTCATTTATGTTTTCTCTGTGTTGTGAACTAAGGAAAAAAAAAGCAATACTTGAGCCAATAAAATTCAAGCCAGATTAAAAACTTTGTTTTTTATTACCAGACTGAGCCAACACAGAATAACATCTATACTTACGGCTTGATTCTTCCCTCTCCTTTCTCTTTTAAGACTAAAATTAACATTCTGCTTTGTATTGATTCAAAATAGGTTAAAAAGAACTTGCAAGTGAATTTGTTTTTCTTAGCATCTTCTGAATACAAGCAAGAATATTCACTTGCTGCATGAAATTCCAAATACCATGTGTCTAAGGCAAAAGAAGCCTTTGCAAAGGCATGAAAAGTCCTTTGTTCAAGATGTCATTAAGTAAGGTTATTTAATATTTAAACATGACACATGTTACAAGTAGCATTTATCTTCGATCCAAAGCAAAGCACTACTTAAAAGCTGCAATTACAAAATTCATTATAAAGTTCCTACTGAATTCATAAAGGAAATTTACCCATGCTCAGAGTACACATTAAAGACGGACGAAATACTGTCACAGAACTGCCAAATCTTGGGAAGAAGTCATAACAGCGAAACCTTGTGTGTGCTTTGGATAGCTTAGGTGCTACTTTTGTGTTTCTGACCAGCTATATGTGAAATGTATTTTGTCTTTCTTGGGAATAGTCTGAAATGAAATAATGTTAACCACCTACATCCCACTCTAGGGATCCAAGTTTGTAATTAGAAGGGGTCTCATTAAACTGTATTGAGACACACAGTGACGCTAACGCTGAATATTAGCAACACAGGGTAGTGCAAACTTTTATATAGAGGTAACTGTGCAGCTTGGCTACATGAGCGCAGCAGCTGGGGTCAGCAGCGACCTTGTGAGGTGACTCTTCCCAGCGCCTCCACTCGCTGCTTGGCTCTGTGCTCTGACCTCCTGCCTCCAGCGGGCACGCAGCCGCCTGGCCAGACCACAGCTCGCCCAAGGCGTAAAAACAAGCGGACAGAGGAAACCCTGGGGCGCACCTTGTGTGCACGACGGTGACTGTGCTCACCCTACACCTGGGACCTCGAACGGAGGAGGTCGCTCAGGCTTGACCCTATGGGGCCTATTCGTTAGTATGGACTATGCTAGCAGCAGAGGCAACCTCAAAATACACGATCCCAATACCTGTGACTTTGAAGAAAGGCTTAAAAATGTGGAAGAAGTACATGTCACTGTCTCGAAAACTACAAGCAAACACCCATCTTCTCCACAAATTACTTTCTAAAGTGCCATGACTTTCATGACAGCTCAAGAACCTGACTCTTGATTTCTACCCACAGCATTTTGTAAAATGAAGCACATTTAAAAGTCTTAAGGTTCTGGGAGAAAATTCTCTCACGGAATTGTATTCAGACCTATAAAAAAACTAAAAACAAACAACATTTTTAACAGAAAATGTAGTAGGAATAATAGTTCTATCAAGCAAAATGAAAAAAAAAAAACAGGTAGAAAGTTCTACTAGCAATAGATCTTTCCATTTTTAATGCAAATAAAAAGACAGAATAAGCTCTCTGAATTAATAATGCAAAGAAAGGAGAACTTAAAAAAAACCAAAAAACGAAAGGTTGATAAGCTATTTCAAACACTCTTCTGAAGCAGGTATTATAAGTCCAAATGTCCAGTGGGCACATCAATTATACTTAAAGTATACATTCCTCTTTTTCTAAAGTGTTCTCAAGGTTATAAATGATAAGAAATAGTAATAATCGAAATGGAAATACAAACATGCTCACAGTAAATCGACTGGTGTTTAGGGAAAAAGCACTTACAAAGGACTGAGCCTCTTAGTTCAAACGCTTCAGGCAAAACAGCCCAAAGGGTCAACAACAAAAAAAGAAAAGCAATGTTCTTTGTCTTTTGATTTCTCAGTAGATTTGACCGAGAAAACAAGTCGGGGGAAAAATTCCATCCTCTTATAAATCATCCATCCCACTTAGGTGTTTTAACCGTCTCTTACCTAAGAACTATTGCTTTATTGACAGGTTATTAGATTTTGGAGCGGTGTTGTTTGACTAGGCCTGTATTAATAATAACGTGGTTTATGTGGTGCAGGGTCAGATCAGTAAAGTGCTGTTAACAGATGACAGGTTTGATTACCGTTGGCTTTAGGCAAGACATATGGATCCCTTAGGAACAGCAGCACAGGCTGGTGGGACAGTTTGCTGGAAAGGTCAAGAACAGGGATGTCAGTATCAAGGGACAGTCAAACAGAATATTCTACAAACTAGCTTTGATAAAGTGAGGCGATCAAGCTGCTCGAGAGCAGGGTCGGCACGTTTCGGCACGCCAGGGCTGTCCAGAGGAGCAGAGCCCGCTTCCAGAGAGCAGCCCCAAAGGGAGAACGGAATCCGAGGTGCACAGGTCGCCCGGCGGAGGGGCAGCCTGAAGGCAGCCCCGGGCCCCTTCCCCCGCGGTGCTGTGGCATGCGGCATAACGCGGCCCGAGGAGGATGAGGCCGGTGCCCACCGCCGCGGGCCACCAAACAGGCTCAGAATTTCATGCAGCTCTTGCACGTGCCGGCCACATGCCCGGCGTGGTGGCAGGAGGTCCCGGGCAGCACCTTGCACCGCTGTGTCCCAGGGGGCTCCCAATCACCCTCAGCACGTTGCAGTCCACCTTCCACAGGGGCTGCTGAAGGAGTGCAGCTGGACACAATCAGAGCTCCTTCGAATGCACAGGAGAAAGTGCAAACTCTATTTCCTTCTCATACTTCTTGCTATAAGCATTACATTACAATGGATAGAAGCATGGACAGACAACGTCCCACTGAGCTTTTGTAAGAAATTTCTCAATACTGCATGTGGATCTCGTAAAGCCGCAATATTTAACAAATATATCCACTTAAGGCTAAGCTATTCATATTTTGACATCTGCAAGGAACAAAACCAGGCAACACCAAAGACTTCAAGCAGTTTATTAACCTAACATCCTAGAAAGAGTAGGAATAAAGCTCACCTTGACTCTTCCGATTCTGTTTCATCAAAAGAGCTGCAATTAAAGTGAGAGGAAACTTTAATTACAATAAAATTAACTCCACAAGAAAAAAACAGACAAGTCCTTTAACCACCACCAAGGGAGCATCTTTTTTTTCTGTTCAGTGGCTGCATAATGCAACACAATTATATGAATGTGGAAGACCTTATCATTTTGCAACAACTGTTTGGAAGTGACATTTGTTCATTCATCAATTCATTTAACGGTAATAAACTCACACATATACATACCTATCTATCTATGCACTGATAAGATATGATTCCAGAGAAAGTCTTGGTTGACATTGTTAACTACAAGGGAAAACTACAAGTCTGCTAGCTTGTCCTTCGATCACTAAATCACTAAAAACTCAATGTTTAAATTATTTGCCCTTTTTTTTTTTCATCATAAGGGCTCAACATTTATAGATTCGTTCAATTTCTGAGAGTGGCATGACTGTCGAGTTACAGAGGTTGCATATGGAGTATATTTGCTGTGATATGAACACCCTCAAAAACATTGTGTAAGTGTATTAAAAGCAGAATAATTCCTGCAAATCTTTTAACACTAGATATACTGAGAGTGAACAGTAATTTCTGAACTTGATCTTACAACCCTCTTTTGAAACAACAGTGCAAAGGGTCAGTGGGAAAAATCATGGCCTGTGATCTGGGGATCTAAATTACCCATTGCAAGGCTGCCCATTTGAGGAGGTAGAAAATGACTCAAAGCTGTGCTGAATTTCCTTTGCATCCTACTGAAAGGCAGGTGCAGATTTACTTCCATGTGGGAAAAACCCAGATCTTGCTTCCAACAGGTTCCCAGCTCTCCACGCAGCTTGCAGCCTGGCGGCAGCTCAATGCCCACGTCCTGACAACGCTCCGCTTCGACGGCCACGACGGGCGGGTTGGAGCGGGGATCTCTGAACGACGCTGGGCGCCGCCCTAGGCCCAAGGCAGCTCCAAGCTGACGGTCTCGATATTATTTCTAGTTTCTTCAGCTCTCCTCCTGAGTGTGAGCTCACTGCTGGTAATGCCCTGAAACTCCCTAAAAGCTGGAAAGGGCCACACTGACTTCCTGGGAACAAGTCCTGACAATACTGCTGGACCTGCTAGCTGTGTCAGGTTCCCTAGCAAAAAGAGATCGTTCTCCCCACAAATGCTATACCTGCAGAATAAAAGAGTTTCTGGTTACACTATCTGGGGAATTTCTGTTATCCTGCACTAATGATAACCATACTCAGACTCCTTTCTTCTGACCTGATCAAGAATCCTCATCCGGGGGACAGGCAACAGGGCCACTGATGTAGGTGTCACCGAAGAGATGAAAGATACCATTTCCAAATATACAGAGAGGGTCATAAAGATATTTGCAGAATTGCTATCTCATCCAAATACTAATAATCAGAAAACACACATACACAAATGCTTTCTCTGCAATTGTAGCGTTTATGAATCTCTGAAAATTCCTTTCAATAGATATTCCAACAGCTACAAGAAAATCGTATTTTTCTCATCTAACCTCTCCTTTGCTTTCCAAGAATATTACATTAAAACTCACTTCTGTCTGTGAACAGACTGAATTTATTTTACCACCTTTTGAGGATATATAAACATACTTAACATGAACCTAATGCCCATTTATTTTACCGTGTAAGCGTTGGCAGCAAGACCATTTTAAGTCAATGCAATTGCGTCAGCACTGAATGGATATGGGCCCTTTGGCCTCAATATATTTCTCAGTAAATGAGAGCTTACCCACAGCTTTCTGCTTTTGGCAGGGTAGGTACATGGCGAACATTCAGGAAATCAAGAAATATTTTAGGGAGTTCTTCATTTTCTAAAATGACTGTCTGTAATAAGAAAAAAGGACAACAATTTTATTTTTGTACTTTACATATCACACACTTCTACTCAAGATACCAGAATACTTCTCACTTGCAACATTGTTCAAGGCTTCTTCAAACTTTTTCACTTACTACAGAATGCTTCATTTCAACTGTGAAACCTCAATTCTTAACGAACTACCAAAACATTCAGCTCATGCCACTACGTTCTTAGAGTATGGGAGGTATTTTCACCTGCCACCACCAGTGACGAGCTAGACACATCTCAAGCAGAGATGTCGGATTCTGAAACTAAGACACCGGCACACCCATTTCTGGATAAAATTCCACTTATGTAAAACATAAAATAAAGTAGCTACAGCTCAGTGTTTTCACATACACTTCCCAGAATATTCCTGTCTGACATATGAGGGGAAAAAATGAAGTGTCCAGTTTGTACAATTTTATTAATGCATGCCCGTGTAAATGCTAACACGGTAAAACTGTTTGCTTGGTTTGACTTCACAAAGTACTCCCTACATGTGCACGGTGACCCTGAATGACGAAGCTCTGAAAAAGCTGCTCTCTAGACCCATCACACTCTTCCACAATAACAATATAAGCAATAACATATCTGGACTCCATTCTCTTCTTTTTTATTCATGAACAAGATGCTTTTATAAGTATATGAGATGGTTAGGCACACATTTGTCATGAAAGGACAACTTTTAAAGAAAAGGATAGATCTCTGACAGTTGTACAGAAGCTGCCCCCAAAACACTGATAATCATTAATTTTCGCATAAGACAGAGAAAATAGTTCATAAGTTCAACCAGGACTCAACCGAAAGATTCAGCCCCTATTTACTTTGCTACTATGCAGTTTGATAGCTGTTTTGGTACAGTACTTCACATGCAAATGAAAGCCACAAGCTCTTCCCTAAATAACTTTCCTTCATAAAGGTTTGATCTTGGACTGAACATATGGATGCACGGGACTTAGGTAAATTCACAAGTAATTGGTTAAACAAAACTGCTTGCCCCAGTAAAGCTATCCACATGAAACAGCAACAAGAATAGCATTGGATCCTCTTGCATTCAGGAGATAGCTTATTCCTGCATGCGTGTTCTTTCACAGCACAGTATGACTAAGAAGATGCAGCAGTGCATGAAGAACAAAGAATTGTGCAAAAAAAAAAAACAGGTTTAGAGAGACCTCTACAGGTCCCCTAGTCCAACCTTCTTAATCCAACTCCAAGGTGCAATAGCAAACATCTTGTTTAATTGTGAAATTAGTTGTGTTTTGACCCAGCTAGTGTGACAATTACCTAAAATATTGGTGGACTTAGAGAGAAATACATTTTAAAATAAGGTATTTGGATTTTTTTTTTTTTATGTTATATACCCAGCTCTGAATTCTGGTTTGATATTTCTTCAACAACAGCTGAGGTCACCACTAACAAGTCAAAAGAAAGGAAGAACAGGCAAAAGAGCGCAGCTTCTGAACCCTCTGCTGTGGATTCTAATGGCTATATCACCTCCTGCAAAGAAACGGGAAGGTCTGAGATGCTGGCAAGTGTTAAGCCTTTCAGTTCACCTCTATCTGAGGATGCTGCACTACACGCCACCGCATCTGCATTCTGTAAAATCAGCACTCCACTGCTACAAAATTCATCTTGCTCGGTATCCAAGATATGCATAAAAGGAGGGGTGGAGGGGGATGCATATTCAGAGGGTGTGTGAATTGGATAATAATGTGGATGGTTTGCTCAAATAAAACCACCTTGTTAATAATATGCAAGGGAGAACCACCAAAAAAAAGTTGTTCAGAGATGCTTAAGGGCATCTCACTCTTCCATGCAACCTCATACTTTCTGACAGCTTCTCCCAAAAGTTGAGCTGCTGGCCGGGGCTGGTGAGTGTAATGGTGATCATAAGGGAAGAACAGAAGCACACGTCACTATATAAAAAGGAACAGCCATGACAAAACTAAAAGACCTGTTTTTGCTACGTCCACTCACTCCAGATTAACATCTCATTAGACTTTGCTAATGAGCTATATGGCCTGTTCTGTTTTTTAGCATAAATAAATAAATAAAGAATTTAAAGAAATAGCATCTATTTCAGGGTTCTAAATAGTTTGTTAATTTCTTTATGTGGTGATCTATCACCTTGAAAATAAAAAAGGCAAAAGCAATTTTCCACACTGTATTTTGCACCCTGTCTCTCCTAATGCGAAATCTTGTCATTTCCAGAACTTCATAAAGGGAGGTCTCATTGCATAGAACATAGAAAAATCTTCCCACTGGCGTAATGTGGTGCGTATTTTAAGGAATAATAAATAAATAAATGATGCCACGGATTAATTATACTAGTATAGGGTTAGATTATTTGCCTGCATTGGCTTCAATGGAAAAGGGACAGCAGATAATCCAGCCTTTCCTTCATTTTGTAGTGTGTTGAGTAAAAAGAGAAAAAATGTGAGGAAAGCAAATAAAACGCATCAGTTGTGTACTCTAACCTGTTTCCTACTTCTAATTCAAAGTGGCTCAAAGTGAATGCTAGGGAGCAAACAGAAGCATTTTTCAAGCTTATATTCTTTCGTTCAATAAATACTCTTAAATTATAAAGAAAAGCAGTAATAATTGGTGTAATTTACCTAGAACAAAGTCTATCACCACAGATATTTGACTTCTGGCTAAAAGGGATCAAAAAAGCCTCTTTTGCAAACTCTAGCTCTAAACAGCAGCTTACCAGTAAAAGAACCAGCAGGTGAGCCTCTGAGCCACATAACTGTGTGCGATGCAGTGCACTCAAAAACAGTCTTTGTTCAAGTGAATAAATGACACTGCCTGGAAAACGAGACTACTGATTCCAACACTCTGCAGCAACGAACTTAGAAGATAAATTTTCAAAGAAACAAAAACTCACAATTAGTTTGTTAGTAATGTGGCTTTCCAGTGCATCTGAATTCTACAAAGATCATAGTAATGAGTTTCATATGTGGGTCCCCAGAGTGTTAAATAGGCTAATTTAAGAAAAAAAAGAACAGCAGGCATATTTCCTTCCTAAAATAAAAAAGAACTAAAACACCTAATGCAGCCCCTGGCAAGTGATTTGGGAAGTGGCTCCAGAAATACATTTTTCAAACTCATTGATTTCAGCTGAACTAAGAGCATAAGCACCATATTTTCTTAAAAAATCGTAAAGGGTGTTTATCCGTTACTGTCACACTTTAATGAACTACTGCATGCTTCAGAAAAAAAGAAGCCACAAGGGAAAGCCTGATGTTTACATCAGCAGAAATGTCTTTTTCATT
>JAUBNY010000033.1:460632-520446 GCA_032275445.1 Crypturellus soui | reverse complement strand
CTTCTTTCCTGTGAGGGTGCCAGAGCCCTGGCACAGGCTGCCCAGAGAGGTTGTGGAGTCTCCTTCTCTGGAGATCTCCCAAGCCCGCCTGGATGCTGCCCTGTGCCCCGTGCCCTGGGTGTCCCTGCTGGAGCCGGTAGCTGGACTAGGTGATCGCTAGAGGCTCCTTCCAGCCTCAACCATACTGTGACTCTGTGATTCTGCGTGATTCTGTTAGAGCAGAAGATTTCCAGTGCAGTATTTCTGTTGAACTGTACAGTAAGCACAACACTGTACTTTACACAGATCTTTGGGCTAAATCAGAACTGAAAAGACCTGGACAAATGTATGACAGGTTTACTTTGCAGCTGTTTTTATATAATGATTTAGCCAAAAGCAAACATTACAAGCTGTTTAGAATCTGTAAGGACAACTCTGAACTCTGCTTTTTCCCAGCAATTACTGCTAAATTACAAGAAAGGACAAAAACAAGTTTTACTTCCATTTTTAAAGTCAAGACGTTATTGTCCTCTCTTCTTTGTTTAATGCTAAGATGGTACAAGGGACAGATTGAAGAGGCACAGACGAAGAAAGTCTACAGCACAGACATCTAAGAGAGAAAAAGAGTGAGGTAGTCAGGCAGTAACCCTGCCCTAAGTTTCTAACAGGATTTTGTATGCTGCTGTTTGTATGAATATAATTTGCCTGATGTTTCTAGATGTTTCCAACTAAACATGCAGTCATGCAGCCAGATGTGAAAGGCAAAGTTCAATTTTAACTAAAGTAATTGGGTGACATGCTGTTTCTTATTCCCCAGTTACATTTGTGGAAGTAGAACATATCCATTTTTCTCTGGAAATCCTTTATGAAATCATATTGATTTCAGGACCACATCTGTGACAGTTAATAAATAAAAGCAGGAGGCGAAAGAGAAGTAACTCCTACTCAAGGATATGACAGTATGTGAAGTTATTCCTTAAACATATTATTCATATATAATATTTACTGCTAACACTAAGAAGTAAACATGAACATTACTGTATTATTATTGTGAAAGCTGGTAGTAAGCACAATTTTAGAAAGATTCAGTTTCCCAACAGCCTGGTTGGATGTTATGTTAAACTCAAAAAAACAAAATGGATCCTAAAGATTGCTAATGCACAAAGTCCACTGTGTAATCCCCTTATATCTGCAGCCTCTCAGGTGTTGACTAAGCATATTTTCAACATGGGCCTGGTATACAGATGCTGGCAGCATCCAATTTCCACCTACATTCTCAGATATTTCATCCTTTTTATAAACTTTTTTTTACTATTAGTTTATAATCAAGTGCATGATTTTTAACTAATATCTCAATGCTATTTAAAATCAGGAAGTGGATATCTAGTGAAGAAGCCATTAATTCTGAGATGTATGTAAATGAAAAGCCGCAATAGTTATGTTTCCCAGCAATGTTTTTTGTTTGTTTGTTTTTAATCTAAACCCACTGCCAAATCTGATTCTCTTCTGCAAATCATAGAATCGTCTGGATTCTGCTGAGAGGGGAGGTAATGGAAAAGATGGGAACAGGTCCAGTTCTGCAATGATCTGCTTCTCAAACCTGTATGTGAAGTAAGGCCATTTAACCGAGTGGCTTTACCACACATTGTCTTCACATTCATGTTCATTCATGTTTCCTGTTTTTCACTGTTAGCAATGATAATTTGAAGAGCAAGGGGGACACCACCTCCAGCTGGGTGGTATATATTCTGCGATACTTCCCTAATAGTTTGGAGTAGAGATTTGTGCTTTACTAATGACATAAAGTTGGTTTAATGTAGCAAGTTAGGTTTTTAATTATGAATTTACTGACACCTATCCAGATTGAGTTCTGAGAAAGGCAGAGCCTACTTTGGACTTCTAAAGTGAGTTAATGTAATGTAAATCACTGGGACAAACTTAGAGTTTATCTGCACTGAATTGCGAGAATTGCAGCCTTGTAGTTCTGTTGAAGTGTGATGATGTAGAAGAGCAGTTAGCACGCAAGCACGACCTACTTTTTAGAATCAAAAAGCTATTTTTTTGTCTTTTGAAAAGGACAATTCAGTAACTTCCTAATAAATATCTTTCAGTTTTCAATCCTAATCATAATATTTCTTCAGGTAACATTTCAATTAATTTCTGATTTTTTTGGCAAAATACAAGGATAATACAGTCTGCACACATCATTGTAGGGACTATCTTTCCTCTGCCCACAAATTTTCTAATTCTATACCAAATGGTAAAAAATTGTTAGATGAAATCTAACAGCCTTTTCCATATAAAAGAAAAAATCCCATATATAGCCTCATATTTTTCTTCTGTATCCTAAATGTTTCTTTCCCTCTATACCAAACATCCTCTTTGACTCAGATCCTTCTCCAGCTGTTCAATTAATGCTAGGTTTCTCATATTGGAATTCCAGTGTTCTGTGCAACTTATAGGGCAGGAACTAGCAAGCAAGGAATAAATCCAAAGCACACAAGGCAAAAAAGGCAGGAAGAAATGTTCAGAGAGAGGGAGATATCTACCTTCCATCAAAAGTGCCAATGAAAGAGTAAGCACTCCTTCAACTCCTTTATCTTTGCTGGGACTGTTCGTCCCACATGTGCACAAATGCATACGTGTCTTCTTGTTTTGGTGGGCTGAGATCTAACAGTAGACCAAAGAAACTGGGGGAGGGAGTGGAGAGGTGGTCTGAAATTCTCATTTTTGTTTAATTTAGTTGGTGCATCTGGGTTTACTCTGACTCAGTGCTGTGGTATCAATCACTTCTTTGCGTGGGAAGGTTGAAGTAGAAAACGTGTGTGCACGTGCACACACATGCACAAAGTGCTCTGTAGAATTCTAACCCACTTAACCCAATGATCTAGTAAAAGGTACTTTACAAATAGCACAATGCCATGAATAGATGAATAGCAATCTAAGAAGTGGCACTCTTTATCTACCAAAGCTCAGGCAAACTTGTAGTGGTAAAGAAGCAGTGGTGTCTTTAATTGAGAAAGATAATGCTGGAGAAATTCCTCTTTGTTCTTCCTTTGTTCCCATTCTTGTAGGGGCTGTGACCATCTTTTTTGTTTCTTTGCTAACCCTCGCATTTTGATCATATATGGAATTTTTACATGTAGGATATATGTTTCTTGTTGTCCTTGTTGGACCTTAAAGCCAGTTTTACCGAGCTCCCGTGGTTTTTCTCCTCTAGCAATCAAAATTTTACCGTTTGTGATATGTGTTTCCAGTTACCCCCTGTGCCTGTATTCTCAAGGCCTCTGCTACTGCTCTGCTACTAAGGCTTAGAGCCCTTGCTCTCTGGAGTTTGGATATATTTAAGGGATTTTAAAAGTCATTCTAGAGTACATACATTCCCAAATATGTATGTGAATGTGTGACACGTACTCACCTGAATGTGGTCGCGCTACTCACTGCAGTAGGATTTCTTATGTGTCAGGGAGCATGAATCCATTACAGAATCCCAGAACGGTTGAGGTTGGAAGGGGCCTCTAGGGATCACCTAGTCCAACCCCTCTGCTCCAGCAGGGACACCCAGAGCACGGGGCACAGGGCGGCATCCAGGCGGGTCTGGAAGGTCTCCAGAGAAGGAGACTCCACAGCCTCTCTGGGCAGCCTGTGCCAGGGCTCTGGCACCCTCACAGGAAAGAAGTTCTTCCTCACATGGAGGTGGGACTTCCTCTGTTTCAACTTGTATCCATGACCCCTTGTCCTGTCGCTAGCCACCTCTGAAAAAAAGTTTGGCCCCATCTTCTTTACATTCTCCCCTCAGGTATTTTACATATTGATCAGATCCCCTTCCCAATCTTCTCTAGGCTGAACAGGCCCAGCTCACTTACTTCAGGACTAGGACTAACACAGCTACTATTGTTGAAAAGAAGTAGCCTGAATGACTTTGAGCTTCCAAATGCCCAGAGAAACACCTGTCTCTAAATGGTACCTTCAGGTACTAAAATGTTAGTAGCCACAAGACTGTTGATTATGAATCCTGTGAATTTATGGTCTTTTTTCTCTATAGTTTTACCATAACCACTATTGCTATGCAAGTGCTTTTGAGGTGTTACATTAAAAAATATGCTGCACCAGCTCCGATGCCAAGAAGAGCATCTGGAAGCCATGATGCTCTGGTATCTGAAGAAACTAGAGGAAGCTTCTCTCTTCTTCTTTCTCAAGGTTTCTTAGAGACACACTGAAAGTTATCCAGAACCCAGCATTACATGGAGCTCCTCAGAAAACCAGTTACTTAGAATATAACTACAATCTCTTACTATCTTGACAATAAAGATTAAAAGAAAAACACCACAGTTGACCTGTGCTCTAATGACAGATCTATGATGGCAGGTCTATTATCACAGGAAATGACACCAAACTATTACTGTTATGAATATTACATACGTATGTTGATAAGGATATTCACAAGGTGAGAAATGTGACATACAAAAAATGGAGGATGAACTCTCTCATATACTTACAATTGGAATGACATTTTCTCAGCATGCCTATAGGGAAAGTTATCTTTGATATTTTGTGGGAGTCTAGAATAGACTCCCACAAGAGGCTGCAACAGGACAATAAATTGAATTTTGTTCCACCATTTAAAAACCGCAATTCTACAAAAGTAGACTCCCACCACATACCTGCTCTAAAGGCCATGAATGCACCACAGAAATTCCCCTGCTAGGCAAACACTTGCAAGAGCTGCAGCAGTTGGTAAAATTGTGCCATCAGTTTAGGCAAGTTATATTAGCAGTGCAACTGATCTGGCAAAAATAGTTCTATAAAAATGATTTAGAAGTGAAAGTGTAGTGTGTGCAAATACGCTACTTTCTTCCTGATGAAATAATCTAGAAGCACTTTATTGAAAGCCTTCTATACAGAACAACTACCATCAACTGAACGAATGTGCAATACTTCCTTTGACCATATACACACTCAAAAGCCTATGCATTTATTTTAATGCTACATAGCAGAGAGACTTTCTTCCCCGCTGCTGCAGGACCTTCATGCTGACACATTCATTCTGAACATGCTGAAGTCTACCAGGCTGGGAGTAAACGCAGGTTGTTTTCCTACAGCTTCTTACAAAGGACAACATCCGTAAAGACCCACGTGTAGAGTGCTGGTTGCAGCAGGTACTAGCGGGGATGCACAGACAGCTGTGAGAAACACCACCAGAACCGTCCCAGTAAGCACCATCAGGGAGACCCACTTGTGTTAAAGAGCGAATAAGAAAACATGGGAACGGCATCAAAACTGAATGTGCTGAAATCTCCAGCAAACAGAGTGGCTACTGATTATTAACATAAACAACTTCAGTATTATGATGCTTACTACACAGTAACAAACTGAAATGCTATAGGTCTGAGTTTTAGATACAACTGGGTTTGTATACAACTTTATACAACAAGATGCAACTTTAGATACAACTGAGTTTTAGATACAATTTTGTAACCACTCCTGAATTGTGGTAACTGTGATTTTTCTGTGTCTTTTTATTTCTTTGAAGGAGATACGTGTGTAGCCAAAGTACCAAATATGCTTTGACATTCCTCAGACAGCAGTCTTGAAAATAAATGTCTTTTAGTATTTTTGTTGTGAAAATAAACAAGGTCAATGTATGTAACACAAATAAAATTTTCCTTCATTTTTAGTGGCTATTCTCAACTCTATTTTGTTGCTTCAGTGCTTCTTACTGGTTTATGTAAAATTTGCATTCATTGACAATGTCAGTTTACTGCAACTCTTACACTAAGCTTTGAACTAATTGCTCTCAATTAATCTGTTCCACTCTTTGATAGCTTATTTATCAGATTGGGAAAGATAGATTTAATGGTGCTTGCTGGAAACAAGTTCTTTAATTGAAAACACTGGAGTGTTTAGCTCACTTTGTGCTCTAGCAATTAAGGACAATTTGGAAAAGCGTTTTTCCCCCTACTATTGTCTCCTTGATTAAATTTCCAAAGAAGCAGACAAAACAAATGACAATACCACCTACCAATATTGGTTCAAATAAAAGCCTAGCAGCCAAATTACTTACTATGAGAAATGTGAACCATCCTCATCAATTCCAATGCTGTGTTACATTCATTTTGCTCTATGTTTGCTTCCCAAGTAGGTAAACAGCAAAATTTCTTTCAAAATGCATGGCTCTATGCCTGCCTTTTCACAATTATCCCTTTCCTCAAATAAGCCAAATCAACAGAAGAAATTATTTTTCTTGATTAAGCTCCCACATTTCTCTTGGGATGAAACAAAACAAACAATTAATCTTTCCTTATTTGTTCTCAGAAGAACCTGCATCCCTTAAACGTACAATAACCAGGGTACCTGTGGCAGGCAGTCGGCAGCAATTAGGCTTCTGCTGAAAATGAATGGACTAGAGGCAAAATGCCTAATCTGCTGAGAGTTTCTACAAGAGGGCAAGGTTACACCAGGAAAATTCCCTTGCTGTGGAAACACTGTTAAAAATTACCACTTGACTTCAGCGTAATTAACAAGGTTTGGGAATTTGTATGAACTAAGTAATTGAAAAGAATTAGCAAGAGATATATACATTAATCTTCACCAGTTACAATGTGCTTAATGAAATTAAGGATTTACTTCTACTCCCCTCTTTGTTTCTGCAAACTTTTTCACCTGTAGAACAAGAAAATGTATTTTGGAAAAGATAGTAAATAGTTCTGAGAAACAAAAAAGAAACTGCATCACAAAACTCAATTTTTACAATGGCACTATTTGAAAATTTTGCTGTATGCAAATCATAGTATTTATTAGAACATGAAACTACAGAAGTTCCTCATTTTAATGTCCATGGAAGAACCACAGGAAAATCCATATCTGAACATGTAACTTCAGGCATCACTTGGTGCATTTATTCCGAAATATTGAGCAGACGAAGTCAAGTCTCTCTCAATTGAGATGTCCCAACAATCAACAATTTCAATAAAAATAAGCATTTTTTATTCTGAATTAAATTTACATTGTATTTGGATTATAGATACAATGAATAGATTAAAATAGAAATATAAGGGCAAGCAGTACTGGCATGTGTTTAACATCATAGTGTGAACACAGCAAGTATTTGTGATTTAGTTGTGCTTCCCTGTGAACATGAGACTTCTTTCCCCTTGATATACCTTGAAATACACCACCATAATCTTCAAACAACATATGGAAGACCGAATAAATACAAGAAAGGGCAACATGCTTTATTTCCAAGGCAGAAGAGGCTCATTTACTGCAAGACCAAAGACGACTCGCTGACCACCTTCCCATAACCTGTTGTAATACGAGAGGTCACCTCCCTGTCTGCTCTCTTCTCTGAACTGCTCACAGAACAGGTTGAATCTCTTGTTTAGCCAGCCAAACATTTTTTTTCTTTTTTGGCTCCTGTGCACTTTGCATGCAACACCTTTGAAACAGATGCTCAAGAATTATTTTTCGTTTAATTGATCATCTTTCAAGAAAACTCTTTTAATGATGGGTCTGCTGTACACGGAAAACTACATACTACACTAAAGGCACACAAAACCAACTAAAAACACTAAGTAACTATGGGACACTTCAAATACTCATTGTTTGTTTTCCTCCTCTCACCTCCTGATGCAGCCTGTGTCTTTTGTGCAAATTCAAAAACCTGCTATATTGGATTTTCTCATAAACCTTTTTTCTCAGTCATCACAGGTGGTTTATAAATGTATTAAGAATATTAACAATTGATCCTCAATCATTCAAAGAGTACAGGCAAAAGAGCACTGTAGGACTGCATAAATGCAATCATCTGGCAGACCTATGTCTAAACTGCCTGATAATTTAAGTTGCATGCTATTGAACAATTGTAACAAAATTGTTACACATGCAGAAACAGAATACTCTTTCACTGGATAATAAAATTTTCCTTTCATTGGCAATTCATCAAATATCTTTACAGATGAGTTTTGAAGAAAAAGACCTTAAGATCTAACATGCCTTGAAAAGTCTATTTGAAAAAGCAATTACCATTTGTACAGAGTAAGAATTAGGTTATATAAAATGACACACAATTAGGAAGGAAAAATGTGTTTAAAATGCCACAGTTTGATTTAAAAGATGAGGGAAACAAAGTCATTCTACTATAATGCGCATCCAGACAATAAGACTCTTTTTGAAAGTCATAGTGCTCTCCTTCCTTTACTATAATTTATTTATTTACTTACAGCTCTTGAAAAGCTCTTGAAAATCTATTATATTAAGATAATTTATTGCCTGTATGTTAAATAGCGAGTTGCCTCCTAGACCAGGAAGATGTCCATTCTTTCTTTCTCATGACTATATAAAAGAACCATCCCCAAACTCTGCATTGCTCTAGAGGGAATCGTAGATAGTAGAGTGACTGACAGGCAGGACACTACAGCAATGATTGCAGTCAGACAGAAAATGGGAAATCAAGTTTTAATATTCCTAGTACAGCTTTAACTGGTTGTGACATCTTGAGCAAAAAAACACCCCTTCATTTCTTTATCTCTCCTCTTGAAATATTTTATAGCATATGCAGGTCATGACAGAAAGAAATCATAGACTCAGTATAGTCTCATGTCTAGTTGAGCTTGGGCAAACTCTTCTGACACTGTAGTGTTGCAATGTAATGTACGGTTAAAAGAGAATGAGCACTTATAAATGGCTTATTTTTTAATGAAAGTTGTCCTTTTAATTGAACACTATTTACACGGATTAGCAAGAGTAAAATAACAGCAACACTCAGGCAGCACAGTTCTATCAGCAAGCAAGCTGATATCAAGCAACCTATTAGCAGGATTTTTGAAGACAGGAAAAAATATGCCTTATAAAACAGAGTAGTACAATTTATTTAACACAAACTAGTTAAATTTCCTAAACATGCTTGGAAAAAAAAAATGGAATATTTCCACAGAAAACACCTTTGTCTAAAGGAGCTCTTAATAAATGGTTCTTCTTTAAATTATCTGCAAAATTATTTTGTTTTATTCTTTTCCCTTGCTTTCTACCTCCTATTAGCACATGTGAGCATAACGCAAGCTTGCATCTGTCAAGCACACTTCTTTAGAATGAACAGCCATCTAAAATCAACTACGTATCCACACCAACAAAGAAACATGTATGCACAACAGAATCTTAAAACAGCTGGTTGCAACAATGATGGATTTAAGTTATTAACCGATCAAAAAAAGATGGATGGTGGTCTGCTTTTCTTAATCTACATCATCATCTAGATCTATTTAAAGATATGTGGTGCACTAACATACTTAGTTAAGGTTTCGATAAAATCAGTAGAATAATCTGCCCTGTTACACTGAGACTGTATCGATCAATAAAATCACTTGTACCAGGAAAGTACTGTTAAGTACTGACAATCCCAGCCATTAATATTATTTAACACTCTGCTCACAATCTTTAATGAGGATAAAGAACATTTTGTCTTTTTATACTTATCATATCATTGCTTCTAGAGCTCCTTATAGCTACAGTTCAACCTCCAGTGCTGCAAAATGAGTAGATTTGGAGGAAGAACACTTAATAGTTTTGGTTAACAAAGAATTTTCAATGCCATTACTACGTATGGGCAACTGCAGTAAAAAATGAGACTTTCCACTAAAAAAAAATAAATATTATTTCACTATATTCAACTTTCACTTGCATCCTTATAGATTCAGATAGAGCAGATAGATACCTGCTCTGTGCTTGACGGGAATTCTTTTTTTTTTTTTTTTTTTTCCTCCTATTCTCTCCTATAAGCCTATTTTTATGTTAAATTAGTTAGAAATAGATCCTAGAGTACATGTAGGGCAAAGTGAAGAACAGTTTCTCCAGAAATCTTTGTGATGGATTAATGAATGACACCAGAAAGTCACAGTGATTTTTATCCAGCTCTCTGATACATTAAGACTAAATAGAAACCTTGTGAGAAAACTCCTATGAGCCACAAAAGCACAGAACAAGGTACAAAAGCGAGAAAAAAAAAAGGCCCACATTTTGCACATAAGTTGTTAAAGCTTAGAACAGCTTCCCCTGAGTCCTGTTTTTAACCATACAGCCCACCACCTCCTGCATATCAAGCATTTTGGCTTAAAAAACAACTTTACAAGAAGTTTTGCACAGTGGCATCTGATGTGCACCTCTTCATTGTATCACGGTGACTCCACCATATGAGAACAGTGGCAACCTTTTTTCTTTTAAGATTAATGTTCCCCATACATAAAAGCCTCAATTTATGAAAACACATTTATCCTTAACCTAATTTAAGAATGGATGGAACACAAGGATATGTTTAATTATTTTTAGAATTAGGTAAGAAAGGCCGTACTGCCTTAGACCAAAGACCCATTTAGCACTGTATTTCATCTCCAAAAGTAGACAGCAGTAGATACCAAGGAAGAACATGAGCAAAATAAGTACATGATTTACTTTAATACTCTACCAGTTTCCAAGGTTATTTTTAGGTCAGGGTTTTTCTATGCCAGATGTAAGTTGCTCTTCCATAAGCCTTTCCAGTCTTTCCTTGAACCAGTTTAAACTCTTTGCCTTTGCAAAACCATTTGGCAAAGACAAGTGAGTCTACAGGAATAACTGAATTCTTAATACAGAGAATCCTAAAACATTTCTGAGAGTATTAAGGTGAAGGAACAATGGCAACAAATACTAAAAATGACAAAATGAATAAATGTGATGAATGTGAATTGTATAGAAATAAAATTTGAATAGCTTAACTGTTCTATGACCATTTTGCTGTTAGACATCCAGAATTAAATAGTAAATAACTTGATTTATTCTTTCTTGGCAAAAACAAAGGAATTTCTCATAAAAGTGTACAAATTAAATACAGAGACCTCAATATTTCTGAAAGATTCAGGAAAAGCACAGGTTCAAAAACTTCTGTTCCCACAAATAATATACATATTTTTTTCTTTTTAAACATTGTTAACATGAGCCAAGAACTTTTCCATTAGAAAACACTTTACAGACTGCTTCTCATCCTAAAGGCACACATTAGCCTCAAAAATCTCCCCCTGCAAAAAAATCCACAAATCACTCTATATGATATACCAGTTTTTGTTCTGCCTAGCAGAGTCCACATTTACTTTAAGTGCCAGACATTTTTTCTTCTACATCACAGAGAGGAGAGAAAATAGTGCAAAATTCTGTATATCACTAAGAATTTGTCTTTTCCCGTGGCCACATTTTATGATCTTCTTCCAGTATTTCATTATTTCAGATTGGATAAATAGCGTATTCAGCTACTGAGAGACAAAGCTGTGGCCAGCGTACACTGTGGATTGTTCGGCATCGGGAGTTTATGAGGCTTTTCTGAGTGCAGAGAAGAGACTCCTTCACTATTCTGGAGGTTCATCAAGTTTGTAAATAATTAGCTTTGCTTTCTTTCCTTTCAAAAGTGTAAGAGGCCACCTAAATTAAATCACTCAAGCACTGAAGAACTAATACTTCTCACTAGGTGACAGAAATTTTTTTCTTCACAGTTAGAGGAGAAAAAGAAAAATCAAAGTATGTAATTTCTCAGAATGACAGCGAAAAGGTGCAACAGATATTCAAGGTAGGTGAAATATTCTTATGTTTTGTTGCAGAATGAAATGCCGCCTAAGTTCTGCAGAGCTCTAGAACGTGTCTCCAAAGCAGCAAAAATCATCAGCTGAATGGACATCTTGGGCCAAATTTTCAGTAAGACAGTTTACCTTCTCCAGTCATCAACTGTAAAAATATCTCAATCATTTCCCCTTTTTTAGATATTCACCTGCTCCCCAAAACAAGGTAAGAGAATGAATATAATAATGGATGATTATCTCCTTTATACTTCCAATGAACTCATCCATGAAGCAAGTACACAGTATTCACCACCACATAAGCTGTTTCCCTAACACCACCTTGCCAGAAATGAGGACAGTTGAGGATAGAACTGCATTCTACTTTCTTAACAGCAGAAATCATAACAGATACTCTTTTGTTTATCTTTTTAGGAAGGATTGGTAGTCTTTTTTTTTTTTTTTTTTTCTTCCCTAAGGGAGCTACATTCTGGAGAATACTAAAATAAAGGTCAAAGTGCTTCTCAGATCACGAGATTATTTCCTTAAAATGGAAAACAAATCTCTAGTCCAGTTGCATAAGCTCTATAATTCATTTTGAAGATTTGGATTCCTGAAACTGCTGGAATGTTGAAGTTTACCAAATTTTCAAGTCTCTCAGCCAAGCAGCACTTTAACCAATCTTATCTCCAGGAATCAGGAGTGTTCTCTTTGTAAAAGGTTCAAGACCAAATAAAAACCAAGTATGTATTCTTGACCCCAAACAAGAAAGATTAGCTCTATGTATTATTTCTGATTACAGACAGACAGAGCAGTTCAGAAGGTTTATAACTCTCTTTTTTTACTAGATTCTTGCTGGTCACAAGAACAATTTCTTTAGATCACTCATAGCACAAGAAATGAGTTAGCATCCTGAAGCTCATCAGAAGTAAGCACCTTATCCAAAACAACTCTGCATAACTAAATCATTTCGGCAGACACTAGAGGCTACAGAGTCCCATCCTAAGGTGTGACTCTGTGAAGCAGTACCTCTTGACTTTGTTGGACTGATACCAGTAAATGATGGGATTTCTTCAGCCCAGGGGGTTAGAAAACATCTATTCCATTGAACTTTAAAGGGCAGATCTGTCAAAGAGCAATTCTCTAGGGTAGAGAAACTGAACGGCAATAATGCCCAGTATAAACTTGCTGGGACAAGGAAATGATCTAACTGCAGATCAGAAGAAGTCAGGTGGTTAGATAAGATTCCTCCCTACTATCAATTCTTTTAGAATAAAGTTCATAACAAATACTGATCAGATTGACAGTACAGCTGCAGTGGCTTCAATAACCAGTTAGATAAGGTGTTGCAGTGCTGTCCAGAGGACCCCAATCTGAGTCTCCAAAGTCCAAGATAAACCCAACTAACTATTCAGATGCTCTATCCAAATGACTGACTTGTTGCGCACCAGTATCTCTTCAACAGGGAGCGTATCAAGTGATCTGTATCCTCCTGAAATACACTATCAAAGCAGGCCATATTTCTCTATTACTTTGAGATATGGAGCTAGTCTGAGATCACACGAGATCCAAAACTTACAGTGCCCTATCATGCCCTATCATCTTCTACACTTGCCTGTAACTTCTAATACTTTCACCAAACTCACTGAAGTAATATTAGCAATCACAGACATTTGATGCAAATCCAACTGGCAGTCGTTGTCAAATTGGAGGCTCTCTACACAAGTACCATCCTGAAACTTTATGTCCTATTTTTTCATAATATCAAACTTTTTTAATATTCTACAAAAAACAGTTTTATAATCATGAATAAATTATAGCCAAGTTAAAATATTAGCATAATTTAATCCTATTTTCAGAGAGATTTTTGTCACTGATTTGTAATCCAAGGATTTATTTTAACATTTTATATCAGAAAAAGCTAGACAGTAATCTCTGCTTAATTACAAGTTACAAGCTCAGGTACAGAAATAAGTTTTTATGAAGCCAAAGTTTATATCACACAAAAAGTGATTTGGAAAGTGCTCCTATCTGACAGCCACCACAAGGTAACCAGCACAGTTTTAGCCTTGCTCCAATGTCATTACAAGGCATTTGCTTTCGGTGAAACCAGCTCGAATCAAGTCCTACCTGCTACAGGTTTAGACCATGCATGGGGACAGTTACTATGTATGAGAGGAGCAATAGGTTACTGCTCTATACTAGTTTACTAGTCCCCATCTCTTTCTTCCTATAAATTAAATAATCACCTTTTCCACTTTTCAGTCTGTTGACTGTTCACAATCTATATACCGCTCTATATATCGCTGCTGAATTTTTTGAATGAATACATTAGTCCTTGCTAGTCAACTGTTCCATAGTATCAAAAATGAAAATTGTAAATTCCAGTCAAACTTATGAAATATGAAAATCACTAAAAAATAACAGATCAGTTCCATGCAGAAAATCAACCCATTGTAATGAGGAAAAAAATCCTCAAATGGTTTTCAAAACCTCAAAAGTCATTTGATGAACATTTGCTGACAATGGATTGGGATATATTTAAGATTTTTTTTTTTTTGTATAACCCAATGTAAAAAGATGTAGCTAGTTCTACTATTCTTTGGAGAAAAAAAAAAAAAAGAAAAGAAAAAAAGAAAAAAAAACACTCTGGAATTCAGTCCATCCACTCCCACTAAATAACATACTCTGGAAGGATGCAAGAGGGTGATTTCATCATGAAAAGACCACCAAGAAGTGACAGTGTACTGACAAGCACAGCACTTTCCATCCTACCACAATAGATTTTATTGTCTTCCTTGCTCCTTGATACCAATTACAAATTCCATGGAGTAATTTTCATCCAAATTTCAACTATAGAGGACTATACTTCATTAAAATTATATTAAAAACTAGCATAGTTTTAGATCTGATACAGGTCTTTTTTATCTGCAATCTCCATGGCACATTACTTGAAGCTTGCACAAGTTTTCAAGGCCCAAAATGTATAATAAGAAATAAATAAAAACATTTGGAAGCAACATCTGTATGAATGCTCAACCTTTTCATAAGATCCCAGTTGTTTCTGAAAAAAAAAAAAAAAAACACAACAAACCAATTACCATAATAGCTTACTAGCTACAGAAATGGTTAGCTAGCATGTACCACCGTAGTAACCAAACTTCTTCTAAGGACCAGCTCTCCTTGCTATCACCTGAAAATATGTGCAATATTTTATATACATGATTTTACATTAAAATCTGATATACATCTTCCAAAATGGTAACACATTCCTATATTGTGTCATAGAAAATGCGTGGTGCTTTTCAACACTGGTTAACTTAAATGCTTTGATATGAGGTTACCATTTTCTAAAATCTGGATCTCATTATTTTAAAATATAAAATTTCATTATAGACTAGTTTTGTTTTCTGTTAGCAAATTTAAAATTAATGACTGCTTGCCACGTATATTATTTCTTTTGTTTTCCTTTTTTAATTTAAAATTTGCACCACTACGGATTTAGCTTAGAGGTTGACTTCTTTTAGAAAGAGTGTACGACCTTTGGCATTCCCTTACCACCTAAGGTGTTCTACATTCCTATAGTATCCAGCGGTGATACAACAGGGTAAAAGCTAACTAAATTTGCAAAGTTAGTTAATCAACTCCTCCAGTAGAGGGGGATATGCTTTTACAGATTATCAGCAACTAAATAGTGCTAACATATCTACCTCTATACCTCTGCAACAAAATCAATCATAACAATTGAAATAAATACAGGTGCCCTAACAGTGATAATTTTCAAAAGATAATTTATGCAAATCAAAAAAAAGGAAAAAGCACAGCAGATGTCTGTAGGAGAAAAACATGCCAACAATGGAACAAGATATGCTGATACCCATCAAAACAAAAAAGCCCTACTGCTTTTCGAAATAGAAGTCTTTCTGAGAGCAGTTTTCTCCACTCAGCGAATAAATGCAAGTTTTAGATGCCAACACAAGGAAACTCAGAGCATGAAGGAAAAAAAAAAGGACTACATGTTTCAATACAGCAATGATAACGAAATATCAAAAAAAGAAAAACCAAAACACATACACATGCACACAAAACCCACAATGTTACCTGAAACTGTCCCCATATTTTGAAAAAGAAAAAAAGTATTTTTATGCTTATTTTCAAACTTTTTTTTCTAGATGCTTAATGCTTTCTAACATTACATTACAGTTCTTTTCTTCTTCTCAGTCTTTTCTTTTACAAATGTTCCTGAGAATCAGGGAGGTTCCTAAGCAGTGCAGGTCCAACATCCATTTTCTGTGATGTTGGTTCACTGTCGTGTTGTAGTTCACCACTCCTCCAGCTGCACCTCTGCAACTGTGCACGGTAACACAGATCAAATCTCTGAAATGATCCAAATAAATGTTAAAAAGCCCTATCCTCACCCACATCTTCCTCCTGAAACATTTAACTTTCAGCTAAGATAATTTCAGCTCCTCTTTAATAAAGCAACACTTGAATCAGTACAGCTGAAAGTACAGTGAACTGGAAACGTGTATAGTAATCTGGTTGTGGAATTGCACCACCGGGCTTCTCCAAACTGTAATAGAAAAATGCTTCAAACAATCATGGTGAGAGCAGAAATACCATCTACTAAGAAGGAAGAGATTTATCATCCCTATATTTAAGTGACTATGTATGCAAGTCATTCCTGAAAAAACTAAGCGTTTGTGACAGAATTATAAACCAAAGGAGTGAAAAATGGTCCTTCAAATGCAAGTGATGAAACAGAATGATAGGAATATGAGATGACACGTGACTAGATCAAGTAATTCAGACACAGGCACTTACTGTATAGGGACATTAATTTATTGAGCTGATTCTTTCCTTTAAAAAAGGATCATTAACAAGGCTGCCTTACTCCTTTTCTGCAACACTTTTCACTGGTACAGTCAAAAAAAGAAGTAAGAATAATATTATTCTCCCCATTTCAGGCACCAAAATGTAAGGTACTAGCAGGTTCTCCAAAGCTAAAGAGCAGTCAATGGCAGAACCAGAAAGAAGAGAGAAACAGTCCCTTTTCTAAGCCCCTGAACTCTTAGGTGAAGAGAAATTATCACTGCTGCGAAGTATGTAACTTATTTCCACACCTAAAAGTGTTCATCAGTATAAGACCTACCTAATTCCTATGCATCTTCACTATGCTTTGGATACCACCAGTCTGAAAACAGACTTAGTTTCTATTGTCACACTGATGAAAGGACAGACTCACCTGCAAGTACAACTCCAGACCTTGCCGTCGCTGCTCCAGGACCTTTGGGACCCAGTTCCTGACGTGTTTCGAAGGGATCTCTGGTGTTCTTATGAACTTCTTTAGCTACAGAGAGACAGAAAGAAGTCCAGACAACCCACTAAACACATTTATGGCCAAAATGAGAAAGAACAGGTAAAATAACTGCATATGAAAGATAACAGTATAGCAGTCATGTTATTCACCATCAAATTCAGTGAAATAAACAACAGACTTTATTATATCCCTTCATACAGACAAGCAGAATACAAAAGTTCTCCTGATCAGCTGCCCTTCTTAGTACAGAGGAAGTCTCCTGACAAAACCTTGGAAACTTTACACCAAAACTCCATCAGGTAAGTGAAAAAATACTGAAAACAAGGACTCCAGGCCACAGAGAAGCCTCAGTTTGAACCAAAGCAAAATAGTAACAACCTCAGACTCCACACAGCGCCAGCAGCGCACAAGGCTGAACCTTGGGAAGACGTCCGGGCTGTGACACAGCAGCTCAAACTTGGCTCACAGCCACGTCGAGAAGAAGCTGAGGAGGGAAGAGCATCCAGAACATAGGAGTGAGATTGAATGCCCAGCTCAGCCACGAACGCCCTGGAAACGTAATGTCAATTCGTCTCGTTCTTCTGTTCCCCATTAGTTAGGCTGGGACCATGCCTCACACTGTGAACTGCTGGGACACTACCTCAATAAGGACAGCGACAAAGCACCACTGCAGAAAATTCTTACTGCACATTTCAACATTTATGAATAGCTGGGAAAAGTTGAGGGCAAGGAGCTAAACGGTTTTCTGGAGAGCTAGTAAACAAGAGAGCAAAATATATCTACCTCCTCAGCTGCAGCAATAAATTCACAGTTATGTTTAATAGTTTATACAGAGCAATAGCACGATTGCTCCTGAATATATTTCTAGAAATTCTACAACTATTCCTCTGAAGATTCTCCCAGGAAAAGCTTTTATAGCTTTATAAGGAAGTATGTGTGCATACGCATACACATGTCTATATAAACACACAAACATATATTCTGACAACATAACAATTCTATCCTTAGAGCAAAATACATTTTCAAAACCAATAAAAATTAGCATCTTCCTCATAACTAAAGAGAAAAAATAACTGGAATCAACTCCATTAAATTTTAATAGAAGGTGACATTAGACAGTCTTTCTGTTGGATATTGCCTCTGAGTAAACACGAGGCAAGGAATGCAAGAAAAGAAACTCAAAATTGACTTTGACATGCATACCCACGGGAGACTGAGAATTTACATTTCATCTTTGAGCTTGCTGAGATGTCACTATAGGAAAAAGCAGTGCCAACATATCAACGTCTCTACAGTCACAAGTAACGAAGCTCCAACAAGGAAACCTCAATTGCTCTGGAAACATTTTTCAGCTTCCTTATTTCTTAACCATGCTACATTACAATTAAAAATGAAATGGAAAAAAAAATCCCAAGCATGTGGTTTTACTGACTCATGTACAAGTTGAAGTATAAAAAACATTTTTTTTTCTTCTAGATCTCTAAATCTATCAGGAATGCTGAAGAAGTTAGAACCACAGCTGCTGCTAACCATGACAGTACTTGCAGAAAAGTAACAAATTGCTCCAGATGAAGAGAGGCAAATCCAAAACAACACAAGTTTCCACTAAGGCTTAACTGCTTGCAAGACAAATACTTTGTGGCTGACACTCCAGCTGATGATTAACAACCTGTTTTCAGTTTGTGACCCTGTGATATAAAGCCAATAAACAAGGCTAAAACCAAAAGTGTACATATTGTGCATATGTATTGCATGGACATTATAGCTATGTACAAAGACTGAGTGATAAGCACATTTTCTTAAGCTTATAATAATCCAACAATATATTATGCATAATGATTATTATAATATTTAAGCATATTATGTAAATTTGAGTCTCCCTATGTTAGTTATATGTTGCACCACATTGTCCACAGCTCATGAAAAACTTATTTATCTGAGAATGATAATTGTCCCTCCTATCTTCCTGCTTGTAAGACCAAGCTAATGCCTGATTGAAATATGGCTTTTTTCTTCCAGTTTAAAAGAAGTCTCAAATAATTAAAGAACTATTTTTCCAAGTGTGAAAAGTGAATAGAATTTATAGTATATAGTAATTTCTAAATTACAAAAAAAATCTGCAAACAAGTATGTAAACCTTAGTATTTTTGCAGATTTCACTGCAGCTGCCATAACAATGTCAGCTTCTAAGAACTACCAATACTTTAAAATGCAAATAGAAAAAAAGAATATAAAATATAAGTATACATACACAGTTGTATTGTAAGCTATGTTTTACAGATATATAGGGTTTTACTCTTAAAGACCCATCCAACAAACAACAAAAGTCCAGATTTGAAAACTCGAATGTGAAAGGTACAGAGCTGGAAAAGTCTACCTTGTCATTCATAACGAGGCCAAAATGTAAGGGCTTATGCAAGCTATAAAGCAAAACTCACAGCAGTGACTGCTTCCTGTCAAGTGAATAACTCATATTCCCAATTTATTATATCAGGCTTGAAAAAATCTTAAACCTTTTTCATTACATTCGTTTTAGCTAGATTGCTGAGGAAATGGGACACAGTGAGTAGTAAAAGCCTTTGCGGGGAACAAAATTATTAGAAAACTAGAACACAGGTTGGAGGAGAGGTGGTACCATTTGCCTGATAAGAACGTAGTAGTACATGGACATTTTAGGCAGGAAGAACTCAATTACTCATATAAAGGAAGAGATTATTCATTCATCAGAATATTAATTAATGGTCTAATGCATGAAAAAAGAAAACTTTCCAAAAACAAGGCTTCTGTGTTCACTTTTGTCTACATTCCTACTGAATGAAATAATTTTGTTCCCCGCAAAGGCTTTTACTACTCACTCAGATATCTCCAATACTAAACACACTTTTAATACTTAGTAAGTTTAAAGATATCTTCCCAAATTCTATCTACTTGTAGCTCTCTGCAGTGAAACTAGCACAGTAAATTAAATGGGAGAAGAGGAACAGAGAATAAAATGCTCTGCTGGGATGCTGAAAACACATTTGCTATATTGAGATCAGTGCATGTTGTGCTATATGATGTAAACTGTTTGTATGAGCAAGATACAAGTTTAAAACATTCTTCAGTAAAAACTGTTTAAATCCACATTATGTCATTGTAGAACAGACACATGTACTTTCTTTATAATAGAACTTTGAGATTTTCCACTTCTATCACAAAACAAAGAGGGGAAAAAAAGTTAAATGCCTAGCATATTATTGTAGCAGGCTTTTTCCCATATTTTTGCAACTCTGAGAGCAATAAAACAATCTCAGAGCAGGAGCTATTCAACCACTTTGTTTACTGAATTTTTTACTACAATTAAAAATAACATTAAGCTGTACCAAAATATGCTGGCTGCTTTGCATCTGTACAGAAAACAAGCAGGAAGAAGTTAGCCAAGCTCACATTGTATTTTAAACAGCTACCAAGCAGATAAGAAGTAAGGTGTAACTGATTGAACAGTGCTGCAAAGAACATTCTGATAGAATTTCCATTTTCAAGTTTGTTTAACAACAAACAAGAAAATTATTAAAATGTGGCAGTTCATATCACAATGGTGGCTAGCAAAAGCTGAGAAATATATGCAGATAGCAATTATTGTGCAGTAAAGCTAAAAACATTCTTCCTCTCTGAACTTCTAATGGCCAAATGCACAGTTGAGGCTACATGACTTGTCTTTTGCTGCCCCATGTGTGCACACACACATGCCCCCATGCCATATGGGTTGGCAACACCCACTTTCTTTGCCACCTGCTTAAAGCCACCTCCCTGCATATCTTCAAGACCACTAGCAAAATTGCTCTTGTAGCCCTGCAATACCAGGCACGAAGTCCCTGGGCTCTTCTCCACATCTCTTGCTGCCTTTGGTGGAAACACCTTTTTCTTAGGAAGCACATGTGGCACCAGCAAAATCAGGTGAGCTACACACACAGATGTCCTGTGACCCAGTCCTGGGTGAGGAGGACTGACCAGGTACTCCTCCTCCTGACCCCATGCTTGGGAAACTGCTGCTTTTTCAGAAGTCTTGGTCACATTAAGAGGACCCCATAAGGCAAATGAGATTTAAAACTCGCCCTACAGGTGCACGGCTGTAACAGCCACATCCAGTGCAGCATAGGGAAGAAAATACATTTTTAACTTTCATCAAAACAATTTAAGGAACAGTTAGTGGCTAACCAATTCTGAAAGCAATTTGTTTCCTTTAATAAGATAAAACTGTAGATAAACTGTACAGCTATTTTATACCTCATTCATTCTATAAGGAGCAGAGGAAGGAGAAGGTCTGCTTGATCTTTTGTATTTCCAGCTTTTGGGTGTATACAAGCTAGCAACAGTTGGCAGGTTAGCAACACATTTTCATAACCAATGGACTGTTTTCCTAATTAGATAAAAACTAAGACCATTTATTTGTACAGGAATGAGCCTTATTTCATGATTTCACCAAGGAAAAAAATGCCACAAGCAAAGCATTTTAGGAGTACAGCACACAAAAAATATATGAAAAGAAAATGATAGTAAGAAACCTCCGAGACTTCCACAGTCTCTTCCAAGGAAACAGAGTAGAAGTTGTCAAGTCTTTTGAGAAGACCTCAATCACAAGACATATTTAAAATAGGCAACAATTTCAAGTGAGGGAAAAGGTATCAACTAATGTAAAACAAAGCTACATCTACTAAAGAAAGAGATAATTACCTTTTTATGAAGAGCATGGAATTCACTATATCTCTTCTCAACAAAATGTTTTCTTCCACTCATTAGCACCTCTATTTTAAAGACCTATAAAATTGCAAATAATAAAAAGAAGATTAACTTTGGTTGAGACTGAACCGCTCTTACTGCTGTCAGTCCCCCAAAAAACATGATGAGTCAAGAGGCAATCAAGGGGTACTATAGCTACAATCAAGAGATACTACAGTTAAATCCCACTAGCAAGTTTGTTCAGTAAACATACAAAAAAGCAGTCACAGTTAGACTGTTTATTGTATATTAAGCTGTGAAAATTAAAACATCCCTTTCAAATATTGGGGAAAAAAAATGGTAAGGAAAAAGAAAAGAGGGAAAAGAAATAAGCATTCCTTTTGCCTCCTGCAACAGTGTATGCCAACAAATACACATTCATCAAGTCAAATGATAAACAAAGCAGTATATTTTGTACAACAAAAAAAAAAAGAAGGAAAGAAATGAAAATTTGCATGGTAACTTAATTTCTGCTCAATGTGCATACTCATCCATAGTCAAATCAAAGCTTGTGCTACCACTTACTTTCTCGGACAAAAAAACCCCACCACAGCAAAGGCTTGTTTTCTTTGTATGATACATGTGACAGCTTGAGCTGCTGCTGGAGAGGGTTGAAAGGCCAGGAGAAGCAGCTCGCCAGATTCACTAATTAGTAGTCACTAACATGACATTTGCTTGATTCCTAGGTCACAGGGTCAGTTCTGAGGGCAAGCGATGAGAAATATTTTGAAGTACTCAAGAAAACATAGTCTATTAAGTGAAGACAAGAGCAGCAGAGGAGCCATATGAAAAAAAAGGAGCCTGGTCTGTCCAGGAGTTCCTTTGTTTCCTGGTTCATTCAGCAGACACTGCAAATAATTATTTGCAGGACAATGAGGAACCACGCTCAGGACAGATGATTACATCAATATGCAAGTCTAAGACCATATCAAAAGTCCTTTAAAATAAGTTTGCAAACAGTGTTTATGCCTGAATGCAGAAATAAAAAGAGTTTCTGTCACAATACGTCCAGCTAGCATTGATCAGGCAAACATACAGAAAGCATCTGAATAAACGCTTTTGAATATCAGCTAGAACCTGCTTTTAAACATAGGTCAAAAATGCTACGGTTCTTCCTGGCTAGCCAAAGCATATTAGAAACAGACAGTCCTTTATTTAATCCAGACTGAAATGCGTCTACTTTTGTTTCAGCGTGGTATGGATGGGACCACAGTCATCTTGCACCAATGTTTACATTACCGAAATTAGTTTGGATCTTTGTAATCCATCAAAATAACTTGTGCTACACTCTGCTGCTTTGTAAAGGGCTATTTCTGTGTCCTAATCACTGGGAGCAGATGACCTTATTTGGGTGTATTGATTCTCTCCCCCCTTATCTATTTAGACTATTTTGGGAGAACAGCTATTGGCTATTAAACAATTTCTCTCCAGAAATGAATTACACTTGCAAAAGTGCCAAGACACCCCTAGGAATATTGTGCAGTTTCAGAGCTGTAAATAGGACCCCAAGCAAATGGGAAGTGGCAGAGAGGAAATCTGTGTAGACTTGCTTTTGGAGTTGAGACTTATACTCTACATGCTGCATGAAAATACTACTTTGTCAAAATGTTCCATGTGGAACAAAATGCTCTCAATTCCATAGGAAACACATAGCAGCAGAGGAGTGTAAAGACAACATCGTGGGAAGGCTGGAGAGTAGGGCATGAGGCTGGTAGGGTTTGCCATGACCTAGAGTCGTTCTAGAGAAGGTGCAGTGGTTGTGGTTGAATTAAGCTGATGTTAGTCTCCAACAGGCACCAAGAGCTCGCAGCCTGCTGGCTGAGCAGGCCGTTCGCCTCAGCGTCGCTGCCAGCTGGGCATTCCCGCTGGGAATGGGCCCTGCTCAGCAGTCCACAGCAGCCGATGGGGCCACTTCCCACAGGCCCTACTTGCCAGTCACGCTTCTGTGTTTCAGCGCTCGTTTGCCAACTACAGGATGCCACTTAGGTTGCATCCTCCCACCTGCTCGTCATATGCCTTCGGCTGGTTGTATGCAGGCTTTGACATTGCCTCTACAGTGCAGGATGCAGCACTTCTACCTCAGCTGCAAGCCAGTGTTTGCAAAGTTGCACAAAGCATCTACCACATGTGAAGGAAAGCTGAATATGGCTTTTTCCAAGTTTCTAATCCATACACTGCGGTACTCAAAATTTAAAGCGAGTGTCATAAATGGACACGCGCTGGACAACTTAGCTGGACAATCTCTCGAGACTTTCAGGCGAGTGTTTTAATTGAATTACAAAGTAATTCAGAAACAGAGCTAGGTGAAAAGCCCATGTTGTGCTTATGAGCTTCATACTGATAGATGATACTCATTCAGCCATGCCAAGTTCACCTCCTCCCTGTTTACCAGCTTACAATCCACAAAGCAACCTGACAGCACAAAGTGAGTTTATGCATCACCATTTCACCACATGAACAGTGCTGTGTGGGTATGAGAGACAGAAAGATACCTTGGCATACAGGAGAAATGGAATCTCCTCGTCAATTCAAAATAGCTACGCACAAATCTTACACATATCACACAAGTTTAACTGAGCAACTGCAGGCCCTGACAGAAAAACAATGCAAGGAAACTGGAAAAAGTGCCAAAATAAAGCAGGAAGAGCTATGGGGAAAAAAAATGTTATACTACAAGGAAATTACTTTTCTTGTAAAAATGTTCATGTTTTGCAAACAGATAACTCTGAAAAGATGTATGACTCTCTATAAGCGACAGTTAGCTAAATGAAAAATGCAACAATCAATCACTGAATAGAACAAGTAAAATGCTTTTTCCCAGAGTCACTGAAATACCAGAAATCGTGCTTCACTGAAAGATTTGCACTTCATCTTGACCAGGACAGAAAGTATCACAGATATGCATACAACAGTGGGAAAGTTCTCTTCACAAGTACTCTAAAACTGTAACTCGCCTTTCCTTGATACTAAATAACACTCAAGGGTGTTTGCACAGTTCCAGAAGCCACTGTCAAATTAAACAGTGATCACTGTCAATTTAAACAATTTAAACTCTGTTGGAAGCATGTTCCAACAGAGTTTAACACGTATAAATGATGCATAGGACAAACATCTTTGCATCAGCAATTAGTTGAAATAATGTTTATCTTTTTCCTACTGAAACTGTGGAACTCACACTCTTTAAGGAGGAAAACTCTTTAAGAATTCCTAATTCTTCCTTAAAGAAGAATTAAGAAGAATTCTTCCTAATTCTTCTGTTTTTAATGAAACATTTCAAAGCTTTCCTTTTAAGTTTTCCTTATTAAATATGTGTGTGAGCACTTCTTCCTTCCCTATACTTTATTCCAAAGAAGCTGATACCACAAAAAAAAATCTCTTCATATCTTGGTGGCAGTGAATATGCCTAATTTTGAAAATTTCCTGTATTTATTGATATTTAATTGTTATCAAACTTCTAAGTGAATTGCCCTTTTTCACTTTTATCAAGGGGAAAAAAAATTTTTTTTTGGCTGTGCAGCAACTGCAGCACTTGAATGGTACAACATAACTAAAATGTTTTAAATGCAAAGAAATAATTGGTAGGTATCGTAGTCAACTTCCAAGACAGAAAGGCTAGGTGGAAGAAAATGGAAACAACTAAAACAAACAACAACCATTCCTGCTTCTCAGTATACCCACATACATAGAAAGAACTGTGTTGAATCACTTTCAAATTACCTTTCTCCACATCACACAACATCCTACAAATATCAAATGCTTAGACTTAATGGAAATGAGTATCTTGTATCTGATCATTTAACAGATACATATTCCGTTCTAAATTTTTTCAGTTAAAAAAAAAAAGGTAGAGTGATAAACATGGCCAGCAGTAAGGAAGGAGACTAAATAGAAAGGGGCCCTACTTCTTAGTCTGATTTTCTGTTGTACAAGAAAAAAAACAGATGATTCTTTTATATTCACTCATGAAAATTCCATTAACTGCATAGCTTATAATTATGGCAAATTAATACTATCAGATTGTGTGTATTTATATAGAGAAAATGAATTACAAAGTACATAAATTTCTGAAAATTTACAGTGGAGACAGAGAAAGAGGCTTGTAGCAGTCTTGCTTAGAATGAGGACATACAAAAACCAGAAGCAGAAAAAGAGCAGCTTACAAAAAACAGATACTTGACTAACATTCACCAGGAAAGAAAAACCCACAGCACTCTATTATTGTGCTTTTCTCTCTTAAGACCAAGCTTACCAATACTACTTAATATATTACTTACAGAAATAAATACATCCCTTTAGGTGCTTCAGTGTACTTGACAGACTTTTGACTAAGGAATAGCTAATGCATTCAAGTGTCAAGAAACTCAACCTTAAACCTTTGTCATAGCCATATCAAAGGAATTCCAGAACAAATGAAATGACAGCTCCGGTCCATGAAACACTAATAGGATTTCCACATGTTTAGTGTTTCATTATTGTTCAGACAACTGCACATTTTCTGTCTCAGTTGTGCTATGACTAGAACAAGACCACAGCATATGGTAAAGATCAAAAGGTAGCTTTAAACCTGTTTTCATCCTCCCGATCCAGGAGAAAATAAGAGTCCTCAGTCAGGAAGAGTACCTGAATGTCGGCTCTAGCAAGCATCTGTAAGAAGCTTCAGCAACAATGTGGGATCTCAGGGGCTTGAACAGGTCACACAATGCTCCATGCTTCAGAAGGCCCTCCAGAGTTGCAGTTAGGATGAGGGGGGCATTTAGAGCCAACTCACGACAACAACAAAAACAACTCACAACAACAACTCACAACAGCTTTGTTAAAACCTCATCGTGGGATCCCCCAAAGGAAAACAAATTAACTTCATCCTTGTGAGGGCAGCAAAATTCCCTAGGGTGGGAGCACACTGCTAAGGCAGAGACAGCCTGGGGTGGGAAAGGGAGGCCGAGGCTGTAGGGATCTTCTTTCTTCTCTCCTCCCCAGCCACGTCCCCCTGTTCTAATTCTCCCCCATCTGGCACCCACTGCCCAATTTGAAGTAATGCTCACTTTCTAAGCCTTCTCTGTCCTAGGTCAATAGCTTACATAGTCATGTATCTCCCTCCTATAAAAGGGGGTGCCTTATGCGAGCTCCTGGGCTGTAGAAAAGGGAAGAAATCTCAGATATTAGCTTGGGCTAGCACTGAACCAGTACAGCTCCACACAACCTCTGCATTTCCTTAACAAACAAAGGTTACTGAGGCACTTACTTTATCAAAAGTCAACCCCAAAATGGGGCTGATTTACATACTGCTCCTCTTTCCCACAGAAACACTCCACTAACTTCTATTATGTGAAATAAGATGACTTCAGATAGTCCCAAATACCATCTGCTTCATTAAGTTAGAGCACAAGAAAACAGTATCTACCTTTATTAACTACAGAAATCACAATTTGACATTACACAATTACGATACGGTTTGGTCCAGAGTCCATGCAAGAAAAAGGTCATCACAGGAAAATGCACCATTAATTCCAGCCACGTACTCCTGACAGTTCCAGACTATATGAAGAACTTAACTGATACTACTTGACCTGGAAAAACAGCCTTACCGATTTTTATAGTGTAGTAAATAAATTTACTATCCCTAAATCCACTGAGAAGACAACTATGTTGTTTTACTGAATTGCTCTGTTAAATTTCATGTTATTACAATCTACCATGGACTATCATTACTGAAAAAGATTCTGCACTTCATTCATAAGCACAAGTTATTCTTGCAAATGCTGTTCTGCATTCAAATTTCTCCTTACTAATTTTATTTAGCTTTCTGACAAGGATTTACTGAAAAAATGTGTCTCCTCACTAACACTCACTGTTGGTTACTATATCCTACCTAATGGGAACATCTTCACAGCAAGCACCTTCTAACAGTAGCTTATCTTCTGCACAGAGAGATGCCACAAAACAACTGAAGATATTCCCCACACTATGCTCTCTTTTGCAGTATCAGTCTTCTCCATCCACAAATCCAAGTGGTCCTGGTAGGAACTGCATACAAAAACCCTAGATAAGACTCTAGGGTATTCTTCCCAGAGATGCTGGGATGCTTGGGATCAGAGAAACAGATCATAAATGTATAATTTGCATTGGAACCTAGTGAGAGAGTAATTCCTACAAAACAGGAAGCTCTGGGGAGGTTTTCTGTGGCACCGTCATCATTGCTGAATGAAAGTGGCTGATATATAAGTGCTCTTCTGATTTTTTTCAGCTCACTTTAAACCAAACTCTTCCAAATATATGGTTCATAAATTTCCATAAGAACTTCTCTGCCATTTCCTGAAAAATAAGCAACTTAGCTTTTAAGCTAAGAAAGTCAGTGGAATACTGACTATGGAAATCTAATTTGTACCAAACCAAGAAGCTACAAAATTTGACTCATTTTTTATATTTTTCATTCACTAGTCCTACAGAAAACAACTGTTGCATACATGTCATCCTTTTAAAAACTAGTTTACTGTGGTCAGCTATTGATTAACATCCTCAAACCAAACTTAAGGAAAAATATGTTAATCTTTTATGGAAGAAAGTTCCTAACAAGTTTTAATACCTACATTTACACAGGGAAAAGAAAATAATTTAAAAAAATGCTCTATTTATTGTGCACTGAATCATCTTAATGTCTCTTACTCCAGTGATAGAACAGCCCCAAACCTTTATTTCTAATGAAAGAGATTCATTTTCTAATAAAAATAATTCATCGGAACCAAAATCAAACAAACAAACAAAAAATCCAAACCCAGTGACAAAACTACTTATATGATCAATGGATGAAAGTTTGATGAAGTGTAAAGACTCTTCTCTCTCTTGTCACAAAATCCTTCTTTGTTTAATCTGGATGGTCTGTAAAAAAAATCCTGATCTTGCAAAGCAAGACATAACTCCTGACTAAAAGGAAAGTGCCCCAGTAGGGCACTCAGCTAGCTGAGAGAAATCCTGTTTTGCTAGACACATAAGTTTAGAGTCTGTGTTTCTTTGCTTGCAGTTGTTATTGCTTGTTGAAAAAAAAGTGAGGTGCCATAAGAGTCTTCAAAGCATAGATATAAAACATTTACAAACAAAAAAGTTACACGCATGCACAACTGGGCTGAGCGTCCCCTGCAACCAGAGTGTTGCCAGGAGGAAGATACGACATCCTATTCCTTAAGGCTTTAAGGCAAGACGTTAATGACAAATAGGATCAAAATAAACACCCAAGTTTTTATACTTCACAGTTTATGTGTTGAGACTAATGGACTGCTTCTGGTGTAACTGGAATGATGGCACAGCACATGCAGGTATTCCCAAGATGGAAGTAACCTAGTTGGGGTACAGCTTGCAGCACCAGCTGCACAACCTGTGGCACGAATTCAGAGGGACTTGGGCTTGAGTATAGATCTGGGCTTGTGCACAATGCAAGAATACACGCAAGAAAGAAAAAAAAAATCCCATTTGCTCTCCTCGGGCTTATATAGTCTAAAACCATGTGAAGTAAGTAGTCGGGAAGCAGGTGAGTGAAAGGTCCTGGAGTCAGAATTGCATTGTCAGCAAGGTTAAGGTGGTGCAGAATTTGACTAAACCACCAACACTTGAGAAAAGGGAGCATCCAACCTGCTCAGAGAGACCACATGCAGAGTAGTTATGCCAACATATTGCATAGGCTCAAAAGCAGCAGAAATACTGATACAAATCAATATTGAGCATAAGGTATAGAATTCAAGTATCCTATTAGCAATTTTGTGATACAAGATTGAATAACCTATCAGAGAACACTAGTCATACAATTAAATATTTATCATTTCAGAGACAATTAAAATTGATTCAGTGGGAATTTATGCTAATTTTTAACTGGCCTCTCAATCACTTGAAGCTACTGTGGCAAATATTGAGTAATTACATACCCATACATACATTCAGCCAGATTAAGTATTATATATCTAACACAATTCTGAGAGAGTTTAAGTTATAAATTGAATCTGATGCTGGAAACAAACCATCAAAGTATTCATGCTGCAAACAAAGTGACAAGCAACATATGACCAAAAACAGTGCTAAATATTTCATTAACTGGCTGTTTCTTGAATGAAAGGAATGAAAGATAATTCAATGGAGCAATCTCTTCAAATTCGAAAATCTCTGTCAGATTTGAAAAGTATTGCTGCCAGTTCTAAAATTTATGCATGTCTTTCTTTTCGTCCAAGGAGAAATAAAACTGAAGACCGAGCAGACTACAAAGAAAACAAATACACATACACACGGAGCTCAGATACTTCAATAATAAAAGCTCTAAGATACCTAAACACTGTGCATTCTGAGAAAGCAACATCCATGTCTCTGTTTTTATAAGCCAAAATTTCCTAGTTTATGTATCACGCCCTGGTTTTAGGGTGTCAAAGAAATCCAATTTTACACCAGTGGAAAACTTTGAATGTCCATCAGATCATCTGATGTCATCTATTTACACACAGACATTTAAAATGCTAAATTCTGATACACTAATACAAATAAAGAAAAAAGTACAGGTAATATAAAGTATCATTTCTTCATGAATTTTCATGCTTTAAATTTTCTTTTTGTCTCATTGCTCCCTTCATGAAAATTTTACTCTCCTACACTAAACTTACCCAAACCTTCACATTTTTCTGGTTCTCATCAGAACATAAAAACTTTTGTTGTTTCTATCTACATATAGCATTGCCATAAACAACTCCTTCAAATATTCTTTTCTTACAAACGCTGTATTCTTGTGCACTTCCAGAGTCTTCTACAGAAGGAATGTAAACTTGGCTTAGCTTAGCTTTACTGCAGTGAAAGTTGATCCTTCTACAGGTTTGCAGAAAGTGCCACTTCCCTACTCAGAGGGCAGAGAAAACAGGACTTACTTTAGTCTATACATTACCACTTTATCACCAGCTCTCTCAGGAAACAATTACTCGAAATTCCGAGCAGTCTCTCTCTCGCTATATCTCTTCTTTCACCCACATGTTTCTCATGGTTAAGTAAAACAACCATTACCTACTGCCTTCCAGCTTTGCGGCAGTTCACATGTGTACTTGATATTTTTAATTAATATTTTAATTACATTTCAAGAAAGATCCCATGATTAAGGCAAATGGTAACCCAACAGGAACTTTGCAAATTTTAGACCTAAAATCCAAGTAGTTCCAAAAATGCTGAATAATTTATTTCAACTGTTTCCTTACGAAAAATTCATCTAAACTTAGGCATGATGCAGAGGCCCAAGGTTAAAAGCCCACCTCATTACAGAATTAAGGGACTCAGAGCACAGGCATACGATGTGTGTACTCCTACACAGCCTGCACATTCACCTAAATGTACTATTTTATCAGTGCGTACTACACGTGTGCTAATTTATAGATGTGAAAAACTGTAACATTGGTACTCTGCCCAATTTTGCCATTTCCACCATACTTTAACATGGAAGCTCCTTTAATAAGAAGGACTTAAAAAAAATCTGAAGAAGAAAAAAGAAATCTATAAAAGTATACACACACAATCCCAAAGATACTCTGAAAACATCTCCACCAGCGGCACTGCTAGTGCTGGTACTTGGCTGATTCAATGTCAGATATGGATTTGCTGTAGGAATTACAGCTATTCTGTCTGTAGATTTGGTATTTCTCAACTCCTCCCAGAGTGTATTAAAGAGGTAAAGAAGGACACAGAGCTTTTCCACAAAATGTGGTATTGATTTTTCTACCTGGGGAAGGAGATTGCCAGTGAAAATCATCTCTTTGCTCTTCTACCTCATGAGAGAAAAGTCCCCCGCCCCCCTCGCTAAAAAAAACACCACACACTGCATAATTTTGCTTTGACATGACATAAAAGGAAAAAGAAATCAACAGGTAGTATCATATTCAAGAAGTCTTGAATATTCAAGGTATTCTTGACGTCTTGAAGTGAAGGAAAAATCTCATATTTCTCAAAACTCCTTAACCACTGTAATTGCTGGAAAACACTAAATGAACCCAACAGAGGATTTTAACTGGAACAAATGCTTCACATTACCCTTTAAGCTCATAGAAGACAGTGTGACTCAGTTCATGAAACTGTATAGGTAAAAAAACTGCTACAAAGTTAAAGGATGCTATTTTCTTTTTTTATATATTACATATTAGCTTTCTGAGATGTATGCCTTTAAAAAATATTGACCATTAATACTACATAGAATTCTTGCACCTTATAAAAGTGAACGTAACATTTCTGACAGTCAAGACTGATAGTATTTTAAGGGTCTTAAGGGAAGATATGATGCATTATTGCATTTTAAAATGACAAGATAATAGTTACAAAATAATTTCTGAAAATCCTAGGACTTGAAAGGCTTTGGGCAGTTGTTGTTTCATATAACTATTACCCAATATGTTCAGTGTCAAAAAGTCTTCCCCTGAAATGTGTCACTATGACACTCCGCAAAATAAATAGCTTGTAAAGGACTACCTATCAGGAACATAGAGATCTGACACAAACTGTATAATCTAATTTCTAGAACACATATTTCTACTCAGAATAATATTGAAAAAAATCATAAAGCCCCTAGTGAGGTGGATGATCTCAGCTGAACATAGGCAGAACTGATTTTATTAGTTCTGGGGGCAGGATTTTTTTCAAACATCATAAGATTTCATTCTTTGCACTGACTCCCCCCACATACACATTTTCTATAATTCTCTCATTCTACCCAGTTACTTACAAGAACTGATGGAAAATTATTGCATGCAAATATCATTCATTTTTTCTACAAATATACAACTATTACAAGATCTAATGCAAACTGCAGCTTATCTAACAGCCTCATCAAAAAGTTAAACACTGGAGGAGAGGTCCAAAGAGGTTGTGAAGAATGTCAAAAGAGAGCAAGTCAAGACCATGAGCAACCTCTTTGTGGCACTGCGTTGAGTAGCAGCCTCAAACAGAAAATCTTCAGGGGTCCATGCCAACCTAAGTTATTGTCTATGTGAAATGTATTCCCACATTGGGAGGCAAAATGAAAAGAAAAAAAATATTCCATGCTTATTTTAAGATAGTTAGAGGGTCTTATAAATTCACAATATTTTTTTTTCCTTGCCCGCAATAATATTTTGTCTGTTTTATCTGTGAATATCATGTTGCAATATTTTGAAGCAGAAGAGTGAGATGGAGAGGTTGTATCTTCTCATTAACTTCACATTATTCCTCCTAGGAATCCTTTACCTTTCCTACCAGCCATGGAAAAAAAAACACTTGGTAAACTATTCACAATCTACAAAAATCTTTTTAAAATTACAAGCAACAATGCTTTGCTCAAAAGTAATTCAAGACATGAGGTGACGACCGAACTAGAATTCTACATTCGTAGCTCCTCTCAATCTCTCTAGCTCCAGCATTGTTTTCTTATGTATGCCTTACTTCCACTTCAAAAGAGGTTAATATTACTATGCGGTTTCAATAGCTTTTATATACAAGAGCGAAACTTCCCAGATTGGTGGAGATCTAATAATTGTGTTTTCCTCATTGTTGTCACACAAGTTCAACACACCGCCTTAACAGAGGTTCAGATGCTAACTAGCAACAATTGGTTTTCTTAGCCCTCTATAAAAGTTGCTGGTTAATGAAGACGCTTATCAGACTATGACCACATAGACTATATATCGGTTAATGCAGGTAAATAATACAACAAATGTTATTAAAACTGTGTTGTGTGATTAGGATTCAAAGCAAAGTTCCAATAAAGGAAGACCCATGTCCTTCCATTTTCAGATGCATTCAAAGGCATCAACCCATGCTCTGTCAAGCACGCTGAAAACTGAAAATTCAGTGGGAGTTTAAGGTAAATTGAATTTAGTATCTAAAGAATGAGCTGTATACACAAACATAAGAGAAATATTGCTATTCTGTGGTTATCTGAAATTGATTCAAGGCATCATAAAATCATTGTGCTTATTGCTGGCACATGGATGCAAACTCAAAAAACTCAGGTAAGAAGACCCAATTCTGAAAATACTCCCAGAAAGTAGCGTAAGAAAGCACTCCTAAAGCAAACAATTATTACATGCCTATGAGGTAAACAGGACTATTCTGCAGGGTACAACTGAAAATCTGCAAAAAAAAAGATGAGAGTATTAAAAGAGTCTTCCTCAGAAACAGGGTCTATGAAAAGCATAACTCAAATAAGACCCAGCACAAAAACATTATAGCAGATGCAAAAATACCTGCATGATCTTTATCAATATGGCACGGGCCTTACATGAAAAGAGGAAGTATACAGTGATGGAGCAGAAAATAAATTTCTTTTCAAAATACACATTGTATAAGCACAAGCTTTTAAATCCAACAAATATTACATAGATTTGGGGTTATCTCTGTAAGATCTATTCACATTTTAAGGATCTCTTTTTTTCCTCCAAACTACCATGACTGGCACAAGTATCCACTTACTAATGAATACATTACCTTAAAATAAAAATACAAAGAAATAAAGAAAGAGCATTGCCTGCTTGCAATAAAGAGGCATTTAAAATAGTTAACATATCAGGAATAGAAGTCTGGAAATAGTTTTGATGTTTTTGCTATTCTTAAAAAGGGTACTGAAATACCCTGAATTTTTCGTGAAAAGTCTCAGTAATGACTGAACAATGATCAAATACCTTGTTTCTTCTACCCACTTCAGGCGAAGCGGTTCGTAGTGCTGTGGCAACAGCCTTGACAAACATTCTTCTGCAGATATGGCTCAGTCTAAAATAAGAAACACACACGTTTCCTCTTTCCTCTCCCTCCCATCTCACAGTACTTTAATAGGTGCAAAGTTGTACTTCCTAGACTTTTTGTTAGTGCTAAGAAAAAAGTCTCCTGGCCAAAAAAACCTCAAATGACTTGCTCCCAAACCACATTTGTACTCTCCCCTCTCAAGACACCTATCTACATGAAATCTCTTATAGTTTCTCTGCCTGTATAAAATGCAGATGCCACTGCACATCAGGCCTGGGTTTGCCTCTTTGCACGGACAGTCCAAAACAGTTTTCCTGATCTGTTTCAACTTGAAATGTTGTCAATATATGGATTGTCTTGCTTTCTAATTCAGTGAAAAATCTAGTTTTCCATTAGTCTCTGCCTTTCTAATTTTCGATACAGCTTTACTAAATGTAATTATTAAAGGCAGATTCAAGAAAGCAATTACTGAGCTACTGGTTTGTATCTCTGAAGTCTTAATAAGGAACAAGAAGTTGAAGTGACAGAAACACTGCAAAACCTGTTAAAAAAATACCACAGGTTTATTTTAATATACAAGCAACACAGAGAGACTACACAACAAACAAGTAGGAAAAATTATTTCAATCAGTATGTTTGGGTTGACCATACAACTCCTTGTCATCCCAAATAAGTTTTAATCTTCATGTCACTGTGTGATCTACTTAGTTTGCATGGTTATTTCAGAAATGCAGGAACAGATTTTAAAAGAATTTGAAAAAAAACACTGCATCAAGAGTGGGACTGTAAGGAAGCATTTTACCCTCTTCATTTGGGATTTTCAAGGTTTTCTGGAGGTCAGTATATTTACAAGGGTTATAATAGACTATGAGACACCTCTTTTCAGTTGCCAGTGTTAATAATCAAATATTGGACAAAAAAAAGGGATCTTTGTAAGAAAATTTAATATAAAAAACCATACACTAGACTAGCATGAACCTAAGTGCCTGAAAGCACAGAAAAGTACTAAAAGTTGCAGCAAAGCCTTTTTGCTCGCTTCTAGAGAACCACAATAATCATCCTCACTTGATACGTGTGTGAAACACACAGGACAGACCATTTCCTACCAACAGTATCCTACCACACAATGATTTTGTCTACTCCTCACTCCCTCCCCATCCTCAATCCCCATCAGGCTGATCACCTTCTTTTCCTCCCTTCAAAAAAGCGGATAAAATCCTGGTCGAAAAAAGGTAAGTGACAAAAGTCCCACATAACAGCTGTAGAGAGAACTCGATACCACTCAGAAGCGTTTGTAACATACAATATCATTGTTCACATCATTTTGGTAATTTTAATTTAATCAGAAGGACAATAGGCTTATCACTGCCTTTCACAAAGTCAGTTGACGAGCAGGCTAAAATTCAGCTCAAAATCATTTTCTAATTTAAAATAACCATTAGCCTCCACAGAGGCTTTCCAGCAACATCCTTTCCTTCAGAAAGGTCCATATACATCATTTAGTTTAAGGAGTAGGCTGTAGGTGACCTGCCGAGCTGCTTCAGGGGGCTCCCACGGCCGGCCTGCGGTGAGGCCTTTCAGCTGAGACAGGAGCGGATGCCCTGTGGCGGCAGCTCATCAAGGACCCATGCAGGTCAAATCTCAGCGAGACGAGCAGCAGCCACATGGTGTTGTGCAAAGCCTGCAACAGCAAAACACGACGTTGGGCTCGGAAGGCTTCCAAAATCTTCCTCTTATTATACAAAAATCTGATTTGCATGAAGAACATTAAAGTGCAAGTATTCTTATTAAGAATGTGAAGCCTCAACCAGATATGCTCGATAACTAGCTTTGTTACTCATGCATGTGCAGTCACACGAGGATCTATCCTCGTCTTACAAGCATTTTTGCCAGCAGCTGCAGGAGCAGAGGTGGAGGGCAATCGACGGACCCAAGGCAGCGGAGCACAGTGCTGCTAGGAGGAGGTTAGAGTAGGGGTGCCTGCTACACATGAACAGGTGTTACTTCAGATTGCTACAAACAAGGACTTTTTACAAATAGATGTCATTTTACTAATGCATTTCATTTCTCTTCTGATTCACAACTTGCACATTTTCCTTCTTACATGCTGGCAGATGTAGTTAAAATGAGCTGTGTATGCTGCCTAGGAAGTATTAATCAACCCTAAAACAAAAAGCCAAGTACTATCCTCCAATTAGGATAGCTTAAATGTTTATCTAGCTCCTTCCTCCACTCACCACAGAAATAAACTTCTCAAAAAAAAAAAAAAAAAAAAAAAATGGCCGGAGATCTGGGACCTGTAGTGCAAATTGGCTTGTGTTAAAATTGCAGCAGGAGTCTCTTCCACAGGGCAATACCCGGCAACCATAAAACAAAATACTGAACACTGCCAAGCACTGCCTTCTTGCGTAATGCCAACAGCAGTTGATACATCATCAGAATTATCAAGCATAACCAATCAATCCAAATGAGAATAAAAGTGTACATTTCAGCTAGCATTCACCCTTACGGAAAAATAACCATCATCTTCTAATTCTCCCTTATATTGTTGGTTTTTAAAAATTGATATGGTTGGTTTTTAAAAATTGTCTTAAGTCACTTCACAATCGAATACTACACAGTTTTTGATCCTCTAAATGTGGAAAAAGTGATTATTCCAATGCTTTTAAAGAGTATGTTATCACAACCAGAAATTAATGCCACTGTAGTGCCCAGAAGAATACTGTCAACATTCACCTAATTTTCCTTTATTTCAATTGTTCCCACTAGGCATCCATTAGAACCCACAAGTTAATCCCAAAAGAAAGAATTAAAATAAGACCTAACCTTTAAGTGGGTCATTTAGAACATGGTGACTAGTGTCCTCCTCTAATATAAAAAGTCTTTTTGAATGATGAATGACGGTGGTACAAGCCGCAATCATTTTGCGGCATGTTTGCGGAAAATGAAAAGTCTTGTCTGCAGCAATATCAAATCATTTACACACAGCAGACATCAGCTGTCATTTCTGCCTATTCCATCAGTTTCTCTCCCCACCCCTCATGCTTCTCTCTTCAGTCTAGGTGAGCTGTCAAGTTTCCAGTTTCTGACGTGTATTTACATCATTCAATGATATCTGACAGTAGTGAAAGGCCACAGAAAACTGCTTATTGATCACAGCAAAACTAGTTGACGGAACAGATGAGGTTGTATCACAGAAATGCAGCCACACTCAGGTGATGACATTTTGCTCCCCAGTATACGAGCACTTAATGGAATACAACTTCATTATATCATGCCACTAGTGCTTAAAGAATCGCACGGTTCTCATGAGCGTTTTGTCTATGCGGTGATGAGGACAATCTATTTGTACTGGTACCAATGTATTACTAACCCCACCTGCTTGTGAACACTTGCAAACTACCAGCCAATGTGTCCTGATGAATACACTAAGAGACACTGAAGACTCAATCTTGCCAAAATCTAATTGAGCTGACCTTTTAAAAAAAGATGGCATTACCATTTAGGGAGCCCCATCTACTCAGGATTTAGTTCTGCAGAATTCTGGGTTGCTTAGTAAAGACATTTTAAATGACCATTTTTATGGTTGGGACTAGTACAGTTTCCCAACAGAAGTGATAACCAATCATTAGCATTTCAGAGGTTATTATATCAAAACTTATATGAGAGACTTTCAAACTGTATTGATTTAAATGCTAAACATTGCTTGGGTACAGGCTGCCCACACAAATTCTCCTACAGCTAAAATGTTAGTTTTCTTCTTCTCATTACTTTTGTCTTCTTGTAATCTGATTATCTTAGCATACAAAAACTCATATTAACATATACTCATTCTCCCAGAGTAACTTGTAAGTACATAATTACAATATACAACCACTCCGCTAACACTCCCCACACAATCTAACATTACCACTAGCCTAAGTGAAAGATTCAAAGCAGTTTGAGCACAAGTAAACTGCAATGACTCAAAAAAACCCAGGACATTAAAACAAGTACCTGCAAAACTTGAGACCACAAAACTTGTACAGGAAGGCAGAGAACAGAAGAGCTCTCCTTCCATTCCACATCTTTTAGCAGACAGAAGCGAGTAGGGCTTTGTTTCAAAGAAAAAAAAATCCAGAGGGCAAAAAGATACTGAGAGCCCAAGAGCCTCTCTTCACAAGGTGTAAGTGCTGCCCTGCCTTTCTAAGGTAAGCTAGCATTCAAGCTAACTGTTAAAAATCAAAAGGGGTTTCATATTCAAAACAAAACTACTGGCCACCTCAGACATTTGGAAAATTTTTTTCCATTTTAAAAATGGAAAGCAATAAATGACTCAGCTTGTGGGGAAGGCATGTTCTATTACTTGACTTCAACAAGCAGCATGAGACAAAAGTTCAGACTGCAACTACAGAAATACAAGCTTCCAAAACGCCAGAGAGGCAAGTGAATAATAACAGAAGAATAAAACTGTCTGCTATTTCTTGGTAGAAACAACACTGACTATCCTTTATATGAAAGCCTAAGCGAAAAGATGATAATAATGCCATTGTCTGTTCAGATGTGGCATTGCAGAAACAATGTACTGAAGGATATAGGAACAAGGTATTAGAAGGATAACCAGGAAAATAGATTTCTTCACTCCCCAGCACTCTTGTAACATGCTTAATGGAAGCAACCTAGAAGAATTTTATTATAAGACTGTGTGGCAAATCTTTGGGTAAAGCTTTTTGGATAGCAAAGGACTCTTCCCAGTTTAATATAGCTTCCCTGTTTATTTTCCAAAGGAAGGAAAAAGGGAAAAAAGGCACTACAGTTTATTAACACAACAGCTACAAGACTGAACTTATTTTATTAACCCATGTAAAATATCTTTTCTACTTGATTTTTTTTTTCCTCGGAGGCAGATGAACCAATGCTATCAAAACTTAAGAACTCCAGTGTGCACCAGTCAGCTTTGACTGAAAATTTGAGTTCAGAAGTTGATGTTTGCAACAGTCATAGAAAAATGAAACTTGAAAAATGAAATGAGGACTTAATCAACCTACCAGCTAGCTTTTAAATACCTCTTCAATAGCTTTCCACAGTCAGCTCTGTCTACATTTAGCAGTTACTTTGTCACCCCAGATACTATGTTTAGCTGTCAGCATTTGCTTGCATATTCACAAAAAGCATACGTATTTGACATGGACAGATCTAAGGGGATCTTTTTATCTGTAAGATAAAAAATAATCACACATTCAATGTATGTAATGCCAAATGTCTGTAAACTCTCTGTAATCTTGTAGTTAGTGGGAGGGGAAGAGGAAGCATTCCAGACAATGGACAGCATAAATAAGGTGCTCTTTTATTTTTATTTAAGAACCTTATTTTAGCAATTACTTTTTAAAAAACAATGAAAACAAAGATTTTCTGCATTTCTGTCATAAAGTCTTTTTACCACATAAGCTTTTATTCATAAAAACTCAAAATTACCATGAATATCTTTAGACAAGAAGTTGCAGACAAGTTACATTTTGTCCTTTCCAAGTCTGTTCTTGCACTTTGTGCTTCTGTAGGAAACAGGAAATTCTCTTCATCTCAGTCGTCTGATACACATAAATATCTGGGCTCAAAGCCTTGACACTGATACTGATGACTGTGGTAATTCATAACTGATCAGTGAAAAACTAAAAACTTCAAACCAAAATGAGAGTACTTTTAAATTAGTCCTAGATCTAGAACTGTTTGCTCCATCCGGAGTACAAAGTAGCCACTCAAAGCACAGAATATCTCTCTCTCTCTTTATTCAATAAATTTTATCTGAGTCATCCTAAAAATCAAGTGTTATTCAGTACCAATTATTCCCCAGTTTTGCTGGAGATGCCTTGGAGTCATTTCTCACAGCAAAAGAAGATATATATTTCCACTAAAATATATAAAGGATAGGAAATTCAGAAAGGGAAGTGGGCTGGAAATGGAGATTGTATGACAGGTTGTTGTATGGACATATAATGAATTTGAAAGTCAGGCATAATAAAGTCAGGCACTTTGCTACTTCAATTTCTTGCTAATATACAATTGCCAGATCTCATAATATTACTTAAATCCTTTTATATTCCACTTCTATTTTCCTGAAACAATTAACCATCTTTTTAATCGACTATAGCAAGTTATAATCAAAATGACTTGCTTGCTTGCATTTAGGGACATAATTTTAATATTCCTTTATTTCATTAAAGGAAAACATACGTCACAGGCATTGTTTCTGTTTTAGAAGAAACAAAAGACTTTTGTTTTCCCTGTGAATGATTCACAGAAAGCCTACATCACTGCATTTGACTTCAAAAGAACAGAGACTGACTCTTTATGACGGGGATATATGAACTGCATAAATGCCCATGTCATTGCTCAAAGCATGCCTGTAGCAGTATCATCATTTCTTTCCAGACAGGCACACTAGCAGAAGCAATGACTTTTCTGTTTTCCTAGCTAAGCTCCATGGAGTTTAAGTCAAAGTCAAAAGAAAAACTAATGTTTGAATTCATTATGCATCAGAGATCTCTTACTTTGTCAGTGGAAAGGCATAAATTTTAGTGCCATGGGCTGTTGTCTTATAAAAGAATTACAAAAATACAAGTACTTAACACCTTTTTTAAAAGGAATCCTAAAAGATTAAGGAAAACAAATACACGTAGTTACAAATACTGACAATGTGATTTACCTACTTACAGTAATTTATGGTTCTCTCCAGTGTTTTGAATCCCAAAGCATGAGATGGTACAACCAGGACCACAAAACCAGATCTTTCCCTTTGAAAATGTGTCACAGGATGACTTTTTTGAGCATGGACCCAAAGGCACGTAACTTAGAAGGATCCCATGCCTGGCTTGCACGTAGAGGATGTGGTACAAACTCGGTAGCGCTTTCCCATGCTGCATTTTGCTCCCTGCTCTACCTTCAATCTTCTTACTGTACTACTTGCCAAAATTATTGATTTGTTTTCTACACACAGTTCAGTGTACAACTAATAACCCCTAAAACCATTAAGAAGATAGTACTGTAAGATATAACAGCCTTTTCTTCTCTCCTTCAGTGGCCTCAGTGTTTGCCATCTCTCAATCATGATGTGCTAAGATATGCCAAGTTTTAAATGACCAAAACAACTCATACTTGAGCTAGGAGGAAGGAAGTAAAGCTTCAATTTACTTAAACTATAATGAATTCACTGGAGATTGGGAGAACAAGCATTAGAAGAAGGAAAAACAAATACTGCTTTAGAAATACCTAAACTGAAACTGTTTATTTTTTCTTGTTAATAAATTCAAGTAACATCACTGAAAAGATGTTTAAAATATTTTGTTATTAGATTATTAAAGTTATTATTCTATTCTAGTCAAATATTTATCAGTCTCTTCAAGACATTTCTGCGTTCAAGAATACTTAAAAGCATTTCCTATGCTTTTAGAATACTTTATCAAGCAGAATTTTAAATTTGTGAAAAAAAAATTGATGTTCTTATTTACTCCTTATTTTTGTCCCTCACTATGACAGAACTTTTAAAAACAAAAAGACAATTACAGAAAGGAAGAAACAAAGATATTCTTCACACATATGCACAAATATAACTAAAATTTCAACCAATTTAGGTGTATTAAAAAAAAAAAAAAAAAGAAACGCACTCTTGTGCAGACCTTTGGTTCTACTCTCAGAGTAGAGTATGCATAACACTGATCAGAACAAGTTTTCATGCACTGTCTGTGAATCCTTAAGCAAATTCCAGTAGAGACAGAAAAATAAGTAATGCTGTTGCCTCATATCTTGTCATTGCCTCTTTCTGCTCCCATCTGCTGTTACATCAGGCAGTATTGTAGAAATCAATCAGTTTCTAGGCAGCCTTTGAGGCAAAAAGTATTAATATTACAGTTGGAAAGTAAAAATACACTCCTCCTCTCTCTCAGTTTCAGCTGCTTTGATATGGCTCTCCGTGCTTTTTTAAAAAGAATTGCCAGATTCCAAAGTGTTGCTTGAATTAGAAACTGCACTCTTATCTCCTGGATCTCAGCTACGACATCAGGCTAGCATGGTTTTCCTGGAAAACAGGGGGAACCTGTCCACAGATCATTTAAGATGAAGGTGTTTATTAGCTTCAATATATTCCTAAATAAGGCTCAGGATGCATATGGGAACTCCAGAAAGCACAAATGCAGCACAGAGCAACACACACACAGAAGCTGCTGTACCATATATACCATCTGAAGGATAAGAAAATAAACAGCCTAGCTAATTGCATCCAATTAATGCAGTGTATGAAATTGAAATCATTATGAAATCTAGATGCCCAAAATGTTACCAACGGCAACTCTCAGTCTTTGTATCTCCTTCAAAACTGGGTAAATGCACCATTTATGAAAAAAGACATATACATTTGTATATTTTCACCTTTAAAAAGAAAATATTTCAAATATCTATTTACGAGATAGGGGGAAGGGGAAGACTTTTCAATATTACCATAACAGAAAATCTGTGGAAAGAGATGGTTCTTATATATCATTTTGAATTTACCACATCGATTATCAGCTAGTTGCACTTTCAACTACCTGCTTTAATGGACAGAATACATCAATTTCACTTAAAAGATATGCATTTTAGAAGTAAAAACATGATTGCTATGTTTTCACTGGACTTGTAAAAACTATTTTGTGCTTTGAGTGAAATGGAAGACACCATCACTGAAGCATTTAGGTGGCCTGTTACCTGTCTCACCAACCTTCCAATCTTCTTTTCAGCCATGAGACATTTTATTACTGTTAGACTTCAATTTTGCAGCCTCAGCAAGAGTCACTAACCAATCCCTCAGTTTTTCAGCAAGATTTGAGGGCTGATTCACTCCTAATTCAAAGAGAAGAACATAACAGATAATGAATATATTTCTCTAAGATTTCCTATTTAAGTGTGCCAAAATATTTAATAAAAAATAAAATGTCTTACTCAGTTTCTAAACTCAATGCCCACAGTGACCCCTACTGGTCTGCCAGGCATCCAAGCAAAGTTGAATCACTTCATGCAATTAACTCACATCCTGTCACCTGAACCCGGGAATTTTTCAGATACAAACTGCCTACTTTATTCAAGTTACAGAATGACTGACAGTAATAGCTCATCAGAGATAGCAGCATCTCAGTGATTCCTATGGGCTTGCAACATACCAATATCTTTGGTCAAGGGCCATAATACTATGAAAACTTAAAAATTCTCCAAGAGCTTTTCTTAAACAACATCCAGAAGGGAAAAATCTTAGTCCACTATAGTTTTCAAATTCCTATTTAACAAGAACAGTAATTACTGCAAGAATCCCAGTAAGTCAGACTAAGTTTGGTATTGTTTGCGCTATACATAAAAAGATCACAGAATCTAATTATTTATCTAAATATGATCTAGTCTAACACACAAATAATTAGTAAGCCAGTTTTTAACACTTATTAATATAAGAGTACACTCATGGATTAATAAAGAAAAAGAATATGACTGACCATCTGAAGTACTGAATGCTCCCCCATTTTATATGCATACACACACACACACACACATGCACACATGCTTTTATATAAAAATCAGTATCCAAGTATCCAGTGTCCAAGATCAATAAAAATGAGAAAACAGCAAGGCTTATATGTTAAGTGTATTCTAAGGGTGTTTCTTCAACCATCAGGCTTTTTAATAGCACACACAAAATTACAGGGTAAAAGTGTGCAGGAGACAGACCAAATGAAAAGGACATTTGTCTTGGACTTCATTTTGACCAGGATTAATTCCAAGAAACTGGTAAAAGAAAGTAGCACTGTTTTCAATTTCAAACCAAATCTTTGCTTAGAAAGCTTAAGTAACAGGACAGAAATTCAGCCTCTTCCTTCTGCTGTAAACTTTCTGAAAATTCAAAGTAAAGAATATTCTCTAATCACAGTCAATTTACAGCTAAACAAAGGCAAAGACTGAACCTGCAAAGTCTGCTAGTGGTCACAAGCAGTTTTGCCTATAGGCTGCTTCAGAAACTCTGACCACAAGTCAAAGCTGTTGCAGTACAGTAGAAAGCTATTTTTAAAATGCATTCAGCCAGTTCTAACTTAGCACATCAAATCCCTAGAGTCTTCAACAGGAGCTCAACATTTTATGGAGTTTTTATTTTTGGGAGCTGTAGTTAAATATTTACGATATTACACAAAGAAGAATAAGAGAAAAAACAATGACATGCTATAAAACATTTAAGAAGCCTGTAACTCAACATTTCTTTTCAAAATTACACAATGAACTTTGCTATTGTTTTCACTGAAATACATCGAGTACTGCAACTGTAGAAGTGTGAGTTTAGTCTTTATTTTGTCAAAAAAAAGGTAGCAAACTACTGAGGTTAAAAGTCAATCATTACAAAATTAGGGAATGAAAGAAAGAAAGCAGTCCATGCACAAGTTAATCCCTTAACAGTTAGTACCTTAGGGATAATCAAATACTTGTTTTTCAGAAGTACCCTAAGGTCTTGTGGTCTGACTCACATCTGACCCCAGGCCTTTTAAGTGCCATCTAAATCCTCAGCTGAACCAATTACTAACTTCCTTATGCTCCACCCTCATCAGATTATCCCCGGACTGCACACAAATGAACACTACAATACAAGTTGGTAACATTACTGTTCTTGATGTAGAAATAAGGCACTGAAAAAGTTTTATGCAAAACATTTGCTCATTCCAGACACCTAACTTCCAATACTCACTACAAAGCCTGGCAGAAAGCATTCCTATGATATGACTTGCCAAACTTGAGACATTCAACTCAAAATGCTTAGGAGTCCATTTCTTTACCAGAAATGCTGCCCTGTGTCAAGAGAAGTCTCTGGGGACATGGACATCATGTTTTCTGCCCTCAGACAAACCTACAGGATAGGTTACTATCTCAGGGCACCTGCTCACTTCTGCGGCCTTAGCACATCCAGCACTACTGTATAACATCCAAAACCCCCTTTCCACATATGGTTGGGCAGTCTGTGCACAAGTTGAACTCTCAGACAAAAGCCACTTTTGAGGATTAGATGCAAGTCAGCAACCATAGCTAAAGCTTCAGCCTCCTGATACATCTGTCCAAATGAGGCTGTACTGGAATTGTACTCAAGGAAAATATTTATTTTTATTTAATCATTCTAGTTGAGTCCTGGCTTGACCCAGAATTGATGCCTCCAAAAGGCCAATAGTCAGAGGCTTTCAGCTGTTAAACAAGGTTATCTACCTACTAACTTGCCTTCTGAAGGAACTGATATATCGGTTCCCAATACCTTCTGGAAATCTGTCGAAAAATTGTTAATAGACTTGTACTTCACTATCTGCAAAGTAGAAAATGAGAACTACAACAGTGCAAGAGGTGAAAAGTGGACTTTTGACAAATATACAGATCCTACAACTGCAGCCTGAATAGATATTGACTGTTTCCACCTATTTCTCCCATTGCCCACCACAGTATCACAACTCTCCTGCTTTGAGAAATATAAATATTGTCTGTGAGGAATAAAAATCTTTTTACCTTACTTCCATCCTTTGGTAACAATCACAATTCTAATTGTGGATTTTTAATTCAGCAGGGACCACACACCCTGCCAACATACAGCAGCGAAAAACAAGGAGTCTATAATCAGTGTTGAAGAGAACATTTTGCATCAAACCCTCTGTTTTAAAAACCTACTTTTGTAGGAACCACATGAGGTTCTTTGATCCTTTCACTGTCATTAAGGGTAAAAAAAACTAACTTTAAGCACAAACAACTCAAAAATGAGTGAAGTCTAAACACAGCACATGAATTATGCTGAGCATAAAGTGAAGCTAAGCTATTTGTGGATGTCTCAGCCCAAGAGCAACAAGAGCAAAGGAAATGGCAGGCGGCATAGTAGTATTTTTATTGCCTTGCTCTATCTGCAACTTCTGACAAAGTATATCGTCTGAGATTCAATGGAGCAGACAGATCAGCATGCAACAGAATGTACATTGAAATAAGCATATGAGACCTTTACTGAAATTTATTACAAAATGCCTCTTACATTAGGTTAGAAAGATGTCTACTAGTACTGAACATGTAAGAAACAGACTAAAGAAAAAAACACGTACAGGATAATTCTTTATCTAAACCTAGGATTTTATTGTACCTACAGTAAGTTTTGCAGACAGAGGTTGTAACGTAGCATCAGCTGTGACCCTATCAATTCTTCTGAAATGCTCTTTCCTTCCTCAAAATAGAGTTCTCTGATCGGCTCCTGTAGGCAGTAACTTGTGCTCTCTGTTCTTAGCATTAAGTTCTTAGCCCTTAACAGATAACAGTTATATCTGTGATTTCTGTAACTAGTAAACTTGAAGTACCTTCCACCCTCCCAAGTTCTGAAGAGGCGTGAAGGTAGGCTATAAGACGTGCCGGGGTTCAAGTCTGTATCTTCTAAGCACAGCTTCTAAGAAACTAACATTAGCAGAAAGGCTGCTCATGGCTTTTTACTTCTGTACTATCATAGTTGTCTCCTTTTATAGGAGACAAATGAGGGTGCAGAGCCAGACTAGGGTTGGAACACTGCAGAACTGATCAAACAGGGTCAACCGTCATTCCTGTCCCAGAATTGTTTCCACTTCCCAGGTAAGTCACCGATTTAGGCACCTCTCTAAGCCACCTATTTAGTAAATTAAATGTTGAGAGAGCATGTATTTTACAGTAGAAATTATAACAGGAAGAGGTGTAGGGAGGTAACCGTTGCACTGGATTTTCCTAATTGCTAGTTTGCCCTATGGGTAGGAAGTTTTCCCCAGTGTGTTGAACCTCCCTATGGGCATTATCACTGTATCTATATGTACAGTTATGGAAACAGACAAATTCTTCACTCTTGCTGTTTCCAAGTATGAAGAACTAGACGAGGAATATGCTGAATACAAATGCTTTACTGAACAGTATTAGTAGTGTTTAGGAAGACAAAGTAATCTGATATTACATAAGTCTGGTCCAAGGGCTGCTCTTACCTTAAAACTTAAATTTCCTTGGTGCAGGAAAGACGGTCTTAAGAGGAAGACGAGCTTGCAAAAGGGTCTCTTGAGCAAACTAAAGAAAGGATGTTCCTTCTTCTACAGTCAAGTAGAGAGAGGGAAACTTATGGCTATTTTAGCAAGAATGTCAGCAAGAGATGCTTTAATAATCTCAAGCAGGGGAAAACACTCTGGACCACACTGCATACTGCACTGGACCATACTGGACTGTACAAGTCAGGCATTACAAGCCTTGTCCAGGAGAGTGGCCAAACATGAAAGCAAACAACTACAGGCTTGTCTATCTTTTAGCATCAGGATCTTCCTCATAATCTGTTACCTTCTATGGGGGTGTTGGACTAGAATCTCTGGAGGTCTCTTCCAACCTTAACCATTGTGTGATTAGTGATGAGACTACAAAACACACGAGAACCATCAACTCAGAAGGAACTAGGACACTAATACAATCTTTTTACAAACAAGATGGGAAACGGTAGCAAGAACCACTGATGGTCAACAGTATGATACAAAAAAAAGGAAAGGTGTAGAAAGACTTTTCTGCAGCCTGGCCAATTGGACATCCACAGCCTTTGCTTACACACATTTTCTGCATATGCTACAGTCTTTTTGCTTTTCCAGTGCGGACTAATCCGAATAACCTGTTCAGATCTATTCTAGTGAATTTTCTAGCTCAATCTACCAGGCAAGATCAACCTTGGACAGAAACATCTAAGCCCTGCAAAGGCAAACTTTCCGCATCCTATGCTGGAAAGCTATTCCCATGCTACAATATTTTTATGATTCAAAACCCTTAAGAATATTTAGCATATTTTTTTTTTCTTTTGGTAGATACAACAAGAAATTGAAAACAAAACTGTTTATCACTTCCAATCCACAGACTGATTACTACTTCTCTGCAACAGCCTTTATGTTACTGAGGATTTTTACAAAACTCCTGTTCAGCATTTTCCTTCTTAGATTTAAACCAGTCCCATTGTATTCTGCTTTTCTAATTGATCGGACACCTAGAAAGCAGTGTCATATTTTCTCCTACTCTGCTTTCTCCTTTCCAACTGGCTTGTTTTTTTTTGTTGCTGTTTTTTTGGTTTTGGTTTCTTGAAGTACCTAAAATTGGACATAGCCATCTAGCTTAGGTTACACTCCACTTGGCATTAGTAAGGAACACTTTTCTCTTGTACTTTGCATTCTGGATATAGATTTCTCTTTTGTGCAACAGCATGATGTTAGTGACCCACGGTCAGCATGTGACCCATGGGCCAGTCTGTGATGCAAAATAAATCCCAGGTCTGTGCTACTGATTATTTTTGCTAAGTGTAACACTAAGTATAAGTTTCTACTGAATTCCACATCATTCTCCATTTTTTAAAATAATATTTCCAACTTACCAAACTAATCTTTAATTCTGCTCTTGTTCTCTAGCACACTCACAATCACTTTCACCTTGGCGTTGATGGCAAATTTAAATAAGCACACTCTATTCCATCATCTGGGTCATTAAAACATTGACTCATACAGGACCTCAAAGAGACCTTTGTGCAATGCTAGCCAATAAATCCTTGCATTGCTCATGTGTGCATGACTTTCCAGATACCTGTGCCCACATGTGTGCATGTGCACATCTACATTTGCCTCTATCTGAATATTACAAGACGACTTTGATCTAAGGAATTACTTGGGTTTTGTATTTGGTTAGTCATTAGTCATTTAGTTTGTTTGTAATAAAAGCAAAATTTATAACTATAAATAGCATCTACACAAGAATCAATCAGTTTGTGTTGTGTTAAGTGACAGTATATTTTAACTAGAAAATACAGAAGAGCTATTTTATTGATGCAGACATAAGACATCCTCTATCAAATTGCAAAATTTCACATGGTTTTAATAACGCATGCTACAAAAACTCACCAAAAAAAGTCACCAAAAATAAAATCAAGTTTGAAAAAAAGAAAGTTTTAAAGGTTAAGATAGATGAACTCTTATAAACATTTTTATAAGTTTTATATTGAACAGTGAATTCTGATTCTAATACAGCATTTCCTGAAGGATCTGTATAATGCTATAGCATTTAAAAATATATATTTAGAACAGAATGAGAAAAAAAAATATGCAAGCTCATTTTAACATTTTGCTTAGGTAAGGAAAACAGCTAAGCAAATGTGGAAGATGAAGTGGGAAAGAAACTGACAGAACCTGCACAGACTTGCTAGCGGGGTGCTCAGAGTTACACTGCTGTCTGAAATTCCCTAGTTAAAAGTAAAGAGAAATGGTTTTCTGCTCAAGCATCTTTATAAATCCCTCAGAGATATTATGAATATTGATAAGAACATTTTTAAAGCAGTCAGTTAAATATTTAAGCATGAGCATGTTCACCACACAGATGTAGAACAACTGAATAAAAATCTGCTCTTCTTTCTGCTCTCCAGAGAAGTCCTTGTTAACCCAAACGAACATGTTCAAAATTACAAGACTCAGTGATCTGGTAGTTTTTAAGAACAGATTACTGACATGGTTTTGAATGTTGCCTAGATAAAATCACTAACATTAACACCTTTGCATTAATCGATTGGTGTCAGCAGAATTCAGGGGAGCTATCCTGCAGGCTCCAACACCAAAGCACTAATCAATTAAGGAAGTCAACTGAAAAAAAAAAAAAAGTAAAGATCAGAGTTGTCAATATCAAAACAATCTCTATGGTGTCAAAAGAAGAAGAAAAAATATGCCATGTGTTAATTCCATAAATGCACACATAAACGCATGCTAGACTACTAAAGCAGTCAAAAAGATTGTTATTCAGCAGTTCCCAAATAACTATCGTAATCAAAGCCAATAAAACAACTCTTCATAAATCTATAATCCAGAGAATATTTATAATTGTACTAGCTTTTCTCTCTCTTATAGTATTGAGGAGCACAACTGTTCAAAATGCAGGGATTTTACATAAAGCATACTACTTATCGAATATCTAGCAGAGACTTAAATACCAAAGAAGGAGAGTGACATGCATACAGGTTAGTCCTGTGAAATCACTTAATGTTTTTTACACCTCTTACTGAAGAATTTTTTTTTGAATACGGAAAAACAATGTCACTGATTTTCTTTCACATATTCCACCTGTAAACAACTACTATGTATGAATAATGCTGCTTTGTTAAACAGGGAAGCTCTTGACCCTTCCAGTTAGCAAAGATTATTGCTAACCCAGCCCGGTGCTGAGAAGGGCAGTGTTAAATACCACTCAAATAGGGTTCTCATTTCCCCATACTCTTTGTTTGGCTATCATCATCATGAGGGCCTCCACCACATTACATGCCACAGAAAGCTACCTGACACAATCTGCAGTGCATTCTTTACCTTCCGCAAGCAAACCATCAGAATCTATTAAAATTACTTTACGCTGATAGCACTAGAGACATGACAAATCACAGGCCAAGAGTCAGATACCGAAGAATGTGTTTCAGGGCTTTGGGGCCAGGTCCATTTGCAAGCAAATGATATTGTGCAAAGCTGGCATGCTCAGTGCATGACAAACTGATGCAATTTCAGTACTGTCGCAGGAGCCAGGTGAGATCTCTCTGATGCTGGCTATGGTGAGTGTACAGAATTGTGCAGAGTTCCCAGATTTGAATCACTGGGGGCTGAGAGAGCTTCACTTGACAAGTCACAAATAATTACACCACCCTCTTGCTATTGTACTCTATTATTTTGCAGCCCTTATCTCTAGGTTCTGAGCACTCATGAACAAGCAAGGTCGCTTCTATTTTGACCACAATGCAACAAAACATTGTTCTTTTGTGATATGATAAAACACAGCCGTGCAGACTAAACATTTTTATCAGGTCCATTTTCCACTTTTATTAGCAACAACAACTTTGGGAGCTTGTTAGTAGAAGAGCAGAGGTTGGAAATAACCATGCAGGCAAGTTCATGAGCTTTTCACTTAAGAGTGTGATACAGCTATCTCCTTATTGTAAAAACTCATTTGAGAAATGGGGCATTAAGTTCTTAGCCCTTAACAGATAACAGTTATATCTGTGATTACTTTAAGCAGGTTTTTACCCCCCTTCAAATCAGCGAGTTTTGACAATTTATTTAGCGAGTAGCAAAAAATAGTTTTGAATGTGCAGCATGTTGCCAGTATTTCCCCAGACACCAAATCTTCTCAAAGGCTATAGTTACTGTATTTTTAAAACCAGTTCACAAAATGTATTATTCAAACCTCTAAGCAGTTAGGTAAGTTCTGTTTTGTCATGTTATCCATGGAATGAAAAAAAAAAAGTGATTATATCACATTAAAAAGTAGCAAAAGAATCAGAGGTGGTTTTCACAGTTTCAGAATCCACTATTTAATAATCTTCTCTTAGTTTGCAGAACATTTAACTGCTTCTGATTCCTACTAATGCATTCTCTGTATGCTTATTTTCCAGATAACTATATAACAGCAAGAATGGATCAAAAGGTTAGAAAACATTCAAAGTAGAAGCACTGAACATATTGCTTCATTTTGTCTCTTGTTCAGCTCAACCTAACAGTTCCATTTAAGAGGAAGAGAGAACTCATATCCCCACTAACACTCCTAACAAGGCACTACCAAGTTACCTGTTTAGCAAAACACCTCTAAACATATTCTTTCCCTCTTCTCAAATCACACAAAAAAATTAAGGCAGAAGTTAGACATCACAACACATCTGCCAAGGGAAGGTAAAATTTGAAACTATCTAAGGAACAGATTTTGATGTGGAGGCAAAATACGGAAGCAAAAAAATACAGCATATTCAGCAATACTTGCGAAACTACTTGGGCTTTACAATTTCTGTGTCAAACAATTTTAAAACACTCCCAGGAAACAGTGCAAAAAATGGACTATTCTGTTGCCACACATCCACATTGTGAGTGATCAGCAAACTGAAGGTTTCTGACATTTTCTACTCAATATCAAAAATCATTTCTTTACTGCCTTTTCTGCTTCATTATCTACTTTCATGACATAGAATGTGGAACAACGCTCAAATGTTTGAGACACAGATCTTTAATTAAAAACTACTTATAAATTTTTATCTAACATACTTTTAAGAACAAAATTAATTTCAGCCAGGATATAATTTCTCTTAGAATGTGGAAGAAATCAGAAAAAAAAAGGAAAAATATATTTCCTGATATTCTAACGATAGTCTTCAAACTTGTACTACAGTTTTCTTCAAATAGCCTCTTTTTCATAACTTTAAACCAATATAAATATTTTTCTAAAATTCTGTGACACTACTATAACTCTGTTAGTCAAAAATTAAAGAATTCTATTAATCAACAATTAAAATGAGCATATGTTCCTTATATTCCCATCTCAGAGGGACAAAAAAGTTACACTGTAATTACTCTGACTACAAGGAAAAAGTATGGGGGCTCAATTGCTAAATAAAAAGGATAAGGAAGAGAATCCAAAGGCAAAGAAATAGCCTTGTGCAAGACCAGAAGCAAACTCCAGTTAGCTGAGGTGCATTTGACCACTTTTCATAAAAGCAGTGCGCTGCAATCAATACAAATTTGTTGCTGAGCAATTGATTGTTTCACTATATAATCAAGATTCCTAATTTGGCCTTATGTAAGAGATGATGAGAAAGCTTCGAATTTCATTATTTTCCAGTTGGAGGATACTGCCCTGTACAAATAGTTTCCTGCCCTAGTGTAAAAAATAGAATCCATTTTCAAAAGAGAATCAAACACAGCAGGGGACAATGACTATAAAAAAATAAAATAACGAACCTAAATGAATAATTCTTACCTGAGTTTCAAAGGGCACTACTAGGAAAAAAAGCCTATCACAGTCTTACACCATTTTAATCGTACTAAAAAATTCAGTAGTCAGATAATGATAATAGAGATAAGAATAATCATTGATTTTCACTACAACTGATCCTGCAGAAGAGTATTATCAATGCAGCCAACATCTTTTGAAAGCAAGGTGTGAAACCGGCAACAGGAAAATGTGTTCTATGCACACAATTTAACAACTCTCACCTATAAGCCGTGGTCTTAATCGAGATCGCAGACATTATGATATTCAAAAGTCTATGATGAAATAGCAGGTGTGACAGAAGTTGTATTGTCACTTCTTATAAAATACTTCTTTATATATAGACTGGTGGCATTTGGCATCCAAAAACTTCTTGGTGAGATTTCCTACTCACAAGTTTTTAAGAGCTGAAAGTTGTTTTGAACAGGAGGGGGCGCTCTCACTGCACAAGCACAAATTAAAAAAAAGCGGGGGGGGGGGGGGACGATGAGTGTTTTGGAATAGGGAATGGGGATGGTGTTCCTTTCTCATAACATGCACTTTCTGTCATATCTTATTTTAACACTTAAAAACATCCAAGCAACACTGTTACGCATCAAATAATCTGTTAAAAAAAAAACACAAACAAGAACACAAAAAACAGTATAATGGTTTACAAAATGTGACATTCTTATAGGATTGTATTTATGTATGATTGCTCCAAGAAAGAGTAGTCATACTGTAGCTACCAGGTGTTTATCACCAGGAAACCTAAGAAGCAGTCCTTTAACATACAATGTACACTCATGCTTTCATTTCCCATAAAAAAGTGCTATTCTTACAGTAAATGAAAACATTTCTGCTTTATCATAAAAAACTCTTTCAAAATGCTCTACAAAATGCTATTTTAGACTTCCCTAAACCAAAGAAAGTCTTACCAAAAATTTAAAATGCAAGTTTAATTCAACTCCTCTTATCCTTCCTGTAAGAGGATAAAGATAAATATTCGATTCCCACAGCAAGAGTATTAAAAGTGCAGTAACTCGAAAGTCACTCTTAATGCATTTCCATGGCACATGCCTTGAGTAACTACTTCCACTGCCTCCATCCACATCCAAATGCAGCACAGGAATTTTAACATTCCAGCTTCACAAACTTGTTTTCTTTACAGCCTCGTCATTCCAGATGTGCCACCAGGACCTTTCTTGACCTAAGCTGACCTAGATCAAGACTCTGACTAGATGTTGTCCTTTTTGCTAGTAAGATACACAATTAAGTCACTAGATTGCACTAAAAAGATCCATCATTTTCTTTTCTATTTCTTGTGAATTCCAAGGTAATCATCAGTGAGCCATGAAGATGGATTTATACATATTCAGCAAACTTTAAAATTCCTTCATACAAAATATCAAGAAGTTTATTAGAAAGAGAGTGTCTTCAGGTTGAGAAGAATCTCGTTCACATAAGTTACTAGCACAGAAAACATTCTTCACAAAGACTGCAAAAATTAATATCCATAAGCAGATGGATATCTGGTGGTATTTTCCATCCGAATTTTGAATTGAATTTGGAAGAACTGTCATTTAAAATTTCCAGTATTTCCAAAAATACACATCTGTTATTAAAAATACAATTTTCTAAAACTGCTCCTGCAATATTAGCTTAATTAATGACTTAGTCACTAGTTTCACCTATTAGGTGAAATAGGTCACGTAGGTGAAATGCACATCTGATTTTTTAGGGCCTCACCAACTACCTTACATAAAACTGATATAATTAAATATTAAAATTTCAAAATATCATAAATGTCATTATAATACTAATTACTAATTAAACCTGAAACGCAATTGTGTTTGGCATTGAAAAGTTCAAAGGTCCATTAAAATGTGTGCTACTGTAATAAAAAAGGAATGGAGTTAGTACATCTTTCCTCTTATATTTATAAGCTCAGTATGTCTTCACTCCTTCCAGGATGCAAAGACTGAATGTATGGCTAACATTAGTCCAGTTCATGAGATTTCACAAGAATCGTAACTTGGCACTCTATGGACAGCAAACAAGAACATAGGCAGATAAGCTTCAATTTTTCTGATGAAATATTTTGACATGCAGTGCCATACTAAAATTTTTCTACTACCTCTCAAAAGATTCAATGACATTCAAATATATCTTTATTGTGACTCATGTTTGGATGTTCTTTTACTCCCAGTTCTGAAAACATGACTTCCTCATCAAAACACAAACCAGTAAGCCTTGACAGAGAAATGGGAAATGGAAGTTTCACAGTTATGCTTTACTGGAAAAATATGTGGTAACTCTTGCTCTTTCAAGAGGTAAATTAATATAGATAATGATCCTACTTTTAAATACCCTACAGAATTCAAGGAAAGTGGTTTCTTAAAGACATCTTATTTGGCCACTAGGATTTTAATGAAAGGTTTTTTTTAAGCATACGCACAGAGACCATAAGAGCTATATCTCTGTCTAACCCATTCACCACACCAAACCAGATTAAACAAATATACAGAAATAGCTTTAACTGACTGCAGTGTCTGCATTCAATCGGTTACTTTTTCTCTTTGGTTGTGCTTTTTTCAAGTTCAACACCTGCCTCCTTCACATATACTGTAAAACTCTGCCCTACTTCATATTCTTGCCTGTTGCATACAAAACTGTATATTTTATACCACTGACCTAAATGGCCACTTTCAATCACAGCATTTTTTTAGCCAAATTCACCAGCTCTTTTAATCAATTAAGTTGAAGTAATAAAAAGTCTCACACAGCATTTTTCTAACATTACAAAATCACAGGTGCCTGTCAAATCATCTTTATACTCTTCATCTTTCCACACAGGAAAGAAAACATTTGTACAGCATTCCTATGATGGCCTTGCAGAAACACCACAACGTTTAAAAACTCTCTATGAAGGCAACAGAAAGATTTAAGTGTTGCTAAAATGGGTCTAATTTATATTTATGGTCTAATGGGTCTAATTTATATTTATATTTATTTCTGCTGAATTGATCACTGTCACTGACTTCAAGAGAATTTGTAACACACTGTAACACTTGTTGAGCTCTTACAAGTCAGACTGGTAAGCAGGAAGACTTAATATTTGCAAAGTTCCTACCCACTAAGGTGGGCACAAAACCTAGGCAGTTTTGCTTTAAACTGTCAAGTGTTCACAGTCCAGAGATGCAGTGAGGGGGTTAAAAGGCAATACCTCCAGTTACTTTTATATAAAATCATCCACATAATTACTCCCTCCATGTTTTATATCACTGATACTTATAAAATGTACTTACTTTCATCTATAATCTTTTAGATTTCCCATATGCTATAGTAACTCACTGTTAGGCTTCATATGGAAGAACACCTAAAAAAATCCCCTTTTGACTCCATTAATATTAGGACTTCAGCATTAAGGAATGAGGAAATGTGTAAGTTGCAACAAACTTCAAGTCATTACAGTACTACACTTCCATATGAAGGAGTACAGTCTAGTAATGACTCTGCTGCTTCTACAGACCAGAAAAAGCCTGTGAACTTTCAGAAAAAAAAAATGGTACTTGAGACTCTGACAGGTTACATCTTGCTTCACAACATTTTAAAGTTTGGAAGCAATTTGGAGAATAGTATTAAAGTGTTAATTAATAACACAGTAAGCACATATGTCAGTCAAGCACAACCCTCTGCTCTACAACCCATTTAAATGTATGTCACCTTGACCTGCAACATACCACTGTAGAAAATTCTGGTCAATATAAATCAAGTGTACACTAATTTATGCAGCAAGTTTCCAAGCCTCTGAATCAACATTAGAAATCTAACTAGTATTTATTATTCTGTTATTGACAAAAGGGGCATATTTAAATGATAACAAGAACACATGGGTGTCATTTTGAAGTTGAATTGTTCCCTAGAGATATACTTAGTAAGCGTCTACATTTAAAGGTCATTCACTGCCAAATTATGAACAACTGTTGCATTTATTAGCACAGGCTCAATAGTTTGGAAGTTACTGTCATCAATTTAAACTGACAATGAAATCTATTGCCAAAGGGAAAACAGACCTTTTCCCCATTCTCTTTTTCATTCTCTCAGGTATAGTTCACACAAAACTGGAACAAGTGAAACTATACTCTCAACTACTCCAGAGGAAAAAAAAATAGTGTTTTCAGAGTTCTATGCCACTAGAAGAGCTTGGGTAATGCGGAGCTCCTGAAACAAAGTCAAGAAAACAAGTTCGCCATATACTGTTTTGACAGAATATTAACTCAAGAGTTGCATTATACAGACATTTCCATCTTTTCTCTTCCTAATCATTCATTTCCTTTGACCAACCTTCTCACTGCTCCTTTTACTTTTTACCTTCTCTCCTTAGGTGCTAGGGAGCAGTTTCTGGTTTCTGTGCTTCCACCCACTGTGGGGTTCTGTGTTCTGTTGCTTCCACTCTCTCTCCGAAAAGGCTCTACGTTTCTGTAGCAAAGTAATGTTGACAGCTCTTTGCCTATCCCACTTCCGAACAGTTGTTTAGTGGTACCAGGAATGGAAAGGAAACCATACAAAGCAACAGGTTTTGAGAGAGTAAGATAAACCTACTAGCAAAGTGGTAACAAGCTTCCGCAAAGGAGAGGACAAGCATCCTTTCCACCTTTTATACTCGCTAGCTGGAAATAAACTGTGGTAGGATGAACACAAGATTGAAGTCGTCCACAGAGTCACGTTCTAATCTTAGCACAACTTTTTAAATTCAGTATGTACAGGTAGTCCCACAGGGGTAAAACGGACTAATTACTCACAAGTCCTTTATCTTCAACATCTTGCAACGCTCATAGTTTATAGTGGTATCTACTGAAACTACCGCTACTTCCAATCATTAACCCCACATAAAGAGGAGAGCAGATGCAGTCTGGACACCGCAACATTTATTCACAGAAATGCATCAAACTAAAGTTCCTTGCAAAATAATTGTTAAGTCCATGTTTTTCTTATGTAAATATCTCTTCCCACATTGTATCTTCTGAGCTAGTACAGAGAAACAGTAAGCAACAGTAAGTTTTAAGTCACTGCTTTACTGGAAGGAATGCTTACTGTGCATTCCTTTGCATTAGCCATGAATTTCTATGCATGGCACAAGATTTATGCAAAATGTTTAACAGTAGAGCATATTCTCACTTCCACTGGAGCATGCCTTCCTCATGTATAGTCAAGAAACTTTTTAAAACCAAACCAGTCTGGTTATCTGAAGAGACTTCCATATCCTCTCCCACAAGGATGTCTGACCTAGAAGAACTTCAGTTGTAACTAGAAATACAGTTTCATCCTGTGAAATCCTTGAACTAATGCTTCTGATAACGTAAAGCATCATGGTTGACATGAGATGTAAACGGAAACCCAGTGTGCTCATCTTCCTCAAGAGGCACAACCATCAACACAAGAACAAGTATTAGTCTCTACTCAACCAGACCAAGTTTACACCGGCAAGTTTCAGATATGCAAAAGCCACTCTCTATCAGTGACCTTGGAAAACCAGTGCTGTAACAAGCACATATTTCTGCTTTCAAGATCATAACATGTTTTCTAGAAAGATCCAATTGCATTTCAAATTTCTGTGAGGCTTAGCCGTCTTATACATGAGGCCATGTAACAGTTATAAAATATGAAATAAAACCTAGAGACAGCAGAATTCATGGACAGTATTATGCTAAAAAACAAATACTAAATTAAAATGCAAAAAATAAATACTAAAATATATATCACTATAGACATATCAACTCACTACTAATAAAATTCACAGTTTGGTGGCTATAGCAGCAACAAATGACCTATAGGCCACAGAAGTTAAAGCAAAAGAGCATCCTCATATTTGGCTAACCTGTAAAGACTTAACTTGTAACTCCTATGTACCCAGAGGTGCAAACTTCTGTCATGTGAGCAAAGATAAACTGTCCATTGCAGACCTCAAAATCTCCTCACAAACTGGCACGATTTTGCCAGTGGTTCTAGAAAACAAATGATATACGGCATACGAGGCATACGAGGCACGTAAGGTTATTACCACGCTGACTTCCTCAGGTTCCTTTGCACCTGAAAAGTGCAATGGGAAACTGCAGTTGGGCTCTACGCAACTGCACCTGCAGTGCCCCATCTTTTATCTGTTCTGTGACACCAGATTTGTTGTGGGACTTCTCAGCACATTTAATAAATAAACAAACTAGTTTTGAACATCCACCTTCAGCCAAGCACCTTGTACTTTGGCTCAGCACATCCCAGGCAACCCCAAGAAACCGGTGCAAGACGTTTCATCCCGATAGCTCCGTGGGACTGCCAGGGTTGCAGGGGACCCTTGGAGGCTCCACTGCGGCCGTGCCCAGGGTGCCCCCGCGGGATGGGGCTCCACGCCCCGGCAGAGCCCGCTCGGGGACCACACAGCGCGGGAGTTTCTCCTCCACAGGGCCGGCCGCGTTGATGGTTTGCGCTCAGTGCCCCGCCATGCCCCTTACAGGACGCTGCGGGGCCCGCTGCGCTCTGCTTCCAGCCCCGCGCGTGCCCGGGGTCGGCGGCGCAGCCGCTGCGACCGTTGCGACGGCCGCAGGTAAGGCGAGTGGGGGGAAGGGCAGAGCCACTGCGGCCCGGAGGCCGCGGCGCTGCCCCCCGCCGCCGCCGCCG
>JAUBNY010000033.1:436192-460361 GCA_032275445.1 Crypturellus soui | reverse complement strand
CGCAGCGCTCATTTTGTGCAGCACGGAGCGAACTCGCCGTCCTAGGAGTATCGCCAAGGAAACCTATGTAGGAGGGCAAAACTAGCCCTTCCGGAGACGCTGCTGATTGTTTGGGAAATCAAATAAAACTTACTCTCTCAAAGGAAGAGTCCTCAATAATTTCCAAACACTGCAGACCAAAAGGAAAGTAGACACACTCGACGCGTTCAGCAGGAAATGCACCAGGTGACACCTCCGCTTCTCACAGATCTGCAGCCCTGAAGTCACAAACCGTTTCGATAGAGTGCCGGATGACAACAACCTCCACTGTACTAGCTAGGTGGCTGTACGGTAAAACCGCGCCTCCCCAGGCTTTATGAGGGCCTAAGCAAGTGCGACCGCGTGCTGCGCCAGACACACGGGACATACAACAACAAAGCTGCAATCTGTTCAGCGTGTTACGGGAGGTGCATTGAAAAGCAATTTTTATGCTGTCATAAATGTTACCTTCTAGCAAAGAAAAAAAAGTCTTGGGGCTTAGTTTCTGTTCTTCACCTAATATAAAATGGATGGGCAGTAGGAATAACATGTTCAAGGAACATGTGGATGAGGTGCTTAGGAACATGGGCATGGTTTGGCAGCCATGGTGGGAATGGGTTTATGGTTGGTCTCGATCTTGACGGTCTTTTCCAACCGTAATGATTCTATGATCCTATGATTCTATATCTATCATAGAATGAAACACATTATCTACACATTACCTACACTCGAGAAGCAAATGTAAATATATACATACATATAATATTTGTGGTTGTTTGTATCTAATAACCAGTAAATTTCCAAAAGCTACTTCCCCCACAGTGTAGTACAATTTAGTAACAAAGAAAAGTTTGAGACATTAATCTTGTTTCAAATTCAATAGTACATAATGGAACTTTTGTCTGTTCATCAGCCAAGAGGAACAACAAAGATTACATGGGGAGCTGAATTCAAATACATCAATATGTTTTGGAGTGTTAAATACTTAATTTGTACAATGTATCATCATTAGTTAACTAGTTTGAAAGTCACAGTTGAAGAAAAATTAGGATTTCTCCACGTGGCTGACAAACCAATGATCATCTTTCCTTATAGCTTTAGGGGAAAAACAAATGAACAAAATCCAACCTGAAGAACATTCATTCCTAAAACACAAATCAACATCTGTGCAAATCACAGATGATCTGAAGTGAACAAGAGTACCATCCAGGACCGTCGTTTTTCAAACCTAACTATAGGAAAAAAAAAAAAGAAAAAAAAAATAGAGTGGAATAGAGTTTCTGTATAGCTTGATTTCCAAAAATAAAAGATTTCAGAAGATTTCAGTTCTATCTAAAAATTAAGCACGGCTTTTAAGGAAAAAAAAAATCCACAAAACCAAAAAAACTTCTTTGGCCACTTTTATTCTCTCTCTGCCTCCCCTCATAGCTTTTCTTTTCCTCTATCCAGCTGTATCCGGCACAGAGATCTGTGCAATTCCCCTTAGGAGAATTTGGCATCTTCACACAAGAATAAAGAGACAATAGGTGACAACTACCTAATAGTAACATTTCTCCTTGTCTCCTCCTCACATATATCCTTCTTTCCTCAAATGTGCCATTCTGTTTCCATTGCCTAAAGTTGTAGAGTCCTGAAATTAAATATTAAATAATAATAATAGAGGAGAAAGAGCTGAACAGACATTGGCAACAGTTCCCATTAAGTAAGCCTCACTATTCAGGGACTCTCCAAATGGCTCGTTTCCTGACTGAAAGGAAATGCATAGGCAAAGGAAAGGGATATAAAAATTCTAATCAAAGTGATAAGGCAGGCATACATTAAAACATTAGCCCAGATTAAAAAAATATATATACACACAGTCTTTGATAAGAACACAGTTAAGCTCAGTGTGCTGACTTCCCAACTGCTAACAGAAAGATTGGTTTTAAATAAACCAGTCCTTGTGACCTTGGTGCACTTCATTGTAACCCTAGAGATATCTATTTCCTAAGTAACTAGTAGCAAAGTTCAACATACGTCATAACCCCCATAGGTAAAAGGTATGTTTATTAAGGCGTTCACCTCTTCCTCCCTCTTCTGTGAAGAGCTTTAATTTTTTAAGCGGTGCAGTTGTTTCTAAAGCAGCACAAAACACTTTGAGCATGACTTCAGAAGGGAGATGGCAGAATGATAATTCTTGAAAAATCAGTCATTTTTCCGTCTACAAGTGCTCATACCTCGGCTATCAGAATCAAACACAAAGTTATTTATCTCTGGTAACAGCCATGATTTTGGGAGCTGACAAGATGGTAAAGTTACTGAAAGCAGATTGTAGGTGGATGTACCTGGAGGTTACAGAGGGAATTTAAGCCTAAGGTACAATTATTTCCATTCTCATAATTCATCCATCTCTTCCCACTTTGATTATCTATTAAGACAAAACATATCTATGGTTTAAGTCTTTTCCCCCTTTCCATTTTCACTGTTTATTTCCTTTAACTCTAGTTTTTCATGAAAGTTGTTAAAAGTACAGCTTCAAATTCTGTCCAAGCTGCCTCTCGCATTGTTTTAAGGCCCTTTTTCTTAATGATGTTACCATGAAAGACAGATTTAGATTACTTCGTTTCCCCTTCATATGATCCTACCAGAAAAAATGCCATTTTTTAAGATAACTATTTCACCATACCTGTAACTCCACTGTGTGTTTTCAGTTCACTTAAATGCACAGGATTTTTTTAAAAAAATAAAGTAAATAAAACATTCATCCCACTTTTGACCAGAATGCTAAGAAATAGCAATGCAAACTGGAAACTCAGAATGAACACCTTTGAAAGCAAGAACAGCAGAAGATTGCAGGTGCATGGAGAACTTCCCACTAGTAGCCAGCAGGTAATCGCTACCAGAATCTGTAAGAAACTGACATATTTGGGGCATGAACTCCTGATATGTCAAAACACAAACTCTCAGCAGAGGTTTTCAAAAGGAAATAATTTGGGTAAGGTATAAGGAAGAATAACTGTCAGGGGAAGCAGAATACCTGCCTTAAAAGGACAGTGACTAAAGAATTGATGAGAAAGTCAAATGCATATACGAAAGAATTAACACAATGCCTTCAAGGAAATATTAATCTTCAACTTGAAATACAATTTAAAACATTTTCAGTTCAAATAAATGCAAAGAATACGATGGATACAATAACAGGAATAATGGAAGATTCATGTCTGTAAATGTCTCCGTTTGTTTTAACCTTACAAGCAAACTAGATAAAAGCCTTGCATTCCTTACCTGAACAGTATATCTTCACTATTTTTCCAGTGTTCACTTTGTTCATCCTAAGGATTCTTCAGCACCAGTAATTTGGAGTTTTAGGAAAATGACCAAGTATAATATCCTGCAGAGAGCTCCAGTTCAGCAGTTCCTCCATGAACTTGTTTTGAGTAGTATCTGCTAGTATAGATGTTGCTCATTATGGTACTAGGAAAGCTGGTTGATCAGCACTCTCTTAATCTTTATGGTATAAGGGAATATAAGCAAACCAAACAGGTCCTAGAAAAACTCCTGGGCTATGCAAGCCAAAAAAAGATAGTTACTCAGATCTGGTGTTCAAATTAACCTTGCAACACTAAAGGCTATGAAATTTTTGTACTAGTAACTCCCTGCCACTTACTTCCAGAATGTTATTATGCTTTTGTTCTCCAACAGGCTTTGTTTTTAAAGGAAACAACAAGATGCACATTCTACATAACTCAGTCTTATTTTAAGCAGTCTAGTATAATCAGAGAGTCTCTGTAATCCCTGCTGGAAGACCAAGCAGCTTCTCACCTATGCTAAAGGTGCTGGTTCTTCACAGAGAAAATACACTAATCCAGAATTTGTCTCATTTCATACTGCGATGCAAGGAAAAAGAATCAGGAGTAAGCAAAGCTGGAGAATATGCATTTAAAAAAAGAGATCATGAAACATGAAAGCATGTGTGTACCCATTTTGAAACTGAATCTTTAATTCAGGAAGTTATTAAACTCTGAACTAATTTCAAGTTTAATATTGAGCTGCCTATCTATTTTCATTAGTTCCAAGCAAGCCAAACCCAAGTATATCACAACACTCAGGGTGTTATTTCTAGTTCAAATTCTTCACAAACCTGTTGTTTGCTAAAGACAGGATAAAACTTCCTAAAGACTGGATAAAGCTTTTTCAAATGTCTTAGTTTTTGCCAGCTTCATTGAAAACTCCTAAAAATGCTGACTTAACAGAACTCTGCAGAAATAAGGGAAGGCACTCATCTTTAAAGTTTAACTCATTTCCTTATGTAAATCAGAGTGCACCATCCTTCTGTTGAATTCAAGTTTCCATTTTGCTCAAAAATAGTATTATTTCCTTATTTTTGACCACAAGCAACAAAAATTCTTTTCCTCCCCCAAAATACCAGAATTATTTTTTTCTCTTTTCTTTTTTTGCATCCTGATACCATTCAGGAAGAGATTGAAACTGACAAATTTATCAGCCTAGTATGACATCTGTATTTGACCAGCACATGACCCTAGCCCTTCAAGAGGTTTATAGTGTATTCAGAAAAGAATATCAGAAATACTAAAGCAGTAGAGTTTAACAAGGCAGTGATAACTTCAGGTAAAACGAACATCTGTAGCAAAGATAATCAAATTTAAAGAACAAAACAGTTTGCCACAAATACTTGTTCAAAAATCTTCGGCACCGCCTTTAGAGTTCTTTCCCAGATGGTTAGCTTCTGCTAGGGTTATAACTCAATTTATTATAAATACTACTTCTAAGAACATAGTAAATATAAAAAAACAAACCAGAGAGTTTCATAACTGTTTCACAAGATACATCCCTTTATTATTATAATCACAAAAACATGATTTTATACAGGAATGTGTAAGTGAACATTAATCAATGCAATTAAATTTGTTTCATAAAGATCAGGTAAACATACTACAGAACATTGTATTGTAAAGAACAAAAATATCTGCTTTCTGGCCTTGAAGTGCACATTTTAGTGCAAGTATTAAGACACAATAGTGTTCAATTCAGCAATGTATTGCAGAACTTCATGCCACAGTCCACTTTAAAGAGGGTCAGGACATGCAGCTTGTTAATAAAATGCTGTAGTATATAAAAGAGCCACATGTTAATTCATAAAATATAGAGTGGTTTATTTGGATGATTTTAAAGTGATCTTATGTGGAATTTAGTTTTTTATCCAGATCAGACATCAAGAGGGCCTTGTTATTTGGAACATTTCTTCTTTTACGCGATGGCTTTGGCTTCAGGTAGGAATGCCTCCCAGTATTTTATTAGCTTGGAAAGAAGGAAAAAAAAATGGTTAGGTACAGAATATTGGAAAAGAAAACACATACACCTGCCACCTGGTGTGATGGACTAGTCCTCACTGGATATTATCATTAACCTTGTTACACAGTGAAAGACAAAAAAACACAATTAACAAATGCACAAATTGCTCACAGTAACAGAGCTACAATTACATATTGAGCACTATGTATATTCCATCACAAAATTTGTTTTCCAGCTCAGCTTGTTATTCTTACCTTTAACTGAAAGGTATTTTACTGCTATAAAACATTTAGCACATGACTTTTTTTAACTGAAAAAAGACTGAAGTATTCATGTATCTTTAGGAAGTTTAAGCACATATTTAATACACTTTACTCCCACTCGCATGTGAAAATATTAATTTGGTTTCAGAGGAAAAACAAGACATACTACTCCCTCACATTTCTCCAAGAAAACTTTTCCTTTGCTCTCTTAAATTAGAGCTACACAAGTAAGAACAGTTAACAGCCAGGTGACAGCAATCACTACGTTCAGCAATGTCTAGAGACTAGAGTCAGTTCTCTATGTTTTAGGAACATAAAGGCCACGTTTTTATATTAATCTAATATGGAACACACTGCAGTATTAGCTTCTATAAGGATACAGAAAAGTTTCCCTTACCTGCTGCTGTGTTTGCACTAATGATTCTAAGTACTTGATAATAACAGTTTTAAAGTCTTTCACTCGTTCTTTCTGTTAATAAAGTAAATTAATTATGACAGATTAAATTCTTAAGCAATTTTGCTTGAAAAGTTGTTATTAAAGTAAAATTGCCAGTTGAACATTTATACATGCCTCAAATCTTCCCACTTCTTTGCGAATGGTTTTGGAGATCTGTTCAAAATCTTTTTCCCCCTGTTGAACCTTTGTCTCCCACTGGCAAAGGAAAGATATGCAGAAATAAGGCTTTACATTCTCCATTAAAATCATCAGTATCTTTTTAACATAGATACAGATACATACACACAAATATATATACACACACACACGTATACATATATGTGTGTGTATATATATGTATATATATATAAATCATTTCCATTTTGATTTCTCTGCCAGAAGGATTATCATTATATATTCCCCATTACTGCATTCTATTTCAATGACAGCAATAACTTAGCATCATCATACTCAAATTGTGAGTTTACTAAACCTTCTGTAATAACCCAAAAAAGAAAGAATTTTACAGAAGCACTTCTTTTTTTTTTTTTTTTTTTTACATTAGAAATGGTCACCATGCATTTCCTATCGCTTCAAATATTCGGGAAGTATTTTTGTCAGGGAGTTTCAGCTTACTTCCTGAATGGTAACATAGAGAGACAATCAACAAAGTGATCACACAAGAGTGACGCTGAATTTTACCAGTCTACAAGGACCTTCAATACTATATGCAAAATATTACTAAAGTTAAGAACAAAGTAGCTTGTGATTAGTGATGAAAGAGGCAGCCAAATGAAATAACAGCATAATATTGCTTGAAAACTGCATTGGTGTTCTCCCATTATTTAATGACAGAATACTGATGCATAACTGGAATACATGCATTAGTATTAAACAAATAAATTGTCCTACCTCTTCAATTTCCTTAGAGAAGCATGATAGAAAAAGTGTATAAATTATGACAGTTCAACATGCTACTTATTTTTAGTGAAATTATACCATTTATACATACACACATATATATGGACAGAAATTCAGCATCATTAAACAAAAACATGGGAACAATTCTCCATTAGTCCTTTTAGATAGACTTCAGTTTTAGAGTCCAAGGGATGCTCCTCTGTCTACCCAAGTCATCTGTAACAGTTAAAATCATTTTGAAATTTCTCCATATCCCCTTCCTCCCATTTCCCAGACTCTGTGGAGACAGATATCAGCTGCCTTACAGATCTTAGAAAGAATAACAACTATGCACATACAGATCTTAGAAAGAATAACAACTATGCACATTTAATATTTAAAATAAATTCCTTTTAACAACTTCAATAAACATCAAATAAGTGATCTGTAAATAAAACACATCTGAAGTTGGGTGGGCACTGATGCCAAATGAACCAATGTAAAAAGACTGGCCTCCAGAATAATGGAGATTTGTGATAATGTTACCTCTTTAATTTCATCTTTAGCTTGCTGCAATTTATCAGGTTTGTTGGCAAGCTGGAGCTTTGCTTCAGCTTCACGTTTTTTTTGTAAAGTGACCTGAGCATCTTGCCATTTCTGCCAGCATTTCATTCGATGATCAAACACACCCTGTAAAGACGGACAAAATTATTAAGTAGTTGGAGCCGTTACAGCCATTTATATTCCAATGCATGAAATATATTTTTGGAAAAAGCTGTAACAAATATATTCAAAGACACTTCACTGTGCTTACCATAAGTGGTCTTGCATTTAATTTGGATTTAATTTGGCAGCATGCTTACATAGCTAAGTACCACCTAAAAACAAAGAGGGGCATTCAATAAGAGTGCTCCAAGCTGCCACCTTAGTGTCCCGTACCACTTTAGTTTTGTTGTGTTGTTCCTTCACAACACTACCAAAGCAGCCGCTACAACGTGCTACATTATACAAACTCTTCTCTCAGTAGAGATTCCATCAAACCTTTTCATTGACTAAATATCTATTTTTGTTAGCAAAGTACCAAGGAAGCAGAATTAAAGAGAGAGTGTGCAGGTATGTGTGTGATTTTACCCCCGAATTAGTGACAAGTTCAAAAATACTTACAGATAAAATCCTTAAGACACTGTTGCCCATTCCACACCATTGGCATTTTGTCTAGATCCTGTTAATCCATGTCCATTTTTTCCTCACAACCATTTTTATTGTGGGATTATAAGCGAGGATTATGAATTCATTTTTATTACTCAGTTGGAATTCAGGCAAAAGCTCAGTAAGTCTTAATTGCATAATTAAGTGTGCAAATGTACAGGAACACACATTTAATCCAAGTCTCTAAATTAAGGAGTGCATTAAATGTGACTTTAAGCAAAAATTAACATTATTCCTAGTAGTACTCACTTTGACTGCAGCAATGAGACGAATGTAGTCACCAAGCAGTTCTGAGAACACATAGAAATCAGCAAATGCTTGTTCTTGATGCAACAGATCTATCTTCTCCTCAACCTCTGCAAGCTGAGACAGAGCTCTAGATAGAGCAGTGTGGTCCTCAGAGTTGCCTAACATGGCAGCACTTTTAGCAAAGGCAGCTGTGTTGGCTGAAAGCTCTGAAGTACAGGAGAAATATATAGTATAGCATAGTTAATACCTTATATTACACTTTGATATAGATCAGCTTAAAGCCTGTTCTTGTGCAGACCCTTCTGCCCAACAGCAGTCTTGACTTTGCTAGAAGGTGGAGGGGGGCGCAAAAAAAAGCAAGCACTACACACTATCTTCCAAACCTCATGAAAAGACCTATGTCTGTGACCCACGGAGATCACAATGAAATCATTTTTGAGAGAACACAGTGCACTCAAAATTCCCCGGTATCAGTTAAATGATTTGCTGAATCCATTATATGATACCCATCCTGTGTGGCAAGATGTAGAACATACCAACTGCCACCAAAACAAAAGCCAAGTCATCTACAAAGCAAGTTAACTCATCTGTAGGGTAAGTGGTCCCATGCAACTGGAAGGGCAAAGCAGCAAGAAATATTCAATGTGAACATCAACACCAGAGTAGAATTTACTTCCAATCTGCTATTCTACTGACTAAACTATCTTAAATTAGACTGCGTGTCCTGTAATATATATGTCAGGTATGTAATATATATATATGAAAGAAACAAACAAACAAAAACCCACACACACAGCAGCATGACTAGTATCCAGGAAGCCAAAGTTTTTAGCTTATTTATTAACAAATACTTAAGACAATGGTCTCATCAAATGCAACTTAAGTCATCCTGTACAATGTTAACACCTATGAAACACCTTTGAACAAAATATATTCAAATTTATCTAAGGATTGGAAGTACAGGTTTATTTGTTACTGTGATGGCTTTGTAGAATCATCAGAACACCAGAAATGTTTGTAGAAGAAAAAAAATTCTGATTCCCCAAACTCTCACAATTTCAACACAGCTTTATAAAATTCCATTTCTTCGCATCTAAGAGCGGATGTCAAATCCACAGTAATCAAGCACATTCATTTTTCATGTTCCTTTTATCTTAAAGATACTCTTTAACCCTGAGGACAGCTGTCCAAAGATATTTTACTACAGAGAATGATTGTTGGTAGAGATTTGAGAAATGAGCATAAGACACATCCATGCATTTTTGAAAGCAGTGTTGAAAGGTGACCCTCATACTTTAAAATTAAGCAGTAGTGTCAGAAGGTACATTTATAATCTTCCATACACTACCAAATTAAAGTTTGTTTTTTTTTGAAAAATCATCTGATGGAAAACAGCTGCACAAGCAATTGAAATATTAATTTTACAGGTATATTTGTTCTGACTTTGAAATAATTTAAGATTAGCTACCTCTCCAGAAAAAAAAAGCTTACTTAAACTGTATCTTTGATGACATACTGCTATGTGGACCAATTTAAGATTAGCAAATCCCCAATTAAGGGCTTAAACTCAATTAACAAAACAATGCTCAACCACAAGATGTTTAAATGTATTTGAGCAGCCGCTTTTTGTTCAAGAGTAAAAGCCTCTTGCTCCGAGATTTACAGATACATTTATGGATGTCTACTGTAGTTTTATTAGTTTCGATATTAAAACTCTTTGGGAGAAAAAAATAAAAGTTCTGTACTAATCAATATAATAAGGCTGAGAAATATTTGCAATATACATAAAAAATAATAGCAGCAATTCTAGAATAGTTTAAATCAAAAGGTCTATTTAGGAGATTTTTTGTGTTAAAATCTAATATAAAACTTCATTACTTTAGAGCTCTAACATTATTAAGTTCCTGCTTCATTAAAATTTTTTAAAGCTCTGCGCACTTAAGTTCACACAGTCAGAAAAGATAAATTTACCTTTTCTGTGGCACACTAATGCTTCGACACTGGTGTGAAGTTTCCTAAGCTGTTGATCCAAATTCTCAAATTGCTGCTGTTTTTCTTCAAACCACTGCCAAAAGATGAAAGAGTCAAGCATTACAAATTAGATTACCAGCAGCATTTCTTGTTTTAAAGAAGCAAATTATCCATGTACTGCCAGGGTGGTCAACTGATACAACTAAGAATCCAAGCCAATAAGCAAATTAATATCCCATTTTCTAGTTTACAGCTTTAAAACGCAATTGTTGAGCCTCATTAATTCATCTCATTATTCAAGTCGAAAAATCAGCTCTTACTGCATCCGATTCATTCATCTTGATTGTCATTTTGTTGACAGCGTCGGCAGCCTTGTTCACCATCCTCAATATTCCTGCTCCACTCAGAGCCTGGGTGTTAACTGCTCTCGGCAGCTAGAATTGAATGACAAATAAGGGCAAACAGACTGGTTAAAAGGCTGGAGGTTTAACTGGGCACAAGGGGGAAAGAAAAGGATATAGTGTTTTCTTTACTCCTATGTGTTTCAATATAGTGGAATCTAATTTCACAGATTTACTACTTTTACATTCTCAGAGGAAAACTTAAAAATACAGACCATTTACTTTTCTTCTACACCTTTACATTTAAATGGAACAAACAACCTATTTGTCAAAAGTTATTACGAACTAGCTAAAGTCCTAACTTGTCATCTATACATTAGAGAGAAACAACTGGCACTATAAAAACAGAAAAGCTAACATTCTCAATAAGATAACAGAAAATTCTATAAATATAATGCAAGATTCACACTAAGGATCATAAAAAAATGATGTCTTTACTTTTAAATATAGGCCAGATTTCAAAACCTACTTCCAGAACATTGTATGAACTGTCAATTTGCAAGGTACTTAGAAATCTTCATGGTAAGTTATATTTAAATATAATTGATATTAATCTTTGTTGAAGTTTGTCTGAATATGTGTACAAAATGGCTCCTATGTCAAATCATTTGCCCCTCACATCTGATATTTTGTGTCAGCAGCATTGATAAATCCGCTTTAAGTTATCTATCAATGATGCTTTTGTCAGTAGCAGGGCCTCTGTGACTTATTAGCAAGGCTAAGATATTGACATTGGCCAAAAGACAGTGCAGTATTACAGCAAATCCACTATGCACATTTATAAAATGACTGATGCTTTTATATAAGCATAACAGATGATCTGTTTTGCAATATATTTAATGTTCGTGAAAGGTGCCAGATTGATAGCACTGGTGACTGAAGTCCTCTATCTACAAAACACCTAGCATGGCCAACAGTACTGCAAGCCTGTTCACATTATTCCACCAGTAAAACTGAAGCTTGACTCCTAGAAGCAAATTGACTTGGAAAGAGCTCTCTTAATTCCTAACCTAAGCAAGAGTAAAATGGATTTTCATTATGCATATGATCAAGCTTCACTCAGAACTGGACAGACCAATTAATGTAATATTATCACTCAACGGTAGGTTTTGGTCATAACCAAACTAATATTTAATAGCAATATAGGCAAAGGATTTTGCAGGTCGCTACCTAAGCAGTCATCTGCCATTCTGTCCCATGAAGGGCACAATCCAACTTGGTTTCATAGGAATTTAGGAGTCTATGTCTCAATACAAAAGAGAGCATACTTGCATGTTACCATACCTGAAAGCAAATAGGAGAACTTAAAAGAACTTAAATACCTCAGAACTTTCCAAGAACTGCCTTAAATCTGGATCCTGTAACAAGGTTGGGTGTTTTACTGTTCGTTGGAGATACCTATGATTTTAAAAATTAAAATATTAGATAACAAGACAGATTTAATGTGCCTGCAGCATTGGAAAAATGTCCCTTATCTAAAGAGAAGGTACACTGCAGGCAGCACACAACCTTCCTTCATTATCTGCTGCAGCTTGAACACTCTTGTAAAGTCACCTCTAGAGGGTCAGAGGATAGTTCAGTCTCCATGCCCCTTCAATCCTTTGCCTCTCTACTGAGTGTTCAAATCATACTTATGCATTGTCATTTACTCCCAACACGTAAGTCCTACAGAGAGTCATGACATAGGACCAATAAGCAGTTTAAGTATTCATTTAAGACTTAAACCTGTGAAGGCTATCACAAAATCAAAAAAAAAGAATGAAAATAATGCAGCCCCATGCACTACATAAAGCATGATTATAGCTACAGGTTGCTGGCTACGTTAACATAGGTTGTTTACATCATAAACTCCTTAGAATGTGATCCATCATAATGATGTTGCACGGTACTAAAATATAGCAATATATTTGATAGTTTCAACATCTTGATGACATTCTCCTCACTCTATTTACAATCTATTTAAGATAGAAAAGACAGGAGCTTGTTTAAATATTCTTGTACAGGGCAGCGAACAGTATGGGCTTTTTGTTACAGCTAATTCTGGGTGGTTTGCTTTAGACTTACAGGAAGTCTTGGAGAAGGTGATCACCTTCTTGGTATGAACTGTTTGTTTGCTAGTTAAGCAAAGTGCTCAACCTATATTAGTTCTACAGAACTCATCCATTCAAAAGTTAAAATAATGCAACTCCTTCCTTTTATATCTGAGCAGAAACACTTAAAAGTCTCAATATCATGTAAGTTGAAGAGGGAAATTTCTGCAGTACTCACCTCCTATAAACTGCTGTGAGCTTACCACAAACAATTTTAACACTAGGGATTCACAAAGAGTGTCCAGTGTTTACAGGAATGCTTTATAGAAACTAAATACTTCAAGAGACCACAAGAAAGTAGGCAATATTGCAAATTAAGATGCACTGACCGAATACTACCAACAGTGTTTTGCAATTGAGGCTTGAGCAAAAGTTAAGCTTTGCAAAATTGCAAAATCCCAGAACTGCCCCATTACAGTCACAATCACATAGAAACTCCCCTAGAGAATGACGCAGACTGGGATTCTTAGCTGAAAGCATGAGTATTTTCTCCAATATAATTTTCTCCATCTCCAACTAGATACGGCCACCACATCCTTATTTTTCTTCCTAAAGGAGCTAAGAATTGTGGTGAAATTACTTCATACATTAAATTGCTCATTTTTTTTCTAGATTGTTTTGACACTCAATAGCAAGTAAGTACAAGTTAAACTTGACAGGGCAAGTAGTCAAAGAGATTTTTCTTTCAAACTTCTGCTAGAGCCTAATACTTTCACCAAGGGAGATTACTAACATTTTCACAGGAGACAATTAGAGGTGTGTTTGAGGATACCCAGAAGATTTGTAGTATTTAAGTTCCCAGCTCTAGGGCATAAACTTCAGTAAATTCAACTAAAAGCCAGGCTCCTTGCTTTCCCACTCAATGTATAGCAATGCATTCAAGGGAGAGCAATTTTGAATCAGATGCTTTTGATCTGACACCGAGACACACAGACATGTTCTCCTCAGCTTTATGAAAAAGCAACAAACCCACTGCCTCTAAATATCTTTTGAGGATCTGGATATGTACCAGACTTTTTTGTTTGTTTCTGAATGGAAAAGCCAGCTAATGAAAAAGCTGTTCCTTGTCAGATAAGATTTTTCATTTGTTTCTGAAAAACAAACAAAATATACTGTGAAGCTTTCCCAATATTGTCAAGAGTAGAATTGCCCATTCCCCAGTACAAAAGCAGTGCTCAGCACCTATTAGAAATGGTATATACTTTATTACAATAACAACAAAAAGAAATGTAAAACTTAAAGCATGCATACAGGTTTGTCAATTAGCTTTTCCTAATCCTGGTCCTGCCCTTCAAGTAAGAAACCCAGAGCGAGATCAGTCATCTGTACCACAGAGATCTTAAGTTGTGTAGAAACTGTTAAGTCCAATTAACTCCAATCCTGGTTGATACTCTGAATCTTTATATCTCATAGCACCACTTCTTCAGCAACAGGACTGCTGTATTTCCACAGTGTGTTTCAGATTTTGTTCCAAGAGATACAATTACATCAGCTGTACATGACCATAAATTATAGAACTCTTTTCTACTAGCTGCTTGACTAGCTGTGACTAGACGACACCACATTAAAGTACTCCAAACACAGCAAAGACTCAAGAACAATACTGGCTGTATGCCAGTGTTAGGTGACAAATCTGATGTCTCTTGTGCAAAGATTCAACTAGCCACATAAATGCAGTGTAAGTAATCAGAAGGCCAGCTTAGTTTCAGGTGACTTCAGGTGTCCTTCACCCTTTGCCCTATGCAACAGTCAATTTTATACAGAACAGATCCACTGCTGAAGTCACTTAGTTGCTTAAAACCAAAATAAGCTGATAAACAGAGATTTGCTTACTGAATCCCAGCAATCTCCACTTCAAGAAGGTAACTGTTTGAAAAGGTGTAGACATAATTCTCCCTATGCGTAACACAACATGTCCCATTTTAAGTGGACATTATTCCATTTCTACATAAAATCGAGTAGCTCCATACATCCTTCCAGAACCAATTGGCCCACACCTCAGCTAAAGAGACCCTATAGTATTTTATAAGTCACTCTGAGGTTAAACAAGCTTTAGTTAGACACATACATTACCTTTCTAGTGCTGCTCTTCTTTTTTCTACAAATTCAGTAGATGAAGAATCTTCCTTGCCTACTTTAACCTTGGTCATGCCTTTGGAGAAAATTGCATCATATTGTTTTTAGATTATTATAAAGTATCACTAACATAGCTGATATGATTATAAGATAAATCTCACTGAAATGTACATATTTAAGTCAAACTACAACAAAAAGTACCACTCAGGAATACAAAGAACCCTGCATGTTGCACGCTTTTGAAGAAACAGACTCAATAAAATAAGCAGTTTTCTGTATATATCTATTGCAATTCATGTTAAAAGTATTAGTTATATTTTCTTTTACAATCTAAAAGACATTCTAAAGCATCAGTATCTTCCTGGTCACCCATACTCAGAAAAATAGAACAGTTACACTAGTAAAATGGACTAAGACAATAAATCTCAGTTTATAAGCCCAATGAATGGTATGTTTATGATCAAGAATAATTTTAGTAACTTCTAATTTCTGAAACTTAAAGTCTTCATTATTTGTGACAAACAAGTAAGCTCTGAAAATTCTGAAGCATGCTAACAAATACAAACAGAATGCAAGAGAATAACTGCAGAGTGCATTCAGCTTTTTGTCACATCCTCTGTTCAAGAGGAACAAAGAATCATGACAATGGAGACAGTGCTATTCTTGATGTCTCATTGTATGGGAAATATACTCACACTCAACAGCCACAGAACCCTTAAAATCTCAGAATGAGAGCACTATCTTTTATGCTACCCAAATACCCAAACTTACAGGGTTAGGAGCCTAAACCCTACATATTTCTTGAAGCATGGGGCAGAAAGTTATGATACAGTCCAAGCCTCTTTTTTTTTTTTTTACTTTCTTTCCTGCACCGATTTCCTGCTCTGTTGCTTCTGCACTTCAACAAGACCTGAAAGTCTTTAAAAAAAATCTGTGTACTTTGTGACTTGTTAAATCAGCAGTTCCAAGTCATTCCCCTCCCAACAACCTTTGGACATCAGAAATTCTACACAGTAACCAATGAACAAAAATTATCCTTCCAAGAACAAGAAGGGACTTTTACTTCTTGGCGAAGCCTAGTCTTTTCCCCTCTCCATAACAGGAAGGAAATAAATCCCACCAGTATGTTTTCAAATGTATACTGCAGTGTAACATAACACTAAATTGCTAAATTAATATGTTCTTAAGTACAAGGTGAAAGTATACAAACTGTTGATTTAATTCATATGCCTTTCTATTTCGCACTCTCTAATAATGACAGTGTATTACTCTCATTAATATTAAACTGCAGAAAGGATGAAACACTGCAGTTTAATAGATTAGATACTTCATATGGATGACCACATAAGTTCATAGGAAAAAGAACTGAAAATGCTATCAACTAATAAGAAAGAATTCCTAACTTCTGATATTGTCAGCTAATTCTAGATAATATCAGTTTCCTATTCTGCTGATTTATAGTTATTTAAGAGCAAGTGCTAAGGCATCTCTATAAGACATGCATTCTACTCCTTCACAAGAAGGAATCCACAAGCTAAGCAAAAATTCCTTAAAAACAAAAAACCAAGACTTTCCAAAATGCAATGACTAAGTAGTTAGGCAGTTTAGACGAACATTCAACTTTAGCTCACTGCTGCCTTTGCTTAATAGACTTTTCCATAATAAGCAACTCACCATTTGACTTTGGGATTGAATTCTGAAATGGAGGTTCTCCCCACTGCCCTAGCCACCCAAATGTTTAAGCCTACAACTCCCCCAAACTGAAACACACAGTTCTTCTCCACAAAATTAAAAGAATATTTTTCCAAGCTTTCTCCTCCCTACAAGTACTTAATCTGTCCTTTACTAATTATCTGAAAAGCTGCTTTGATTAGATTTACAGACAAAACTTTTCCAAGAGGGGGAAAAAAGTTTTGCCTACATAACAGACAGGATGACTTTCTAAAGTCCAATCAGTTATTTACATAGGAAATCAGAAAAGAAACTGTGCAATTGCTATAAGGTTGCTCAGCAGGTTTTGATGTTTTAAACACCCAGTAATTTTGAAAGAACTACTTAGAGATCAAAACCTGGCAATCAAGTCACTTCAGAACCTCAGTCTTGCTCCTCAGCTTATTCAAACAATTTACTAGGAGAGACAGCAGTCAAAAACAGATTTTGAAATAGAATTTGGAAGCACTAAGTATCAGTGTTCATGAACAATAAATTAAACAAAGGGAACAGTATCAGAGATGCACAGCACATAGGAAGCTCTGTGTATTAAAGGGAATAGATAACAGCACAAGTTAAAAATAAACTTTCGTTTAACATCTTTGTTTTGATAGACTAAGCACTCTTAGGGGACAACAGTGAAGAAAGAATGACAGATAAGAAACAGAAGGACACACATTAAGAGAAATGTCCTTCTTATTATCAGCACTGCTCTAAGTTAGGAAGAGGCCATACATACCTTTCCAACTTAAACAAAACTTCTTTAGAATACAGCAGGGGAAGTATAAATAATAGTTTAGGTCACTTGATAAGCAGTACATAATAGTTATGCAAAACAGTACTTATTTTACAAACACAGTATTACAATATTGCATTTTTATTGCAGTGCTTAATTTGCATTCATATATTCAAGCTTTATAGACTTACCTACAATACTTTTTTCTGGAGCAGGAGGCACAATATAACCCACATGCATATACTTTGTTGCTAATTTGCTGTGCAAACCAAGAAAATCACTGAATCTTCTTTTGACAGAGAATTCATTTTTGTGAAACATGGAAAGGGATGTCTTTAAAAAAAAAAAAAGAGAATTCATTTCAGTCATCTACTCAGTTGTATTATGAAGTTATATGCAAATATTTATTGCACTAGTTACCTTTGTTGTTACTCTGTATGCCATATACGCATTCATGCCATCCCCTGTAAGAAAATTAAAATACTTATCCTAGAGCAAGTTATGTTAGCCCTTCTACATACTTTTTGTTCTGAAATACACATCAAGTAACTTTTCATTTAGATACTCCAACTGCCCAAAAGATACCCAAATAAAAGGTTATGCTAAAAACCCAGAATAGTCTTCAAGAGGTAAGAATGTCTACCATCTCACTTACCAGGTTCAAGACATGAACTTACCAACTTTCTCTGGGTCTGACACATTGATTTCTATATCAAACATATCTCCATTCGCTTCTTCTTCAATCTAGAAAAAGTACACACCATATTTATACGTATTCATATTATCTATAAGTTCAAAGGTACTGGAAAGGAGGAAGAGTCAGTATGTCTGAATGATCCAAAAAGAAAAAAAAAAAACCATCTAATTTAAATTGAATTCCTAATAATAGTGTTAATTTTGAGACTTCCTGCAAAAACTTTTGATGTGACAGCCTCTTCCTAGGTCTTGCTGGCCTAAGAATTTGTAGTAAATATTTCTATTATGGGAAAATTCATTTAATTGCTGCTATTTCACAAAAATGAGGTTCAAATTTGTTCATTTGCGGTGTTTCCATGTTTCTAATGAAAAGAGGAATATTCCTTGTTATTAATGGTATCTGTAGTTCAGCTGGCAAATAGCTACAGAATTTTCAGATACTTGCCTGAGTTCTGATCTTGAAGGATTTCCTTTCATGCAATATGCACAAGTTCAATAAAATAGATGTCCTAAGACATACTATGGCATACTATGGCAGAAAGGACTGTATTGAAGGGGAAGAAACTCAAAATAAAATGCCACTTTGGGGCATCTGGGAAACAGTCATTATTGTTTTCCAGATGCCTGACTCTGACCAGTCTGATTTGGGCAAACTGATTTATCAGGGACACTGCCCATTAAGTCCACATTCTAGAATGAGAATTATTTGCCAGGGCCCAGACTTTGAACTGAATGCAAAATATAAATAGCAAAATTAAAAGCTGTAAAACTATGATCAGCCTCATCTGTTTGTTAGTATGCAGGACAGTGGTAACAACTGTTTTCTCCATGTCCCCATTAACAGCAGCTTTAGATTCCATGTTAAAACCTGTAACATGATAGTATGAATTACCATACATCTCCAACTCCTCTCCTGTCTCTAGTTCAGCACTTGCTCCTACGCACACCTTCACAATATCAGTGCATTGTTTGGCCTGTAGAAATGTTACTCCTTACAGTACAGATCACTAATATAATCACTTAAGCAACAAATAATGATGCTATTGCAAGAGTCAAACTCATATTAAATACCCAGTGCAAAATAAACAGAATAGTTGCTCTTTTATATGTCCATTTCTCAAAGAATGATTCTGTGAGTCATAATTTAAGAACTGTTTTTTTTTTTTTAAATCTTTAAAAAGCTAACATCACATTTCCATGCTAATCAACCCATAACTTAAAAGTTTATTCAGTACCTCTTCTCTGGATCTATCAAAAATCACAGGGGTCGTTATGCCTTTTGATTCCATTCTGGGAGCTATTAATGTAGTAGGTGTTACAGGAGTGATTGCAGGCGTCGGTTCTGGAGAGAGTATTGGATCCCTCTCTGGGCTGTCCAGTGATACTTCTTCTGTGGCTTCTAGATAAACATTGAGTTTGCAAACATGTTTTTTATACAATAGAGATAAATGTGCAAAGATACCACGCATACACATACATTAAAAAGTGACAATATGCAAGTCTAACAAGATCACCTCTAAATCCCATCTATTTGTTTCACATATAATTACTATAAATATAGCGCTCACCTACATGCATTATCTGAGTTTCCACTTACCCTGGGTCTAAGTAAGATTTTTTTAATATATATGTACATACAGATATAAAGCCTGACAGGTAGAGACTCTTTTAGAGTACTCGTAGTAATGAGTCACTCATTTATGTAAGAGATAATTGCAGAAACCCGTGACATTCTTTTCACTGAGCTTACTGCTCTTTAACTCCATGTCAATTTTAGTTTTTGCATTCAATAGCTGATTCAGTTATCTAAGCTGATAATTGAGCATACAAAGAGAATTAAGTTGCTAAGTGAAGTTAAACAAACAAAATATACCCCACCACCAAAATAAGTCAAATCATGACAAATATTAGCAAATAAGACATTCTGACTAGTAGAACTAACTTATTTTTATTTTCTTCAGTTGTAGGATGTAAATCTCTGCACTAAATAAGTAGCATGCTTCCCCAAACTAATTAGTTTTGACAACTGGCAAACAACATGTCTTGGTATATAAAAGTCTCTGTTCTAGTCTAAGCAACATCGAGCTTCTCAATAAATGTACTATTAACCACAAAACAATCATTTGATATGAAATTTGATTTTCACAACTGTTCACAAAACCTGCTACAAGCTAACATTCCTGGAATTACTTTCAAGTTCTCCAGGCAACTTCAAGCTTCAGACAGTAAAGCGGATGTACTCCAAGTTACTTTAAGCTATCAAAACAGTATACTACACAATTTTGAAAAAAGATCACTGCTCTTGTGCACCTCCAGTGCAGAAAATAAGCCTACTTCCTTTTAACCTTTTTAAAGTTTGGTGTAAATGATTAATAACAAATCTTTACTGAAGAAAATGGCAGTTCTGAAAATTAGGCCTCCTTTAAAATTTGAGAGACTAGTCAGGTTATGAAAAAAATGAAGTCTCATTTTTGACCCAATACTATTGTGTAATTTTCCAGAATAGCCTGGATCACTTAGTAGTCATCTAAAAACAGAACTGGAAATAATATCCTCAGAATCCAATCATTTATTACTGAAGTGTATTACAATCATTCATAATAAGTATATCAAAATGACTGTTTTATCCCTGCTGCTACTTAAAGATGTTCTGCTAGTCAATTCTGCTTCTCACTTTTATTTAAAACACTTTGTAAGTCCCTGACTTCTTTTTTCATTAAAAAAGCACCTTTCTTTATGTCAGTGACAGATAAGATTGTGTACTTAAACAGAGCTTCATTATCATGAACAAAAAAAAAAAAATAAAACAAATATCAAGGCCAGCATGCCTTAATCTAGTTTTAAACACAGGCATGTTTTAGTTCGAGGCAGATAAAGGTTGCTTCATTTAGGGGGCTATATTCATTAGGGAAGGTCATTTCCTTCATTTAGGGATATTTCACAGAATAACAGAATAGTTAAGGTTCAAAGGGACTTCTGGAGATCCTCTGGTCCAAACCGTACCATTAATGGTTGCTCAGGTCTATGACCAGTGGAGTTTTGACCATGTACTCTACAGCTTCTCTGGGCAATCTATACCAGTGTTTGATCATCACCATAGTGAAAAGACTCCATTTCACATTTAAAAAGAACTTCTAGTATTTCAGTTTGACTTTGTCTTGTCACAGGCCACCACTGAGAAGAGTCTGAGAAGAGTCCTCATTACTTCCCACATCAGATATTTATATACACTGATGAGATCTCTCCTGAGCTTTCTCTTCTCCAAGCTGAACTGTCCCAGTTCTCTCAGCCTGTCCTCATAGGAAGGATGCTGCAGTCCATCATCTCTATTTGCTCCAGTGTGTCCATGCATCTCTCACACCTTGGACCCCAAAAGAGGACACTGGGCTGGACGTGGCACTCCGGATGTGGTCCCACCAGTGCTGAGTAGAAGGGAAAAATTACCTTCCTCAACCTGCTTACAACCCTCTTCCTAGTTTTAGATTAGAGATTTCTATTGTATTTTCAAGCTAAGCTTAAAAGTAAGCACCTTTCATATGCACCAGTTTTAATAGGTACAAATACTATCTATGACATTTTGCTGAAAAGATTTATTTTCTTACCACACATGTTGCTTTATTTCAATAAAAACTGCTGAATCTTTCTAAAGAAACCTATCAATGGCTTCCTATCTCAAATGTCACAAGCAGAATATTGCACCTTAGACCAATAAAGAAGTTTGATTTAAAAATTCAGATGAGGTGGGAAAACATGCTGAGACAGTTGTCAGGAAACTTTCAGAATAAAACCTTGGAAGTATAACATCTAGACATGGAAAAGAGGTAGCTCTCTCAATTAGTGGCTAAGAGCATGTAGAAATGTATAAGAAGTTATACTACTGCCTATTTAACAAAAAAGAGGAGAAAAAAAAATAAAACAATTTTACTTAAATCTCTTCTATCCTGTGACCAACTATTTGCCATCACACAAACCATGATTCACATGCACTCTGCTGTGGTATATTCACATTTTAGACAATCTTAAGTCATGAAACAATTTGGACCATGCATTTCTCACAGTTGAAAACAAACAAAACAAAACATAAACATTCTCTTCCTGGAAAAACATGATCTATGGAAGCTGAGTAAATTCAATGTTACAGATCTGCACTATTATCATATAAAACAGCAGTGCAGTTTTCCCACTAGCCCTTCTTTCCAGACCTGCATCTGCATATGAATTAATAGCAAAAACAGGTACATTTCAGAGTACAAGCTGAAGTACTTCTAGAAACATTTGAGTTATTCAATTTGGATTTTCAACTAAAACTCCTTCACTCAACTTTCAGAAGAAAAGTGTCAAGATCAACAGTCACATCCACAACGGAAGCTATCAACACATACTAGGCACCCCCACCTAGCTAATGTTATAAGACTTAAGCACATTAATATCTACTTTACAAGCCATAAATAGGGTTTGATAGGAGATCACCATCAAAGTGCTTAACTCCAATAGGTCACAAAAAACCCTCAAAGTCTGCTGCAGAAGACTAATTATGCTTAATTAACACTCCATAGACAATTACATAAAAGTTTCTGTCAACACCCTTCAATACTTAAACTCGTGGGTCAATCTCAGCATTATGTGCCTCTATTTTCTCTACCTCTCACCATTAGTATTCACCAATCATCATGATCACAGAAAGTACAAGTTTCCAAATCATCACACATCATCACTTGAGTGGAATGAGCTATTTTTAACTGATCACACCTGTAATTGCTATAGGGCTCTAACATTCTGACATGACTTGAGTGCTTAAACTGGCTTATTATATTTGAAGGTTTACAAAGATGAAGGCACAAATTTGGAAGTACGTTGGAGTAGACACTGTTCTCCAAAACAGTAGATGAGTTACTAGAAAGGGGTGGATTGGCAAGACAATAAATTACTTATAAGGCTTCCTTTTGACTTCAGAAATATAGGTTCAAATGCATCTGTCCACTTATTTCTTCCAGAAGAGACCTCAAACTCAATAACCAGCTTGTAAAAGACAGCTGGGCATCTGTACACAACTGCTCCGATCGGACGTCACACAACCATGCCCAACGGATGCCATTAGCTAGAAATTTTGCTATTCAATTGAGGTTCAAGTAAGTGTTTTATCTGGTCCACAGAATGAGCATCTTCCCAAAAGAAAAGCCTAAGACAAATCTAGAATAACCTAAAGACCAGGATGTAGCAGCTACAAACCTGCACAAGCGGATCCACTCCTCTAACACTTTAAGAACAGAATAAACAAAAGCACATAAAAAGTAATCTTTCACCAGACTACAGAAGTGGAGAAACCGTATCTGTGATCCGTCACCAATTTCACAAAATTTACAATTTGTTTATAATCTACAAGCACCAGAAGGCATAACTATGGTCTGCACTGCGAATCCATGACATTTATTCAGCTGGCGTTACATATAGCACTTTATACCACCAATTTGGAATAGTCATTCAAGGTTTGTTCTTATCTTGACATTAAACATCTAGAGCTGGCCCAGTTTTAAGATAGTGAACTTTACTATGGATGCTCTTGTCATCAGAAGGTTCATTAGGATTCTCCTAACCACAGAGCCAAATACGTCCAAAATGTTCTTTATGTTACATGATTTGAAGAAGTGACCAAAGCCGTCTCTGAACATAAATGCCTTATGAGATAAGAAACCATTTTTTTCCTTTTTCTTTTTTCTCCTGCTTGAAATAAACACACTAACTTCTGTCCTACAGAAGATAGTGTTTAACAGCAACAGAGCAGTCCTCACTTATCGAGCTACGAACACAAATGGGGTGACAAAGTTCAAAGACTGTGTTTCAGAGACAAAGAATACCTCAAAGTATTTACTGAGGATGTTATCAGACAGCTGCCACAGAAGTACAGCAGCAAAGCCTAAAAGCTTCAGATCCTCAGTTACATTAAGACAGTTCAGGAAATCTTCCACTTTGTTATTTCCTTCACCTCCTTTTCCCATTAGGCAATATTGTTAAAAGGCAATAACGAAAAAGACTTATCAAACTTACATTTGCTAGAAAACAACAACATGACTGGTGCACAGGATGCAGGACCAAATTAAAAAAAAAAAAAAAAAAAAAAAAAA
>JAUBNY010000033.1:417907-433126 GCA_032275445.1 Crypturellus soui | reverse complement strand
CGTGTGCAGTGGGGTTGGACTAGATGACCTCTAGAGGTCCCTTCCAACCTTAGGCATTCTATGATTCTATGATTCTAAGTATGTTACTTCTCTTGCTAATTTTCAAGTTGATAAATTTGACAGTATGTTGTGGCAGACCACAGAAATATAGGCGACAGCTAAATCCAACAGAGAATGATTTGCAAAGGATACCCCCAAAACCCAAATAAAAAACTTTAATGATCTTTCCAGAAAGTGTAACTTGCAAAATCAGCAACAGATAAGACTTTCTACAATATTAAACTGTGAAAAATTAAAATTAAAGTTTCTATTTTTAAGGGTTCTGCTCCTTATTTCCTTATATCAAATAAAATGACAGCACAAAATGTTTTCTCCTACTCCCCACAAAGACACACCCCTTTATGTGAAAGGGAAAATAATCTACTTAGACACAAAGAAAAAGAGTTGTTACCGGCAAAGAGATCTTCTCTATCATCATCTAGCATGATTTCAGCTGGCTTTGGACCATTAGAGTTTGTGCTGAGATCTTCTGCAGGAAGACTTGCTGGCTCTGGAGATGAAGGGCTTGACTGTTTAGGTGGAGGAAAAATAAATAAATAAATAAATAAACAGAGAAACAGTTGCTGTGTGTCAGTATATAAGAATTATTGCAATAAGCATTCCTTTATTGCAGAGAAACAAAGCAAGATGCACAGAAAGGAAACTGTCAGCTATTTTCATTTCCTACTGGGATAACAATGAACAAAGAATATGAGTTAGTCAGTCAACAGTTCTTTTCATTCCTTTATCAGAGGGACATGTTTAATTAACATGAGGCAAAAACTGCTAGACAAGTATCTAGAAAATGTACATGAGTCTGAGTGCAGTTTGATTAAGTTCCTTTTGAAAAAATTTACATTTAGCTGTATAAAAGCTTACATTTTGTTTAGTATTTTTTTTTCTGTGTATAAAAGCAGACACTTCAAGTGTTCCATCCGATTTTTTTTCGGAGATTAAGAAAACAAGTTAATTGCATTGAAAGAACAAGACATGGCTGCCTGCAGCCACGAGAAATTTTGAAGTCAGAAAGTGGGCTGCCCAAATGCAATGGGATAGTGTCTTTGCAACATCTCAACATTGAGGATTATTACCACAATGGATCACACTACGCAAAAATGAAAGCTAGCATCGAAGGATACAATTCTTCGAATTAACTGAAGACTAGGACTTGTCCGGTAAAGACAGAAACATTCAAAGGCATTCAGGAAAATAAAAGCACTACTGAAGCTAAAGTACTGAAGCACAGCTTACAAAATGAGTACATGTCTAACAGAAGATAAGTGCTTCAGTATGCAAGTTCTTCCTGAATCAATGTCAGCTCTGGTTATTTCAGAGTACTTCAAAATTTGCAAGACTCATTTCCCGCAACTTCCCCCAAGAAAGCTAGCAAAGGGATTTTCAAGAACAGCATACTTAAGCAAAAAAAACCATCTGCCTTAAAGGGGCATTTGTAAATCCAGCCTCACTACAGACTTCCTGGTGATTTGCATAAAATGGTCATAATTTAAGGTTAAAGTCAGAATTCAGAAGAAAGGCTTTTCTCAAGGCCACAATTCAATAGATGTCATGGGGAAAAAAAAATGAAAAACACTAAAAAATTCAGTCCACATTCCATACTGCATGCCCATGAAAGCTGCACAGAAAACAGAGGGCAGTCTTCCTTATATCAGGTTCTTCAAGAACAGTGCATCTGCTGTCTGTACAGCAGTACTGCTCTGATCACTGTCAATCCAGCTACCCAAAATCCCAGTCAGAGGAAGAAAAACATTTAGGTACACTATAAAACATTTATTTCACAGGACATATGAAGCTGAAACTCTCTCTACCTGGAAAAGTGTTACTGAAATAAGCCTTTCGCCACTAAAGATACAAGAAAGCTAAAAGCAGGAATCCTAAAAGGAGAATACCAGAAAACTCTCTTCTGAATCAACACGTAACAGATTAAGGTTGCCACAAGAAAAGGCTCTATTCAAATAGACCAAGGTTATACCCCACTGCTTTTCCAAAATTGCCATTCTCCGAAAATCTCTGATATAACACTGAGAAAACAATTTGTTTAGAGACAAAAAAAAAAAAAAGCAACATGGCAACATACTATAAGCCACAACATGCAGTAGCCTCTGAGCTGCCCCAGAACCTGAAAGAAAGAGCAGAAACACTGGAGAACAACATGTAGGCAGTACAGTTTATAAGCTTACAAGCAACAGATATATCCAGTTAGTGTATATTTCTCATGCTATGCTAAATCAATGCCAAAATGATCCTATGGCAGGAAGAGAATAAAGTAATGAAGTTACATTTGCTCATTCTCTGAAGTAGGATTTTAAGCTGTATCATACAACTTGCAATTTAGTAGAAATTGAATAAGAAATTAAAACAAAACCATGCACAATTCACCATGCTTCACTGTTTTAGAAATGACAGTATAGATAGTAGGCATCACATGTAAAAGTCAGCAGCTTAAAATGATTTAAGAGCTCAGGAAGCAGCATGTTTCCTGAGAAAAAGGTTCTTTCCGCACAAAGTTCTGAATTTTGTATGTCAGCTGAACCAACAGGACATTGAAAAAGTTATCTCCCAATTAGATGAGAAACTCACAAAGAGTTTTAAGTTTTATCAACAAAAACATTTTTTTTTAAACATCATAGGTCACTCATTCTGAATCAGTTTAGTTGCTGCTCAGCTTTGGTAACTACCCTCTGGGGTTCTGACAGATGTGGGTTCCGGTGCATAGTGAACAACCCAACACTAACACAGATTGAGGATGACATACAGTTCATAGAATCATAGAATCACAGAATGCCTAAGGTTGGAAGGGACCTCTAGAGGTCATCTAGTCCAACCCCACTGCACATGCAGGGCTACCTAGAGCACTTGGCACAGGACTGCATCCAAGCGGGTCTTGAAGATCTCCAGAGAAGGAGACTCCACAGCCTCTCCAGGCAGCCTGTGCCAGTGCTCTGTCACCCTCACCATCAGGAAATTTTTCCTCAAGTTCCTGTGGAACTTTTGATGCTTCAGTTTGTGGCCATTTTCTCTAATTCTGTCGGCGGCCACCAGTGAAAAGAGGTGCTTCATGCTTCACCTCCACTATAAACAGCTGTAACACAGCCAGGGACAGCAAACAAAAGCTTTCTCAAACACCTGTTAGACAGAACAGATGGCTTCCAGTTTTATCTGGTAGTCATGCTCTCAATTAATGAATGGTTGAGAAGAGACCTCAGAGAGCACTCTGGCCTTCAAGCTATATCCTAGTCTATCTTCTCAGTTTTATATCAGACAGCTATCTTGGTTATTGATGATCACTTTTGACTATACCCAGCTTCTAACCAGAAAAAAAGAAACCCCACGTCATTACACCTGATCCACATATAGCATAATCAATAAAAAAATAAAAGCAGTATTTACGTGCTTAAATCAAGAAGTTAACCAGAGGACCTAATCAGGACAGTATCAAAATATTCCCACTTTGAAGAAAGGAACAGAGGCTTCTGAGAAAAAGACACAAATATACCAAAAAAATTGCTACAAAGTGTTGGTAGGATTACATTTCCTATTACTGAATTGTGACAAATTCTGCTGGTGGCACTATTCAAGAAAACCCTGCCTTTTGCACAAGATATCATGCTTTGCAGTTTTAGCTCAAGTATCAATTACAAGGGTCTTTCACAGTATTTCATATACTCTGTTGCAATGAAGGAAAACTAGAGAATACTCACAAAATGAGAGGCAAGAACAAACCCTAGGGACACCTCTGAAAGCTAAAGGAACATAACAACAGTATGAACAAACTTTAACTTGTATACAAGGCACAAGGTCCACAGATGATTCTTTCGCAGTAAAACAGATATCCTATCTATCCGTAACTTACTATACAAGAAATTAATACTTGTTATATGCATTGGGCTCTGTTACTGTGAAGAGTAGATATGAAAGTTTCCTTTTGTGGATGATTTACAGAAACCACCTTTCCTTTAAAATGCATTTTCAGCTGAATAAGGCATTTCCTGGACTACTAACCTTTCAGTGGCATGTTAGTATCTTTTAACAGATGTTGTTCTCAGACAAATATATCCAAATAGGGGTAAATATCTTTGCATACAGTTTGGACTTTTTTTGTAAGGAAAAAAAGACAATAAAATTAACTTTTAAAGTAACTAGACCTTATTAATTAAGCTTGGCCTTAAAAGTTATTGCAACTTTGAATACACCATAGATCATACAGCCTCAGCTTTTTAAGAATTCTGCAACAAAACTTACTTGTCTATTTTCAAAACACACACCTTTTCCCAGTGAACTAGGAGGACACAGCCACTCTTCTGAAAGCAACAGAAACTGCTGTCAATGATTCCCCCCTTTTTTTTTTTTTTGTTATTTTATATGACCAGTGGATAACACAGTGCTGTTCAGCCTCTCCAATAAAAAGCCACCATATTAAGTTATTCTAGTTACATTCTGCAGCATGTGCAAGCTGGAGTAAGGCAGAAATTCTGTTCCCTTAGTGCTGAAGAGTTAACACATCTACAGAAGTAGAGCAGCTCAGAGTACCTAACAGAAACATGGTAGTGAAAAATCAGACTATCAGACAAGAGATGGAGGCAATCAACCATGAAAAATAACCTAGACAGCCACATATGCAGGACAACTGTTTAGAACATTTAGACTTATATGACTCAAGGATTTACAAAGTCACAACGCTGTCCATTTCTTGACAGGTATATGGCTTGCAAAGTTTCTGAGAAACTCCTAAGAAAGTAACTCAGAAGGAACATTCAACCAAAACACCTAACAGTCAATATACTCATGCACATAAGACACGTAGGATCCTGTTCTACTTGTTTTCTAGAAAATGAGTTACTGGACATGGCCCCATTCCAGTCTGCACTGGCAATAACAAGAACTCACTTTTCTTTCTGTATCGTGAATTATAGTTGGTGACAATAACCAAGTATTTTAATAGCCTTGACTTATATGAAGGCACAAGAACAAGTTCACACACCTTTTGTTGGCTGAAATAATAGCCCAACAATAGTTGTTTAGACATTACCCCTTCTTGTGATAGCACAGCTCCCTGGCCCAACCAGTTCAGCTACATGCCTAAACTCCTCCTACCGCTTTCAGTTGGAATAGGGCAGCCGGACAAAAAGCACACTGCTCCCAGCCACCTGGATCACTGTGACTGAAACAGGGGACAGAGGCCCACAAACTGCCACAGGGGCAGACAGAACAAGGCAGGGCAGTGATCTCTGAAGCAGGACAGTAGCAGTCTCAGTAGGATCAACTATTTCATGTTTCTGTACTGTCTGTGTTGAAGTGTGCTTCCAACAGAATTACACTCTTCAGTCATGAACACTGACTTATTTTTCTGCAAAATTTTAACTCAGCATTGAAAGGCTTCATGTTTTAATCCCAACTATTTTGACAGGATCATTAACACCTTCCCTACAATTTTCAATTTTCATGTTAAATCCAGTTTAGATATCTACAAAGAAGTATATAGTCCTATATATATCGGACTTTTCTAATGGTCTATCCAATCTCTTGCCTTCTGTGCATAAAACAAGATTATATTTTAGCCATGTATAGGTCAATGACATAAGCGGTTACACTTGCAACAAGATTACATACACACCCTGCCCTAAATGACAGTCCTTGATAAATTACCACATCTATTGCTTACTCATTGTTTTCAACTGACTCCATGTATTCTTCCATTAAAAGGGAGAAAAAAACAAGTATAAAGAACACTGGAAATGCATAGATGGCAACTCAGCTACAGGTTCCCAAGGCAGCTCCTTTACAGAAGATGGAGGCATTTGTTAATAAAACCCATGAAATGTACTTTGGGAAAGATGAAGAAGTGCCATAACAGAGGAAGGAGAAGTGATGAAATAAGAATACTATGTATACTATTTTTCAGAAAAATCCAAAGGATTTCTTTTTCATACATGTCACCACAAAGTGACTTTCACACAGTTGTTTGCTGTCTTTTCTAATAGTGGCAGAGGACACACACAGCAAAGTAGCAATTTGCAGACAAAAATTTGTAGGTGTGTGTCTTCTTCATAATGCACAACTGCGCTCGGATTTTTTTAATACACTTGAAAACTTAATAATCAGGCAAATCCCTTGAAGATTATTAATATTATTATGCAACCTATAGCTCAGCAAGCCCATGAACTACAAAATGCTGATAGTTGGGATGGTAATCCATGTGAACTCCAGTACATACATATATATAATCATCAATAAAAGCCTTCCCATGGCATTCTCCATTGACTTCCATTGAAAACAAGAACTCAGTATGCAGAGACTATTTGTCTGATTGTGTCTGGTTGCTCTTACCTATGAAAGCAAATGCAGCAGTTGCCAAAGCTTTGTCTATTGTTTTTTTAAGTAAAGATGCTCTATGAAAGGTTTCAATAAGCTGACACAAAATAAGCCTGAAAATCATTTTACTACTTGTAGGTACTGTACGGATCTGAAACAGAAATCAGCATCCTGCTACCTCAGAGGAACTACTCCATGCACCAAATTTCCGCAGAAGGGGAAGGTCCAGGTTGTTTCCATACCTGGCAGCTCATTTCCACTGTATTACAGAAATTCCAGGGGAAGCACAGGGGAAATTCCATGGAACTTACAGGCAAGAGCATCAAATCTTAACATCTTATATCTAGAATTAAGAGATTTAATTCAAGACATTAACATTTAATACATGCTCAAGGGAAGTTAAGAGATCCAGCTTCTTTCTCTTCATATGCAAAGAATTCAGCTTGAAATAAGTAATATTCTTCCTGTTATACATAAAGAGGAACAACTGAAGTCAGTGAGCTTCTTTATAAACTACATTTAAGCATTCTGTTTATTTTTACTGTTTATAATATACATGAAATGTTTTACTGAAACAAACTTAGAAAACAAATGATAAGCTAAAGGGAAACTTTGTTAACATCGAAGCTATCTGGAATAACTATTTGCAGTTTTACAGCTTTAACACTGCTTTGTCAAATGACAAGTAAGAAGGGACAGCATGTCTTTTCCAAGATGCAAAGTAGCAGCAAAGAAAAAAAAAAGTAGAAGCTAATCACACAAAAAGCAAAGGAGCAGCTCCAAGTTTAAAATAGTTAGGAGCCCTTTCAAAGCACCACAAGCTTCGCATAACCGAGGTCTTTGGACCTCGCTGTCTTCCACCATGCCATGTCCTTCTCTCTGTTACCAGCTAGCATATACAAGCAACCATAAAGAGTGCTATGTCCCCTCCATTTTTATTTTAATGGAACTTCAACTGCTACTTATAAACATAAACATAAATATTTATATACTCAAAGAGCACTGAGATACAGAAGTTTAATCAGGCCCATACCATCACATAATCATTCTTCTCTGGACTAGGATATCCAGGCAACGTAAGCACATTACACTTCAGTTAAACAGACAAGTGTGAACTAGGAGAAGTTCAAACTCCATTTTCATGGAGTTTCCTTCCAAATTTTCTAGAACAAGGCTAAGTCTAAGGCTCTTACCTAAGCACTCTTTGATTAAAAGTCAGGAAAAGCCTTACTGATAAAAGTTCTTCAGAGTTTATCTTTATCTTATACAAAGTGCCTTTCCCCTTCTACTTTCTTCTGATCATGCCGGCTATAAGAAAAAACAAAGCGGAACAGAACTGTCAACCAAAACACTTGAAACACAGAAATATACGGACAGAGAGAGAGTGGACCTTTTTGCCTGTTTCTTCAGTTTTAAGATTTTCAGTAACTATTTTTTAAAACATTAAAAGGAAGATTTTTCAATGCTAGATTGCAGTTTAGGCAATGATTCTATTGTATATCTTGAGATTTTAATTCTAAATCACATCAGTAAAGAAAATGCTTATGTTTTACTGCAGTTTTTCTTAGCAGTACAAAGACTCCAGTAATACACACTGTACACACACATGTACAGAGGCCTATTAAAGCAGCTATTAACTGAAGGTTCATAAATCACATAATTTCTTATCCCATCACTTTATTTTTCCACTTTTCTGGGGGAAGGGGAATAAACTGATCATATATCTATAAAAAGAAGAAGATCTTTTAAGCAATTGCAGAGGAAGCAAATGCCTTTAAAATAAATTTAAGAGTATCTTTATTTACTTTTTTTTTTTTTTGTCAAGAACAGGCAACAGCCAGAGCAAAACAAACATGCACTGATCCTATTACTATAAAGGTCAGGGGCAGGAAACTTCAGAAAAAGGAGAGCAGGAACAATTTTCTTTTTAAATGAATCACTGTGTACAGAGAGAATGAAGTTTTTCCATAAGGCACTGGCATGGGTAAGATGACCACAACCTAGAAAAAAAAAAAAAAGCTTCCACTTTAATGAGTGCAAACAATTCCAGAAGTAGGGAGTATTTACATATGCATGTGCTGTTCTTTTTTATTAAATGTCCAAAAGAGAAAGCAAGAGTGGTTTACAGATTTACTCAGTAGATTTTTTTTCTTTGATCATTCAGACTATTTTCTCCAAATAAGCACAAGTTTCATAACCTCTTGCATGAATGCCTCTCTTTAGCTATCCATAATTAACACTTGTTCATGAAAGAGACTGATGTTAAGCCCCCCCGCAACAAACAAACCAACCAACCCACCCTCTGTAAGGCCAGGAAGGCAGCTGTTTATCAGAGATATGCTGTGTTATTTTATAGCTGAGCACTGTACTAACTGTGACAGGGAATCATCCACACAGAAATAAGTTTTTTGAAGTTTCAGCAAACTGGAAGGGGGCAAAGCCTCAGAGCAAACAAAGAAAAAGAGTTATTACCCCTCGGCACGTCCGAGGGGAGTAGCACTGCTGAGACCGGCGCCCTGCCGAGAGCGAGGCTCCGGCGTTTTCCCGGCAGCCGAGCGGGATGACAAGGAAGTCGCCCGGGACAGGCGACTCCCGCAGACCTCCCGGCTCCCCGCGCCGGCTGCAGGACGTCGCCCGGGGGAAGCGCCCGGCCTGGCGGGGCCCAGCGGCACCGGGGGTGGCGGACCCTGCAGCGGCCGCTCGCAGAGGAGGCCCCATAGGAGAGGAGCTGAGGACGGGCCGGGCACCCCGAGGAAGACGGCGGAGGCACAACCTGGGGGATAATCTGTCGCGGCGGGGGATCGAGGTAACGGCCGGGGTAACGGCCGGGACAACAGCCGTGACAGGCGGCGCGAAGCAGTGGGGGCGAGCGGGCGCAGCTGGGCGCTCACCTCGAGCGTGGACACGGTGCTGGTGAAGAGGTCCTCGCCGTCCTCCGGTTCCTCTGGCTCGCCCGGCCGCGCCTCCCCCAGCGGCGGAGGCTCCCTCTCCGCCGCCATCTTCCCTCCGGCCCGCGCCGCCAGCACCGCCCCCCCGCGCCCGCCGCCCTGCCCCCAGTCACGTGAGGCGCCCGCCCCGCCCCGCGCCGCACGTGACCCGAGGGGCGGGCAGCGGGGTGGGCGGAGCCGCGGGGGAACCCGTCCCTCTGCCACCGCCCGTTGCGGGCAACGGGTAAAACGGTTGGGAGCTGCCGGTTTGTTCAAGGGCGGCGAGGACCGTGTCCCCAAGGGTTGCTGGGCAGAGCTCCTGCCGACCAGAGCGCCGCCCGCTGCGTCGTTGCCCTGCGTCTTTACACTGCCCGGCCCCCTGCCCTTGCGCCTGCCGTGGGTGAGGCGAGCACAAGGTCCGTGTGCTGTGGCAGCCCTCCGAGGCGCTTCTGGCATCCAACGTTTGGATCATTTGACTGGAGGTTCATATCCCTTGACGTCAGTCGTTGAATTCAGAACTTTTTTGTTTTTCTCCTATGAGTAGCCTACATTCCTAACACGGGTCAGGATTTCTTAGAGACTCGGGAGCAGTCCTGTTCTTGCTACGTAGTCATTTCACCAAGCCTAGTAACGTTCACAAACACCGAAGTGTTTCTCATATACATGAAGTACTGGCAGGCACCCTCTCCAAGCTGCTCTTTTTTTTTTTTTTTTAATCTTGCGACTTAGCTCTTATTCTCTCACAAATTTAAGGCATAATACTAATCTAAAAGAGATGAAAGATATACCAATACTGTCAAATCATTAGGCATGAGCTAACTACCTGTACCTGGTCTGCACTGTTACTGCCGTTCTTGCGACACTGAAGGAAAATTTTAGAAAAAAACAATCTTGGTGGAAGTGCAGCTTTTGTTCAGCATGTTCCTGATTTGTGAGGACTTTGTTAATATTTGCTGTTTTAAGGTTAACTTCTAAATGGTGTCCCATGGAGAACAGAAGAATGAGTTGTCTCCTCAGACTGTAAGCTCCTTTGGGGCAGGGGCTGCGTCTCTCCAGTGCTCGCATAGCGCCAAGACTAAAAGGAAGGGATAGAGTCGTACATACTCTTTTCTTCCAGCCTCTTCTCAATCACATTATGTGAAAGTCCTAAAGATCAAAATAGAAAATCATGTTGTCTTGAAAATGTGGAAATGCCATGCATAATTTTATCTCTACTGCTGAGGCTGGAGAGGTAAGAAAATGTTAGGAAGAGATGGTTCTGCCTTAGGCGAGGCTGACAGCTGATTTAAGGACCTCCTTAAATTAAGGAGGATTAAGGACCTCCTTAAGGATTTTCACTCCTCCTGCTACGCCCCAGGGAAAGATTGAGCCTGAGAGTTTAGCAGAATGGCTTAAAATCTGCCACTTAGGAGCAAAATTTTTGTTGAAGATTAGGATCTCCAGATTACTACTAATTGTAAATAGCAAGTTACAAGCAGTAAAGAAGAGTAATTATGCTTGAAAGTTCAAAAAAAAGGGGGCAAACTATCTCTTTTGACTAGTCGATGTAGATGGACAGGAAACATGTAAGATTTGCAGTATTTCCTCAGGTCCAAAGAAGTTGTCCAATACAGTAATAAAAAAACTTATCTTGGGACATGGTTACAGTAACACAGCTACTGGAATATTATTAGATAGCTTGCCCATCATTCATTAGGTTTGATAGCGTTTTTTTAGTTTCATGGAAATGGGACATATTCCAGTAGACCCATGCTTCCTCTTCCTTCACATAGGAATAGTACTGTATCTTAGATTGTTCATAGTAGATATGGCATGACATTTTTACCCCACTCCTAAATCCAGCTCTTTATTATGTCTCTAAATATTGATTTTCAGAGCTCTTTGTATAATTTAAAAAGAAGAAAAAAAATATTCCAAATACACGTTTTTTTAGAAGTACAGTTCTTTGGCCTCTACATTTTTTGTTGGCATACTTACTGCTTTTTCAGCTTTTTGTGGTATTCCTGTTTTGCTTCTACTTCTGGAAGCTTCTCAAATAACTAGTATATGCACATTTTATCTAGAAATAATGATTCAACTACTTTGAGAATAACTTGTACTCTTTGATCATAAACAATGTAAATATTTTGCCATAATTTTATTTACTGTGATCAGGAAGATCATATAACATACATTATATTCTTTAAATATCTGGCAAGTATACTCACCTAGCATATTACTCTGATGTTTAGTGGGTTTTGTCTGGCTATAACAAACTAATATAAAGCTGAATAGTTTTCTGACTTCATTAAGATTCAACCATTGTCTTTAGTATTCGTATGGCTAGACTATTAATTAGCTCTCTGAAATACCTTCAAGTAGTCATCTATCACAGCAAATAAATAAGCTGTGAGGCAGAATGAAGTTAAGAACAGAAAAGATTTCAATTGCAGAATTATTTTGTCACTAATAAAAGAATGTAAGAAATTTAAACTTCTTTGATTTCAAAGCAGAATTTTATTTATGATTTATTTTGTTACTTACTTTTCCAGTGCTTTTGAGGTATGTGGCCCAACTTTGATGCCACAGAAACTCGTAACAGACATTTTTACGACAAAGAGGACAAGAAATTAGTATAAAGGTAACTACAGTACCTGGATTTTTTAATGAACTGGGAGTCAGTTTGTATTAGTAAAATCTGGATGGAGAAAATAATCCGAAACAGAGAAAAGCAATGGCAGGAAGAGGGAGAGAAAACCATAAATTCTGAAAGAAAAATTAGGATTATTTCATAAACTGGTTACATACAAAATTGTGATGTGTGGCTGAAAATAAGTAAGTAAATAATTTTTTTTTTAAAAAAAAAGCATCATCCCTATCACTACGGGTGTTATGGTATGTACCAAAAAATAGAAATACAATTGATGTCAATTCTATCTCATACTACCATGTCAAAGTCTGAAGGAGAGGAGACAAATCTACCCGGTGCGCTAAAAAGGAAACTATGGCTACCCCTTCCTTTGCACCTCTGATGTACTACATGGAAAGAGTATTAATCTTGCAAAGTCAAGAACTAAAATGGTAGGAAATGCCAACACCAGATTTATCCATGCAACTTTGTGCAACTCTTTGTGTATATGGAGTGTACTTGCTTTAATTAAATGGCTACGTATTAAGTTTTCTATAGGAATCTTCTTACCAAAGAACATTGATTGAACAGCTGTTGGATTTTTTTCCTTATTGTAGAAAATTTAGCTCCATACTTTGTTTACTCAGTGCTGTTCCAGTCCTATTCTGAAGATAAAATGTTTCATTTCCTGACAAGATTTTATCCGATACTCATCACTGCAGAATTTAAGAATTTCCTAGGCACTAATGAATTTATCTTCAGAATATTCCTGTGGGAGTGTGTTGTCCATTTTTCAGGCAGCGAGCAGAAGCTGAGTGAGTAAAACGGTAAGTAATCTGTGTGCCAACTTGAGAGAGCTAGGATTTGGCTTTTTCTAGAATTCTTAACATTTTAGCAGTCGCTTCACCTAAGCAGTGAGCCACAGTGTATCAGTACTAGCTTTGTCCACACTTGAACGCTTTTCTTCTTTTATTTCTCTACTCTCTTCCCCCCCTCCTTTTGTCAGCCCTTGACAGATCCCATACTTTTTGATGGGCTGGGAGAGAAACTGAAAACTCTTAAGAAAAAAAGGTGCTTTCAAGTTTTGTCCTACAGCCAGTACTTCTTCCAAACCAGTAGCATCAACAGTAAAAATCTTAGGCTGTACCTCTCCTCCTCCTACCTAGTACATCTGAGGCTGTGGCCAGACACTCAGAAGAGATAGGAAGGCAAAAATGCGTTCTGCATAAACACTCTGGGAGTTGTTATGCACAAAAACACTCTTCTTCTATCATGCAGAAAGATTTCATCAAGGATTATGATTGAGTCAGTTTGAAATAACTTTACACAAAACCAACAAAAAGAACAAAACAGCAGTATCAAGGTTATGTTTCAGTTCCCTAGTCGAGACCACAGAGGTGCTGACACATTCAAATTGTCAGAAGATTTTTTTTTTTTTGATGCATGGACAAAGTACTGTTTGGATGTAAAGTAAAGCTGACAAAATTCTAAGCAGCTTGGATATTCTGTCATCAAATGTATAAGACATGCAGAACTGCTTATGTTTGAGAAATTTCCCTGATTCCACTTTAGTATTGTACCTGCTAGAGTATTACATTTCTCGGTAACCTTTTTAGTCAATTGAAATACAAAACTGAAAGAAACTCAAAGATTTTGAAATGGTAGGGAGTTATATAATTTTGAGGTTGGTCCATGTAGTTGAAGTCTAGAGCACACCACAGGAGGCACCTAGTCCTACTGTTGCTAAAAGTTAAGCTTTCTCACTCTGCTAGCTATGAAGGGTCTCTGCCAGCTCTCCAAGAAAACTGTTTTTAGTGCTTTGCTACCTACCATCAGAAAGTGTCTTCCTAATGTCCAAACTCCATTTCTGTCTCATATTTATACATCCCCATATGACTTTGCAGCAATAAGGCACAGATAGGACTCACATTTAAGTTGTGATTACCTTCAGAATAGACACTGGCCTCATTTTGTACCTGCAGGGAAGAGTACTATTTTTACCACAATTATATTTTAAAATCATCAAATAGAATCATAGAATAGAAATATTGTGGTTGGAAAAGACCTTTGAGGTCCCTGAGTCCAACCGTAAATCCATCACCACCCTGCCTGCCAAACCATGTTCCCAGATGCCTCATCTACACGTTTCTTGGCCACTGTCAGGGATGGTAACTCCACCACTTCCTGGGCAGCCTGTTGCAAAGCTTCACCACCCTTTCCGTGTAGAAATTCTTCCTAATGTCTAACTTGAACCTCTCCTGGTGCAGCTACAGGCTATTTCGTCTTGTTCTACCGGTCATTATTTTGGAGAAAAGATCGACCTCCACCAGCCTCTTTCAGGTCATTGAAGGTTGTTGTTTTACCCAGGGTTACCTTGGCTTACTCAGGCTTTAGAGTAAATTCACACATTTTCCTTACTGAATTTTATCTTTCTTTTTCAGACATTTACTCCAGGTTATTATGACCATTTTGAATTCTGCTATGCTACAACTATTTGGTATCACTCGCAAATATAATATGCATTCGTCCCATTACATCATAAATGAGAATATAAAATCTTACCAGATCTAACACAGACCGCTGTTGGCATCCATTCGGTACATCTTTCCATTTAAAAGGTAATTTCTGATAAACAGTCTTGGAGTTTGTTTCCTAACCAGTTTTGTACCTACACTATGTCAGATTATGATCCAATATTTTGTTAGCTTGCTTTTGAAAATGTCAAAGATAAATATTTAAAGATTATTGAAAGAGTATTTTCTTAGTAAGACATACTGCAAGGAAATGGTCAAGTGCAGTAGGGCTACAACCATGGCTTGAATTAAAGCACATGAATTTTAGAGATTTGAGTTTCCCCATTTAGAAAATACTAAAAAAGAAAAATATTCTATTGCGTAGTGCATAAACTTTTATACAGCAGTAAAGCTCTACAGTAAGTCAGCCTTTTTAAGAAAAATTACACGAATGTTTACAAAATCTGTGTATTTGACACATGCACCCACTCCTCCATCTGCCAGATGAACATTACACTTCAGATCATGATAACTGTTAGAGGAAACATGCCATGTTTCCCTAAAAGCTTTGCAGAACCTAATCACATATTTTAGACACACACACACACACACACGTTTGTTTTGGCACCTTTATTTTTTTTCTTTGCCAGTGAGCAGTTAGTATTCTTCATTTATTAGAGTCTAACTTCTTTTAAAAGTTCCTGTGGAACTTTTTATGCTTCAGGTTGTGGCCATTTCCTCTGGTTCTGTCAGTGACCACCACTGAAAAGAGGCCAGCCCCATCCTCCTCATTGCCTCCCTT
>JAUBNY010000033.1:389828-417807 GCA_032275445.1 Crypturellus soui | reverse complement strand
TCTGCATTCCCTGACTACGCTCCTGTATTTTTCCCAGGGGGCCTGTCCTTTCTTCCACATTCTGTATACCACCTTCTGTTGTATGTTGTATGTTTCATTCTCCTATGCAGTAGTTAATCAAGTTGTGCAAGGAGAATTTCTGTTCCCCAGTTCATTTAATGTTGCAGTAGATTAAAACATAAAACTCTAGGAGCTGTGAAATTCTTAACTTTTAAAACAGTAAAATGAAGAAGTAGAAGAATAGCAAGGTTTTCTCTTTTTTATTTTTTCCCGGTTTTAATATACTCATGCCAGTAGAGAACTAAGCAAAAGTACTGGTTACTGTGATATGCATTTATCTACCACCATGACTGCCTATACTTGACAAAAGCGAGAATGCCGTCCAATAGATTTCTTTTCTTTTCTTTTCTGCGCTACCACCCTTAAATCTAAATCTGGTTCTTCCAGCTTGGGGAGAAGCCACACAGCACCTCTTAGATACCCAAACTTGCTCATTCATGTGCCTCTCCTGATGCACCTCATGTCCTGCAAAGTGGACATGACATAAAGCTAGTAAGGAATCATGCTGAAAGTAAATGACAAGGTGTTCTTCGTACAACAAGCAGTAGAGCTGAGGCTTGCCATGCTGAAGACTGTCGTGGATACTGAGAGATCATTTAGGCCCAAAGGAGGTCAAGACAAATGCATAGAAGAAAAATCCATGGAGGGCTATTACATACAAAGAAGCCATGCAGATAAATCGCCCCAGGATGGCTGGAGGTGGGAGGGTGTTTGGGAGAAGGAGCAGACATGGTTGTCTGAGCATTCTACCCTTCTTCAAGCACCTGTTCAAAGCCACTGTTCGAGACATGCTGCTTCTGGAGCATATGTTACTGCTACCTAATTCCTGACTACTTACTAGTTGTCATGAAGCTACTGGCTATAACCCACTAAAAGCTTTTGGTCATACGACCACAAGCCAAAATTCTGTGACTGAGTCCATTTCATACACTTCTATAACACACAGCTGTCTCAACTAACTTTCCTACTTTCAGAAAACATGTAAGATTGGTACCTTGTGAGGAATGAATATTTTAGCAATTTAATAATCAATTTTAAAATATTTCTGCATGATTTTGACCGTAAATCAATGAGGTGAATGCTGGTATTTTGCTGTCCCCTGAATTGTTAAGACTTTCATTAAAGAGGTAGAAGGAGTCAGCCTAATTAATTTCTGGCAGTCCATTTTAGTGCATATTCTTTGACACCTTTTATATAGCTATCTGTTTATACTGATTTATTAAATTATCTTCATTCTTTCATGCAAAACCAGGTAGTACAAAGGTCTCTAAAAAAAAAAAAAAGGAAAAGTGAAGAGAAGGAAGTAGAAACAGTATCACAGAGTGTTAGAGAAGAATAAATGTGCCATCTACATCAGTTCAGTCTCTGCATGAAATATCAAAAGTTACCATTTGAAAATTCTTATAGTCAGAGGCTACAGCTGCCCAGCTGTTATCTGATTTTTCCTTAATGGATTCCAAGTTTCCTCCACTATGGAGTCTCTTACCATTTTCTTTTCCTCAGTGGGAATTGGGGTTAGAGGTGATTCTCTTTTTCGACAGTTAGTTTCTGGTACTGTCACAGTCTACAAGGCAACGCAAGAATTGCTCAGAAATGCCTTCTAACACTTACCATCTCTACTACACCTGGGGAAAATATGAGGTTATCATTTCCTGTATCTCACTTCTCCTTGGAAAATTTAATCTAGTGAGAACATTAGGATAGAGCCCTAATGAAAACAGTTGCAGGAAAGAAAAATCCATTTTGAAGTGTCTGTTATTAGGAGAAAAAAGAAAATCATCTGCTGAAAGCACACATCTCATCAAAAATCATGTAATCAGAGCTGCATGTCAATGTATATTTTTCAGTTAGCCGTGCTGCTTCCATCTAGTGCAGCACTTAGTAAGATGAGAGCTCAAAATAGTGTTGTTTGTGTTATCACTTGGTAAATAAAGAGGGCTTGTGTTGTCTTTTCTCTTTCAAAGAGCTACACTTCTGGAGCAGTACTCCTTTGAGGAAGGAATGCAGTTTAAGGAAGCAATGTAAGAAAGAATTTAAATGAAGAGCAAATTATTTTCCATGCATGAGAACCTTAAAAATAGTCATGGCAAAAGCTGCAAGGTAGAGGAAATAGCACCACTGAAGAAAATAATTGACATGCAGCAAAAACAGATGCAAATACCCCTCTGGCCCATCACCATGAGCACAAGCCTTAGCAACACGGTGTTGTGCCAAGTCACGAGCCTTTGGAGGATGCTGATTTTCCTGCTTAGCGGGTGCCACATGTAGAGCAGCCTCCTCCCCTGCTGTGGGATCACAGCGGTGGTGGCCTCACCATACTCTAAGGTGGAGGAGAGACTTCAGTTGTTACCATAGAAACAAAACCAGGTTTTACTTACCCTTAGATTTTTCCTAAAAGAAACTCCATGTTATTAAAATGCTAAGCAATATCTAATTAATTATAATTACTAATTAATCCATTGATGAATGTTTGTAAAAAGCAGTGGTGACATCACAAATGCTCCTTGGGATAGATGAGAAGCAGAGTTGTTACTCGTATTCATTCAAATGCTGGAGACTGTGTGTTTAATGTGTTCTCATGAGAGAAAAGATTTTGAAGCTACTGCTACGGCTGTTGCCTAAAGCATTTCCCAAGGGCTGGTAGAGGGTGACGTTTATGGTTTCCAGATACTCTCTGCTGGAAATATGCACATGAAGAAGGAAGGAGGTGAAGCTCCTCAGCTGCTCCTATGTAGCTGAGAAAGATTTGAAGTAATTCAAAGGTAAAACCCAAGACAGAAATCTCTGACACCCTTAGTGACATTCTAAGAATGCATATGTCCAACATCCAGCTCTAAAACCCTCTCAATCTAAAACCCATTCTCAATTAGCATTTTCATATACATTTGAGATACAATTTAGCTCACTTAGCTTATGCTGTCTAACACACAGGATTCTAGTCTAAGCTACTCAGCTCTGTTTCCAGATTACAGAGAGGGGGAATCAAAGGAAAAGATGATTCCCCTAGAAGCCTATCTGCCTTAGACTTCTGTGCTAGAACAAATTATCCCATGAGTTACTATTTCTACTGCCTAGAAAGGATGTTAATAAAAGTGTATAGATAAATTATTAACTTTTGAACAACAAAATTTAGATAAGAAAACTGCATTCAGCAAAGTGTATGCATATATCCAAAACTTTAAACCCCTTAGGTCATTGAGCCTCAATCCTAAATGTATGTTTTTGATGAATCAAGGCCTAAATGTTGCCTTGTTGGCTGATTGAGGTATTTATCATCATAAACATTATAAAATGACTGAAGAGTTAATCTGGCACCAAAAACTATTAATAATACTCAATCCAAAATTAGTCTGAGAATAAAAAGACTTCCCACCCCCTCCCCAGACACATTGGCTCACATAGTGTTGCTTTGCTTTTTTTTTTCTTTTTAAAAACACAGAACCCTAATATTAAAAGAAAAAACACACTCTAATTTAAAAATATCTCTCAAAATGTTTACATTTGCATGGATAAAGAGAGCAGAGGCAGAAAAAAAAATAGTTGCAAATGTTTCCAATCTTTTCAGAGCATAGACTTTAATCCATTGAGATATTTTTCCCACTTTGTGAGCATGTAAGATAAGGGCATGTGAAAGCAATTTCTCACTGAAAATTGCACACTGAGTCACTTGAAGCAGTATTTGCTTTATTTCAAAGTTCCACAGCCCAAATGCAGCTGTAATTTGCATCATTTACAATTTTGCTATAAACTGACTTGGGGCATCTGTCTACATTATAGCCATATCAGGCCAAAGATAAGTAGGAAAAATGAAAAGCATCTAACATAATTGATTTCCATCAAATCAGCACTGTCTCTGGTTGTTACAACAATTAGTTTATCATTTTAATACTGGCTACAAATTTCCCAATAAGTAACAGGAAACCTTGAAAATATTCACTGAACAGAAGTGCAAAAGGAGAAGCTGCCACTACAACCACTAAAGCACCTAACACGTATCTTTAGTTTTCTAAGTTATTTTAAGATGTGTTAAGTCAAAATCTGTTTTCACAACATTGTCTTTCATTGAAAAAATCATTTCAGCGTGCTCCAGCCAAATTTATCCTGTGGAGGAGTAAGTTTGTACTTGGAAATGCTATTTCTTCCAAGTTTGTGTTTTAAGTGATAACAGATGCTAAACACATGGAAAATTAAAAAGGAAACGTCTCCTGAGAGCATAGAGAAAGCAGTTAGCATATTGTCTAAACAAATTAATAATCACATTTTGATATTTCTCAGTAAAAAAACAGCCTTGAGAGCTAAGGGAAGTCCTTAAAGCAACATGCATGTCTAGGACAGCGAGAAACCCATTTGTGAAGAGATGGGAGCATCAGAAATCCTCAGAATGGTGGAGGTTGGAAGAGACCTCTAGCGATCATCTCGTCCACCCCCCTGCTCCAGCAGGGACACCTAGAGCACGTGGCACAGTATTTCAAGTGCTTGACCTGCACAAGCTAGCATTTAGTTACAGAAAAGGGAAGGTGCTTTTCTAGTCCTCTGTCCAGCATATGTTACATCCCACAGTATGTTTATTTGCTTTGATTATACATATATTATATATATACACACATATACCGTATACGTGTATATATATGGCTTCAAGCACCTCCCTTTAATAGTATAGTTAAAAATATGTTTTGTCAGTATACTTTATAGTAGAATCACTGATCCTATTCAGAATGAATTTAGTCTAAATTTAAGATGACATGAATAAAATCCTGTATGAACATTCCAGCATGGCACATAGTCTTCTTCAATAACCAGTCATTAAAAATCCTAGGACTACTGTGAGTAGTGAACTTATATCCTAGGCAAATTTTCCCTTTCAGAAAATGACAAATTACAGAGAAATTCAGCTTACCTAATTTTAAGCATATTCTTAAATTACCTATAGCTAAGGGTAATCACTCTATGTTCCCCAAGTGATTGGTGGAAAGAGATACTTTAGAGAGCAATAGAGGTTTACTCCAGAATCATCCCTGGAGTGACTAGTCTTACATATCCCCATATCTTTTTCTACTGACAGTGCAGGAAAACATGCAGCAATTCAGCTTTTACCTTGGCACCTCAGTTAAATATCTTCATAGACTCAAGGTATCCTTTCTTAGTTTTGTATATCTTTCAGAATGCCCAAAATATGTGGTTACACATTGAAATAAACCTTGTAAAGCAATGCATGGAGCAGGCATGGGAGGGTGGGAAGATAGATCAGTCAGATGTTTGGTAAGCGAATTGCTTAGCACATAACAGAAATAGTTTGTTTTTCCTGGAGGTTACCAAGTTCTCCTCCTGTGGCTGCTAGTAAATTGATACAATAATAAAATGCTAGTGGAGTAGTATCTCTGTTCCTCCTCGTTTACAGGGCTGAAGATTAAAATGAAAGAAGGAAGAGTAGCCTCTTATTTCTTGTCCAGTGATAAGAATATAGACCATTAATAGCTGACAAACTGTTTGTCCAAAACAATGAACGTGGTCTATGTCATTAATTATTTCCAGAGATTATTTGAGCTATTTGAACTATTTGGAATAATTTCTTCAACAAACACAGCCTCCTTTTTTAGTGGAGTAAATCACTCCAATTTCTACAATATATATGTTATTTCAAAGCAATCAATTTAAAAAGTTTTTCAGATCCATAAGGGGTTTACAAGCTGTTCTCTTTTCCTGCTCTTTCCCTGGCTGTTCGTAGCAGCCAATTGTTTGTCACAGTGTGACGCCAATGGAAACTCGCTTGTGCAATTGTTCTTTCTTACAGGAGCTCCAAAATACCAGTAGAAAGAGTGGGCGGAAGGGATTTTGCCAGTCCAAGCAAAATCCAGCCATATAAAGTCTGAACTAGCTTGTCTGATTTCTTTTCAGAGCACTTTAGAAAAAGAACTGCCACGTGCCTGGTGACAGAGTCACATGACAAAAATATTAAATAGATATTACCTGACAAAAAAGTAATGAATTGCACATGTAGGAACTGGTGAAGAAAATCATGATGTTTTTGGAATATTATTTAATAATTAATATTCATATGTAGAGAACATTTTCTTTGTCAAATTCCACAGTACTTTTGATATATAAAAATTACATTATAATTCTGGGCCTGTGTAAGAAGCTGAGCATAGGCATGATAGCCAAAAACTTTAAAAGGGCTTATTATTTGTATGATTTAGTATTACCCATCATTAAACTAAGCTAAGTATTTATCATGTTAGTCAATTTTCACATTTTAAAATATAATCATGTATTTCATGAGATTTGGAAGATTTATCCTATATTCATATTATTATGTTGGAGGAAGATTTTTTTAGTGATTGGGAAAGGAACATACCTTCCTGCATTTGGCTGACTTTTGTTAGCAGCAAGGACAGGAAAGGAGTACCCCCAAATCTCTGATTCGCACAGACACAGAGTAGGAGGCAGGTGCCTGAAGGCCCTTAGTTACAAATTTTTAGCTTCTGGACCTAAGATACCAGTTTCCTAATGAGGTCAAAGGGGTTGGACATTGGCAGAGCTGTGTGCACTGAGCTCTTCTTTTTGTTGAACCTATATCTAGACCCTCCAATGACTTTCTAAAAGCCAACCCTGCTGCCCTAGCAAGCAGTGCGTGTTGAGGAGGTACCTGCTGCCAGCACTGGAAAAATCTGCTTGGGCCTGAGCAGCTGCCTCACTCGTGCAATTCCGAGCTAAGGAAAGTCTAGGTCTTTCCTTTCTTCCCCCGCCAAATGTGGGTTCTGGTGCACTAAAGAGAGGAAAGACGGAGCCCTCGTGCCCATGGCTGCTACTCCTGCGAGGGAGGTATGGCAGTGCATTAAGAGGAATATCTCCACCGGCCATTACCATTTAGTCACTTCTTGACCCTGCATTAGCATCGCAGAGCCAGCCAACCCGCAGCCTGGCTTCTGTACTGGCTTCTCAGTGAAGGAAGACCAAAAAATCTGTACCAGTGCTTGGTGAAGGCTCTGACGGCAGCCTGAATCCTCAGGGTAGATGTTTGCTGATATCTCTGGTAGAGGTTGCCAGCTCCAGGTCCTGGTTTTTGTGGCTGGGTCAAGATCATTGCTAGTATAACTGCTTTGAATAGGATACAGGATAAACGCCTGTAAACCTTTTTTAGAGCCTAAATATTTTGCCTCACACCTTTTAAAACTCCAGAAAGGAGTTCTGACATTGCACCACTTATTAGTTCCAGGCATATCCATACCCAAAAGAATCTAGACAGAAAAAGTAACTGAGCTTGTCATGATGTTTTCAGTATGACGGGAATGCACTGTGGGTTTTCTGGGCTGGAGAGCAAATATTATTTGGAAGCCATTTTTCTTAAAAAGTCATGAACATAAACCATCAGCCCTAGGAAATTCCCATACTGCTATTTAACCAGAAGTATATATAAAAAAAGAAGCAAACACTATTTTGGACTAGGGAGCTTTTTTGTTCTACAAAAGTGCTAAGTTATTGCCAAGATTGTTTTTCTCTTTTCTTTCTTTGCTAAGTCAGGATGTTGACATGGAACCTATTATTTTAGATGGGCATGTTACTTCTGGAAAAATTCATCAGTCTCAGTCAAAAGATTTTGTATTTTTTCTTCCTCAAAGGAAAAAAAGATAAACATTAGATTTTATTTTCCCAGACACTTATGTCAAAGCTGGCATATACAGCAAGTTACTTTATGAAGTCAGTAAATAAAGAGATTTCCTTTTCAAACATACCAGTTTATACCACTTTGAAAACACATACTCCCCACAGCCTACTTCAGGATTGCCACTCTTGTCCGCAAATTCTGTAGATGGAATCCTAGACTTTATACATTTATAGTATGAAATGGTCATTACTTTTCTTCTGAGATTGCAGAATATTTTGTGTTACATTTGGCTCTAGGTTATGTCCCTCTGGTGGCTAGCTTGAAATGTAGACCATCCAATGACTATCATTATTTTTCTGGGTTAAGTAGCTACATTGGTAAAGAGCTGGATTTTTTGTGCCAAAACTTACTATATGGAAGATAATGTCACTGGAGCCTGTCTTCACACTCCATTACAAGATGGGTACTGTGGAAACACACTGGAAAAGCACCATAAAATTGTGCATCAAGTAGCCAGATAAAATGCATTTCACACATGCTCCATCCAAGATGAGGAATACGAGAAAGAGTGGAAGAATACCACGTGGCCTGACATGCTAACAAAACGGTAATTCACTGAATGAAATTCTTTGCACATAAGTGACTAACAATGATAAATAGTTCTTTCAATTTAGAAAAAAAAAAAAACTTCCACTTGCTAGCTGTGAGTAAATAGTGTAATACCTGTATTCCAAGACACATTTGCTGTGTTCAGAAGCCATCTGAACCTGACAGAAAGTGGCTATAGGTTGTTGTCTCTCCCATCAATCACAACCAGGAGTCAAAAGGCCATATTCAAAAGGAATAGTCCACGTTTCACAGCCAGTCTGAAAAGTCCCTGTAAGCTGATGCCACTATCTATTCAGGCTGCCCCTCTAGTCAGCAATTCACTTCATGATTTGCTGGATGAAACCGAACCAGACCTGCAGACAACAATAAAAGAGAAGAGCTGAAAGAGGGCTGAATTTCTAAAATTATTTTCATGAATTTAAGAATTGCCCAAAATGAATAAATGTCATTTAATTAAGTATTAAAATTAAGTACAAAACAAGGGCTTAGAAGCAACAAAACTGCATTAGAAAGCAGTAAGTGCAGAGAACACAAATAAAGGCTATTATGTGCAAAACAAGTAATTCTTATTTAGGCATGTCTTACCAGAAACTTTTTGTATAAGAGACAGTTTTTGTTTTGCTTTTTAGATTCAGCTCCATGTTTATGGCTCATATCAAGAATGCTGTGTCTGTAGCTCACTGTAAGAAAAATGTAGACAACCTAAAAAGACTTCAGAAGGAGAACAGCATGAAAGAGATTGGATAACATGATCTGTGAGGAAAAGCTAAGAAAACAAGAGGGGACAAGATGCAAAAAATTGCAAAGAGGGTGATAGTCAACCATTATTCATTTCCACTTACAAAGGACAAGTAAAAGGCTTAGTTCACATGCGAGAAGATTTGGGATAGATGATAAGAAAACTTTCTAATTCTTGCAGAGCTGAATGCTGTGTGAGGATCATCTCTTTAATGAAACACTTCAGACAGTAGTCTAAGCCATGGCTTTCAAGAATGGTCTGGGTAAGGGTTATCTTAGTCAGAGAAGGAAAAAGGTTGGAGCACTTTCTTCTAGATTGCCAGAGGGGATCAGTTACCTCTGATCTGTGCAGCTCCTGAAAGATAACCCTATTGCTCAGTTTTAGACTCTGGCAATAAATACAAGTATAAACTTATACTACTTATCAAGAAGGCAAAGAATTCAGTGCTCATTTTTTCTTACCTCACAGTTTTCTTCTAAAAGGTGAATAATGCTTAAAGCTTGTTGTATAACTTACTTGTTATGTTTGGCATCTGCTACCACTGAATGGTACCAGGGAGTCTGGATCTGTTGTTTTTCCTCCTTCATCCACACTTCACATATTTTTTTCAACTTTATTTATATCTGAAAAAGAAGCCACAAGGGAATTTTTAAAAGGGATGCATCCAACACAAACAAGTGTTCCAAGTCATGTGAAGCAAGATAGTAATCCTGCAACATAAACCAAAATCACTTAGATCATTCTGTCACAATATAAATCCCACATACAATATTTTCTTAAGAATTCTTTAAAAAATGATCTTACGTTTCACATTTGTTCAACAGATCAGTTATTTTTGTCAGTTATGTACCTGTCTGTGATAACTTTCTGCCTTATCATAGAACTTTAGGAGACCAGATTTGGAAAGGCTCTCAGAAAATTTCTAATCCCTTCTACTGCCTCATGCTGACTTGTTTTCCCTTGGGCAAAATACACAGATTTCACTCTTAGAACATGAAGTCTTTTTTATTCTGACTTTTGAAGCTGTTTGAGATGGACTTTTCAAAATAAAAAAAGACAGTGTGCCTGAAAGGAACCTGGAGTAATATAGTCAGCCCTCTTACCTGCTTACCAACTTTTTGCTCTGTTAATGAGTTTTTGGTTTTCACTTTTCACCTTATTCTATTCTCAAGCTCATTTTTCTAACATTGTTTTCTATCTTCTCTCCTTCCTTTACCATTATTTCCACTGTTATGTTCACAGATGATGGTGCAAACTGGAAGAAATGACTTGCTACAGATCCAGCAGCACTGGATCTCATCACTGAAGAAAATGAAAGTGTAATGGACACAAAAACAATACCAGTAATTGGTGATAGTCATCTCGAGATCACCCCAGTCTGCTTTTCGCCAATGCTAATTGCATTCATGCTGTTCTTTGGACATGCCACATAAGAAGAGTTTGTATGGTGTCCAAGCAGCTCTTCCCTGCTCTTGGTTCTCTGACAGCTGCTTGTTGTCTCTTCTGGACAAGAGGTTCCTTCTCTGTTCCTTCAGCACACATCTGACTTCAGTAGTAGGACTAAAAGTCAAGCCAAAAGTGGCACCTCACTTCCCATCTGGGTATTTCTTTCTCTGTTGGGAAAAAATAATAATAAAAAAGAAAAACATATAAAAAACTTCCATCGTATTATTGCTCACACACTCAGTTTAAATCAAAAAGCAAGAAATATTTTGGGGCTTCAAAATGGAAAATGAATTGGAGACAGACTGAAAGGAACCAAAAGCCTTTTGTATTTTCCTGATTTTAAAAATCACAGGAATTATCTTTAAGCTCAGAGATTCCCTTTATTCCTGGGATACAGATCTAATCTGGAGCTGTAATATTAGGAGAGGATTTTTAACAGCTTTATGCTGTTTTCACAACATCCATCTCTGAAGATGTACCAATGTACCAGATGAGAGATAGATATAGAAGAAGAATACAAGGGTTTAAGGCTTTACTGATGAAAGTAATGAGCTAGTCCATCAGAGAGGTGCTAGAAACACAAATTTAGGGTGCTTTTCTCTGAGAATCCCTGCAACTCTGAGCTGATATGGTGGACATTGTCAGGACAGTTACACCCGCCATTCAAGATTTAGTTCTTAGATGAAGAATTAGAGAATTCATTTAGGAGGATGAGTGCCTCACCCTCCCATTGAACATCATGGGAAAGTAGATAAACTTGATATACTTTATGTTATGCAAATAACAACAATCTCCAAGAATTCATTAAATAATGACCGAAAGGCTATGAAGAAAAACCTTTTACTATAATTCTCACAGAAACTGGCGAGGAGGCTATTACTGTTTAAAAAATAAATTCAACCAAGTCCAAAACTAATGTAAGATCTGGCTTCCATGAGATGATTTTCCTCTGCCACATTTGTCATCAATTTAGGTTTATTTGTCCGGCTCTTTGCTCATGACATCTATCTACACGTCTTTAAATGTTAGGATACACAGAAAAGATTCAGACGGGACCTATAGACTGTATTCTGCTACATCTGTCATGCGAAATGTGGGAATTCACTGTCTGAATATTAACTAGCAGAAGTAAGCAAAAGATTTACAGAATATCTGCAACTAAGGGTTGCCATGGTACAGCAGGGCCTGCCTAATGAATATATATAAAGTGCTTTCTCTTTCAAGTTAAGGCTGCCATGCATATTAAGAGTTACTTATTTTCTGCAGGTAAGCTTTTTAAGTAACTATGTTTACTGCATGTAGCATATAGATTCCATACAAATAGATCCCTGAATTCTCTTATCTATGTTAAGCTACACAATGAGTTAGGAAAAAGCAGTGCATGTGGTTGCTTTGATGGCACTTGCCATGAAAGCAGCACATTTATCATGTCATTAAATCTTCAACTGCCAACAGTGGGCCAGGTCATGTTATCTGTTTACTTGTCAATAATATACTTAACTTGGTTGTCTACAGGTTAATGAAGCCATTCAAACTTTCAGAGAATAAAGCACTTTTCATATGTTGTGAGAAGACTGAAAGGGCATTTGGGTACAGTGAAAGGAGGGGAATGCATTGCTTTCAAGCTCGTTGATTTAAGTTATCTGAGTCTTCAAATTCAATAACATCAGCAAAACAAACTAATTATTTAAATACAGGAAACCTGGTGATAAGAGCTCAGTCACTGTGGAAAATCTAAAACAGGGAACTGCCTTATAAGATCAGTATTTTTATGCATGTTTAAGATGTTACAAACATCTTAAACTCGATGTTGCTTGCCACAAAAACAGGAACCAGTCAGCTAAACCCCTAAAGATCTGCAATTGTACAGATATATTAAATATGGATCATTCATTCTAGTTATGAGAAGCTCACAGTGATACTGTGAGATCTCCCCAAATGGGTATTTGAAAAACAAAAACAAACGAACAACCCTCAAAACTCCAAATTATTTTTCTGTCTGTCCAAGCTGTGAGGTGCCAGGACGTGCCATGTAAGGACAAGGGCTGTGGGAAGAGTCCCAGCTGTCTCACCAGCCACTGTGCACAGCGGGGCAAGGTCACCAAGGTGCCTGGAAAGCACCAAGATACTGGATTATGTTCCGGACAGATTTTGCAAGGAGCAGTTGAGACAGGTCAGTGTAAACACCTGCACAATATCTGAGCCGCTAACTTTTGGGGAGAAGTTTCTCCTAATTGGTCTGTGTTAAAAGGAAAAAAAGAATCAAGGGAGGAGGGGAGGGAAAAGCATATATTGGTCAGATAGAGGATAAGAAACTCAGTCTGACCCAGATATGTCTTGTCTCTGACAAAGAAAAGTGAAATAAATTGCAAGGTCACTGCACCCAGCTCATATCAGACTGCCTTTCATATTCAATAAATGATGTGTGATTACAGTAAGCAGCCAGCTCTGAGGGAGTATATTTTGGCAGGGCTTCTCCCCTCCCTCTTCAGCACTGGTGCTATGGCGTCGTGCCACGGTATCCTCCTACCTGTCAAAACACTTTGGTTCGGATGCACTGACTGCTACCGAGTGCAGGAGAAGACAAGCCTCACCCAGCTGTGCCTGGAATGTGTCTCCGGATGGGAAGGAAAGCGGGCAGAGGCTGTTTCCCCCTCCGTGCGCAAGGATCACTTCCCTCTCCAGGCCACGGAGAGCTAGTCTGAGAAACCAGCAGGCCATTTTATCTGGCTGTGCTTGTACAGCATGCAGCAAGAGGATCATCTCCTGTATCTCTCTCTCCAAACGAACCTGTCAAGATTTAAAAAAAAAAAGTTTTTCTTTTTTTCCCCTATCATTGTTTTCCCTGGAAAGCTCGACATTTGAATTTGTTTCTTTTATAGGTAGCATAAGCTGAAGAAAGGTTTTGTGTTCGCTTGTCTTTACTGAACTTGTTAAAAATGACTGATGCTTGTTTATCTCCTCTTTTATACTTTAAACAGTTATCAAACCCCATGTTTTGAAAAGGGAATATAGAAGAGGATCATGGATTCATCATCATTCATCATGCACTTTGATGTGCATGTGTGTGCCTGCACTGCAAACTGAGACCACAGATACATCCATTTATCTGCTTGCAAGGAGCTGTAATTAGACTTCTCAGGACTGTACCTGAAAAGCAGCGTTGGCTGCATTTCAGCATTGGCAGAACTAGACTGCTTCTCTGGATTTTTTTAAGCTTTTCAAAAGCAGGTGGCAAAGGAAATCTTCCAAACATGTAAATGTAATGAATGCAAATTCCTATTCCTCAGTTTCCAAACAGTTTGGAACAGTTCTTCCGAGATAGATAAGCTCCCTAACAGCTTTGATTTGGAGGGAGACATAAAATTCTGTCAGATACCTTTCTGGAAGACTCAAACAGAAGGTATGTGCTTTTACAGAATCTGCCATCTGATAGACTGCTGTACTACACTATTACAATGTTTCCTTCTAACCTTAAAAATAATAATAAAGGAATAAAGGAATAACTTGCTAACAACTTTAGGATTGGCAATATAAGCTGAAAACACAGTTAGGAAATTTCATAGATGCCGTTAATCTTACTCAGTAAGAAGAGTATACTACACTCCCCTTACATTTCTGTTATTAAATAAAGGAAGGAAAACATACCCCTCTGACTGTTGGAACGTAGTCATGAAAAGAGACTTTGATCAAAGGTCTTTAGAGAGGGCGGGTTTCATAGAGAATCTGGAAATGCCCTTATCCTTTTGAATTTTTTGCTGCAGTGGAGAAGAACATTGGATACACACCCATAGCCTTGAGGAAGGAGAAAACAGAAGAAAAATGCTTGCTGAGGAGCAAGGAGAAACATTGGGATAAGTTACCTACCTGAGAGCTTTCAAGTGAAATGCTCATTGAAGGTGAAAGTAGAGGTTTCTCAGGCTGCTCCTGTCAGCAGCTGAGAAGTGTGATGGGAACCTGTGAGGAAGCAGGAAAATTTGGGAGAGACCAAAAACCAGGAAGCTGCAAGAAGGACCCTCTACAGGTGCTATTAAAGAGTTCTCCTGAATGATAGCACTTAAATGCTTCACAGATGCAATGGGAAGAGTGATCTGGAAAATACTGCTTGTTTTGTGGAGTTTTGTTTCCCCAAACTTACAGATGATTAAAATTTGTAAAACAAAAGTCAAAAATTGAAACACACAATGGCTTAGGTCTTACAGTTAGACAAGCCTGATCCTGCTTATCAACTCACTTTGAATGAGGGTAGTAATCAGATTGCAGATGGCAGGGAGAGGAGGGCTGGTAAGTCTGCATTTCCTTTCCAGTAAAAGGTCAAGTGAAAAAATCAAAAAAGTTTAAATTTGAGTAGTTTTCTTTTTTTTCTTTCTTTTTTTTTCCCCAAAGATGCTGATGGGAACAAGTTCTTCCTTCTTAATTTTGTCATTATTAGTGATTTATTCTGTATCTTGGTTTCAGTGGGTTGAGCAGGTAAGTTCAGAGGGGAATATTAAATAGCCACTATCAAATACAAAAGATAATCAATTTGCTACACAGTTAATTAAAGCTTTTTGTTTGTTTATGGGAGTCTTTTGTGCATCAAATTCTTTTCATTTTATTTATATACAAATTCTTTTCATTTTATTTATATAAGATTGAACTTTGAAAATGGCGAATATGCTATAAGGGTCCTGCCTTGACATAGGATACCAAGTGTGATACGAATCTGTAAGTAACAGAGATATCATTTGTGCATTCTTTTTCATTGATAGTGTCATTTTCCCCATTCTTGTCTTAAAAATTATGAGCACATCCATCATTTTGTAAGAGTTGGTAGAAAATACCGCAAAGATTGAACATCCCTTCCACAAATAGCCACAATTAGGTGTGAAAACGCAGTGCTGAAACCACAACGATTGACTTTGATTTCTGAATACAGCTTGTGCACCCACTGAGAGCTTAAATTTATGTATGGATACTAGTTTACACTAGGCTGGAGGAAAACATTTTGATTATTTCAGCTCTAAACATTTGACTCTATGCTAGGCATTTATATATTTGATTTCACAGAATTTATTATCCTTGGGCCTCTGAAACACCAACTGATCTACAGGAAGAAGATCAGGCATAAAGATTGGATGTTAAAATCCACAAAATCTTATGTATATTTACAAGTAAATGCATACTTGTTACGTTAATCTGTATATTTCAATATTCCAGTTGCAAGTGAAATCAAGCGTTAATATGAATGAAAGACCAGAAGAAGAGGAGATTTTGGCCATGTTCTTTAACTTAAACTTTAAAAGGCCTAAAGTCCTTCATATCCCTAACATTTCTACATACTAACCAAAAGAGACTTTGTCTTCTTCAGGTTCATCTCTACAGTAAAAGGAAGGTATGTCTCTAACATAGCAAGCTCTGCTAGCAGCAGTGCGGCAGCCCAGGCTCGTTGCGTACTGACTGTAAGAAAACAAAGTCTCTACAGACCCTTGATTAATTCAGAAGGGATATACCAGCAGGTGGGACAATTACGGTTTCCTCAGCAGGCATATCTTTACCTTCTCATCAAAACCACCAAGGGACTTAGGAGCACAAATCTTTATTGACTTTCAGTAAAATTTGTTATGCAAAGTCATGAGACACTTCATAAGTCTTCCATAAACTTACTTTTACAGGATATGTATGTGCATATTTATATAAAATATACTAGATAATATTGTTATTATGGAACAATATACTATATATAATTCTTCTATCCCCATGCCAATCAATCACTCAACCAGTGTGGCCGTTTGAGATAATGGTAAACTCATGATTTGCCAACAGTTCCCTCCAGATAAACAAAGCCTGCTTCTTCTTCTTTGTAAGAACATATGAATTCCTCTCCTGCTATGAGTCTGACAAAAGATGAAATATAGTACAGGATGACATAATCTCAGGAAAATACAAATAATCACCTCAGTGTTAATAGGAAAGGTTGGTATCAGGTCTTATCTACAGTCATCTCTTGCTGCAATTCCGTCTTCTTTTTCAAGAGCCAGTATAAGTAAGTGTGGGATATATTGACAGCAACCTATCAGGTAATGGGCCTTTCTGGTGTTACTGTAATCCAGAGCCATTTCTTTTTACCTTATGGAGACATTGTTGATGTATGATTTTGACTTTGTGGAATTAACTTTAGCATAACTTAATCTAAATCAATCCAGCTTGATTCCAGCTCTTCCTTTATGTATAATTAGCAGTGGTGCTGAGCACTGTTCTGCACTGTTTTATGATATAAAAATAAGATGTTAATTTCTCTTCCTTCTAAAGACTTACTAGAGCTCTCAAAGCCAAATGAAAACATATATTTTATAAACACACAATAATTGTCAGTCAGAGAAGCTGAGTGAATTTCTTGTAGGAATCCTGAATTATTATGCAACTGCAATCCAGAAATCCTTCAAGTGAAAAAAGTAATATTTCAGTACTTAAAAATATCTCTAAGTTTAATATACAAGCTGCAGGGATGCAGAATAATGCTTAGAGGAACAAGTGAGTAACATTTTAAACTACACACCTAAATGAAATAGGATTTCACATTCTATTTTCAGAGCTGATTTAAGAGCTGATAGGCTTGTCTAGAACATGCAGGAAAATCAATCTGAATTAACTTTTAAAATGGATCAGCTAAACAACATTAAATTTCTGTGTAGCTGACTCTCATTTAGAATGTATTAATTTACTTTGGAAGTAAATTTAGTTAAAATGAATTAGGACCACTTTAATTTTGGAGGAGAATGTGCCCATAATGCAGTTCAAGTAATCACAAATTTAAATTCACACCTTTAGTTAATTTGAATTAATTTTCTTGAGTCTTAATTTTCTGGGCTTATAAACTCTAAACCTCATTGAAGTCAATAAACATTTCTTCAGATGTGAATTCCTACGTAGCCGGATAAGATAGCCTGAAGGAGTATCTCCTCACTGCCAATACTGCAGCAGGCACAGGGTGAGGGTGTAGTTCCCTGCCTAGGAAAAGCCACGGTGAAAGTTCTCTCTCTAAGCGGTGTCGTGCAGTACCTGAACACTGAAAACCTTTAAAACTGCCAACTGTTAGCATTCAATGGCATCTTTGATAACCAAATTTTTGATTGGGATGTTACCAAAACTGCTTGCAATGGATTGCAATCCCAATGGCAAATGAGAGGTTTTTACTGCACAGTGTCAAGTTCCCAGCTGTCCCTGTGGACCATGGATCTAAATGACCTTTGCTAGATGTCAGATGGCCACTTGCCGCCAAATGTACCGGAGCGATGTAGAGCTTGCTGTTTCTCTGAGGAGTGGCAAGCAGAAGAGATTGGACGAGTGTTTGTCTGAGCTATTGAAATAACAGGGAGGAGATGGGGAGGAAAGAAACAGGGATAAGATAGTCCCTAACAAGCCCAGCTTCACTCTAAAACCCACAGGACAGGTTAGATTAAAATGCATAGGACAATGATCAATGAGCAAGGTTATGTGATTTCTGTCCAAAACCAACACAGTGCAACGTCTACGTGACTGAGTAAAGACCAAGGTAGTAGTGAGGAGCTTACAAATCTGACTAATATAATTTTGAACATGCATAATTTGCTTCAATTTTCCATGACCTTTAAATGGTAATAATAACCACAACTGTGGTTATTACTAACCTTAGTAACACTAACCTTAATAATAAATAAATAATAAATAAAATAAAATTTGCTTTGGAATTGTCACAAAGGGTATTTTCTTTCTCAAATGGTACATCAAATTTATAACCAAGATGAATTTTTAACTGTATTAGCTTCTGTCTTAATCTTAGATAATATGGAACACCGGTCCTGATGTACAAGCTACCTACTGTTTGGACTGAATATGAAATTGTGGGGCTGCAATTACTGAAAATCTTTAACAACTTCACATACAGATAAAGGATAACATCCTAAATCTATATTTAGACATTTAAATATGCAATGATCTTGTCTTAAAGGAGCCATATTATTATTGTTGCGAAATATAATCAAACTGTTTGCAATTCCCGTATGGGTGGCCTGTCTTAAGCAAATCTGACTTGCTCATATAGAAAAGTTATCAGTGAAAGTCAGGGAAAAAAAAATGCTAACTGCTGTTGGTTAGTAAACCACATTTTCACAGTTGTTGCCACAGTTTTCATAAAAGGAAGCTTTCATTTTAGGCATGCTTGGATCCTAACAAATAGCAAGCCAATAACACATTTCTCTGATCAACATGAAATAGATTCAGAATATGGATTATAGGCAGTTTAATGCTGTCGGTATCGAACATTTCAAAAGATCCTATTTTACAGCTCTAACATGGCTAAAAACTGCTAATGAGTCACCAGAAGTTTTGTGTACTAAAAAGTAGTATCGGTTGACAGCACCGAACCCACGACCTCTTTTTGGAGCTGTGCCTCCCACTGCCTTCTGTGAGACCCAGCCAGCACAACTGACCCTCCTGGGCTTCAATTCACCTGTGGAACTGAAAAATGTCCTTGTAGAGATTTCGCCTGATTGACTAAATGTTGTTTATCACAGAGTCAGGCAGTTTATCAAAAGAAAGGACTCGACGATCCTTTAATTCAGAATCTATACCTCCAAGTGAAGGAATTTCCATGCACTCCCGGTGCACTTTCCATGCACTTCACATTGAAAATTCCAGGTTTAACAGCGTCATTTTAATGGCAAAATACTTTTTTATACTTCTCAATTGTATTTAAACCTTGGGCTCTCTATTACGATTATTTATAGTTATCATATTGGCTGCTTTGAGCAGCAGTGTCTGGGCTTAGTTGTCCTCTCCCCTCAGAATGAAAAATGAAGTTTGAAAGAATGTTCATTACCTTCACGGCATGTGTTGACTGCACTGATTCTTCATCTGCCAAGCTGCGTCTGCTGGCTTCTGTCTCATCTAGAGACCTCTGGAACTAAAAGTAATTGATCAAATTAATTCTAATATAATCCCACATAGACCCTGCTACCGCTGCAGCTTGTTAACCTTACATACAAACAGTTTATTTAAACTATCTGGATGACATCATGAAAACTACCTTCAATACATCAAAAAAGTATGAAAAGAAAGCCTGTTTCAACATTTTCCAAGATACGATTTGTTTTTTTCTTCTTTCTTATAAAAGACAAAATTTGGTACCTTGATACCTGCTGATTTATTTTAAATTCAGTTGATCATAATTGGCCACAAATAACCTGTAAAATTTCCTGTTTTTTAAAACAAGGCAACTTTCAAAATATCAAGTTCCCACCAGCAGCTTTGTGCTTATTACCAAGGAGCAATTGGAGGATCTTAGTAGCCATTTTCTGGAGCATGTGCGCTCTGTTCTTTTGTGCTAATGGTTCTCATTCCAGCCTTTTTTTTTTGTGGATCAATGGCTTTACACTCAAAGCAACTCACTGGCAAACTTTCACTATTTCTGATGGAATTTGGTCCATGCATCCTACAGCAGCTTTGGTTGTGCCAGATATTCCAACTTACAAATTAACCGCGCCTTTGCAGTTAGTTCCACCTTTCAGTGTCCTTACAGCTGTTGTACTGGCTGTCCATGATCGGACACTACTAATGCCATTAATAAAATGTCCTATGCAATGACCTCGCTGAATGTGTGAAAGAGAATAAATCTCTGAGAGCGATGCCACATTAGAGTATTTCATTTGGTATAAAAAACTACTCACAAACCATCATGCATGCTCAGTCTGCTTAAAACAGCAGAAAATGTTTCTCATAACAAAATAAGAGTGAGGACATAAGTGCGTGCGTGAGTGCTGATGATTTATAGACACAGAATGTTCCCCACAGCTCTGAGGTCCCAGCTGTAACCTGACACAGTGTGGTGAATTAAAGATACCATAGCAGTTTCCACTTCAGATTCTTGTATATTTTTTTTTCATCTAAGTCTAAGCACTTCACCTGATGATATCATATACATATTACATTACTTTGTATAGTATTGCATAGATAAGATTAAAAGACTCGTGATCACAAAAATATAATATGCTAATTCCAAATCATTTGGCCTTAGCTGCCTAGTGGCTGAGAGCTGTTAAAATTTCTAGTATTGATTACTTCAAGCAAAATATTTAATACTATTACTTATGGTTTCTGAGTAAGGAGGACTCTCAGAAGAGCACTCCTAAAAGAACAATGCATCGTTATCATGTCTTGTGATTATTATGTTATTTAATTAGCATGAGAGTGCCTTACAGGTCGTGGACTACTTCTCCTAGGCTGTCATGACTGCTTTTTAAATTCTTTCATCTCTAAGATAGTAGAAAGTTTTCCCATAACACTGAATTGTAGAAAGGATATACCCCTCCATAAAACCTACTTCTTGTAGAATTGTTCTATGATATATACTATATTCAGTATTCTGGTTAGGGCTAATCGGCAGCATTTCAGTAAAAGCTGTTTCTAATGGCAGATACTGACAGTGAACTTCTTACAGTAATATTGTTTTCTCAGATTTAGGATAAATTTTACAGTCAAAATGAGAGACACAATTCTGAAACTACACTATTCTTCTGGGGCAAAGGAGCCCCAGACTCTAGTTCATATTCTACATCATTTTTCTTACAGTAACTTAGGAGACCATTTAACCACTTGGCAAGAAGATAATACTATACTGGTTTAAAATATACATAATTTGTTAAAAAAAAAAAAAAAACACAAAATTGGCACGTATCTGAAGTTATTCATGCAAATAGCTACAAAGGGAATACAGATATCTGGCAGTAACACTATATACAATGTTCTAGCCAATTTCTGGGGATATCATGATGCGAAATGAGATGCATGGCAGTTGTTTTTAGCTTTTATGAAACAAATACAAACTCTGGAGAGATATAACTTTGTTTCAGGCATCAAAATTCCCAGATCTGGTTTATGTACAGGAAAGCTACTCTATTTTTTTTCCTGTTTGCATCAGGGTATGCGGTAAAACAATATTGCCCTTCCCCACAGAGTTCACTCCGCATACAGATGTGCAGAGTAGCCCAGTGAGTTTTTCTATTCCTGAACAGGATCAATCAAGAGAAAGTTCCGTGATGCAATATCTGAAACTCAAAACAGGTCATCAAGCATAGGTGCTTCCTCTTCTAAGCCCTTAGTAATTGCTAAAAGCTATAATCTGTTAACTAAAGACGTAAGGATAATTGGGCCTCATAAACAATGCCAGTTGTGAGGGATAGAAAAAAATAACCCTAAGCAACGCACCCGAAGTCTGAGAAGGAATAATTACACTGATGGCAAAATTATATGTAGGAGCCATGGATTCCGCCAGAGGACCAAACCATGGCTCCTTACAACAACAGAAGTAAAATGAGCTGATACAGAAAGTTCCAAGCACACAATAACTAACCAGTCTGTAGGAGAAACAAACCCAAGTCTTTTCAGCCTAATAAACTCAATGAGTCACTGTGTGTACTTCTCAGCTTAGCACATGCAGAGGCTGGCAAAATTCCCTTCTCCTCCAATTCTTGATTTCTTTGCACACAGCCCATAGTTCTATATTAGTCCTTCATAGACAATTCAGGCAAGCAACAGGCACTTTCTATTTATAACTAGCTTTGCTTTAATGTCATGTGTATATGTACAAATTCCTCTCATTTTTATAAATTATTAATTTTGAGAGGAAAACTACTCTAAATAAAAATTATTACTGCAATAAAAAGTAATAAAGAACATATTTATGGGAACATCAGTTTCAAGTACTTCATAGATTTAGACAGTTAATCAAGAAAAAATGTTTACAAGAAATGCAAGAAAAAGAAATAAAAAAACTTTTTTTCTTTGGGAAACAGAAGCAGTATAAACTTCTGTTTCTAAAAGTGCAACTGGTTTATGCATTGTTGCAGTTAATAAGTTATTCAGGGTATTAAATCTGTCACATTCCTTTGACTTAGACTAGAATTGAAGAATTTATAGCCAGAGACCCAAATCTGACCCAGCAATTTGAAAGCATAACAGAGATATGAATCCAATTATTCTCTGTCCAAACACTGACACACATACCTTGTATCGGAGAGACATCTGAACAAGTCATATTTAATATGAGACTGAAATGATTACAGAAATGAGAGCACGGGGATTATTAAACATTCATTTACTGAAGAGACTTCACTCCTGAAAAGACACCATCAACTGGATTTAATTGATAATGTTAAAAGTCTCTTCTAAGACCAATAAATTTGGTCCACTCCTATTTCTCACATTTCACGCCCTCACATTTTTTTTTAAACACCTGATTTTTCAAGTTCATTATAAAATATTCTCATCTTTTCAGATAGTTTTGTGACAGCAGCAATATTAATAACCTATTAGTAAGATCCAAAGTATTACTCCCAAGTTTGGGATTTTTTTTTTAGCTAAGAGAATTATGCAAGCACACAAAGTGCAAACACAACTACAGAAATTTCCTTCTGCACTGCTTCTCAAAAGAATTACAGAATAGTTTCTTTCTTGCTATGTTATCACTTTTTTTTTCCAGTTGCAGGAGAGTCTTTGGTATCATAAATTACTGAGAACTGGTGACTCCTCCTGAAGATATCAAAAAGCTTTATTGTCCTTCTACCAGCAAAAAAGGAAGGATTTTTCTTCATTTTAATACCAAGAAGAGGTGAAATCAAACATATGTGAAATGGTAACAAGGGGTGAGGAAGGACCTACCTAACACTCATGTGAGCATCTCTGCTTGGACAGGTAGGAAGACAATGACCCAAGTAAGTGTGATGGAAGGATATGCATGTGGGATGAAAGCTAGGAGCTCAAACTTAGCCTTTGAAGTTAGCAGCTCATTTTTCAACCTTCTCAGGTAAGAGTTTCCATGCAAGAAGGCTGAAATGCCCTTATAATAATAAATATGGGGTTAGGCCATCACCTCCTTAACAAACAGCAAGGAGAGATATGGGAATGGCAGTAGCTGGGAGCATCTCCTCCCACTGCATACTTGCCATATACATCTCTGAGTCACCCATCCCAGCCAGGCTGTTATCTCCTTGCTCACGACATCTGCACCATCCCGCAGCACTATCTTCCCCTGGGCCCAGGATGGCCCAGGGCGCTGAATGGCCCTGCAGAGTGGCGAAGCAAGGACCCAGAATCCTTCTGCCCAAGGGGCAGTGCCAGCACGTGGCTCTGTGGGGAGGCAGATGCTCCTAGAATTGCAGTCTCTATGGATGAAATGGGCTGAAATGCGTGGGACTGTGTGGGGAATGGGCCCTCTGGAAAAGGACAGAACTTGAAGACTTTGATATGTTTCATTCTCATTTAGTTCCTATTTCTCTGAAGCTCAGATGGGTATATCTAGTCTCTGAGGATGGCTGAACACTTTCTTTCAGCAGTCAGATGTTCATAAACTAATACTGGATCTCGTGCGAGAGCAGGGATGTTAAAAGTACAAAGAGTGCCATTTTTTTCAGTTTTGCAAGCTCATATTACAATACCTCTTTATAAAAGCCTCATTACAGCACTAGGAATGAAACGTGTTGGCTTTCCAGACATTCAGATGTCCATATACCATACACCAAAGAAATACAGTGAAAAATTCTTGCTATTGCCTAAACAGTGAGGAAAATCCTTGCCTTTCAAGCTTCAGACTCAACTCCAGTTACAAGAGTATGGATTAAACCCAGATAGGGTGAACCTCTTAGATTACCTGAAGACAGGAAATGGCTACATATCCAACTTGACTTCCAGTAACAAAGAAAAGAACAGCCAAAACAAGTCAGTGGCAACCACAAAGCAATGAACAGTAGAAAACACTCCATGAGTCAGAGCAAGAAATTTCGATGGCAGAATGCAACAGAAAAGAAAGAAGTTAAATGCCAGATCTCAAGCATATGCCCAGTATAAAAACCTCTAGGCTTCCAATACTTCATCATTGACACCAGTGCAAAGCAAATAAGTCAGATTTTATGCTTTTTCATATTGCCTGTGTTTGGGAGAAAAATAGGTGCAAAACGTACAAAACAATAAAGGATAAGGCCTACCCTTGCGGGAAGCAGTATATCACAGCAGGACCAAGTAGGCCAAGCTAAAACTTCCATCTCTTGAATGCAGCCGTTCCCCTTCTGCTGCTGCTATGTGTGCAGAGAAATGGCTGGTGTTAATACCATGGAAAACAGAGCAAGGTTTTGAGGGTCTCCTTCTCAAGTCTGTGTTTCTTGCTGTGTTGGATTTTGCTCAGGATTCTGGGAAATCCCAGGAAAACTACAGTAAACTACAGTACTAGTGGCTACAGTAAACTACAGTAAAAGTGGCTCATTTTAAAACAGTATATAAGTATCTTAAAAATAGTAAAATAATTTAACACTCTAATTCATTCTGATAATTGTTCAAAGCATCTGACATTTCAAGACACAGCAGAAACATTTTGCTTCTTTTACTTATCCCTGTGTTTTCCCAAAAGATGTAGTCCGCAAGTAAACTGCTTAAATCCTTACACAAAATATTCCTTTGAATAATGGAACTTCTCTTTCCCCATTGCATTTACAGATACTTGCTTAATAATGATGGAGAAGTTGAATTAACAAATTAGTTCCATGGCTATAACTTTTTAAAAAATTATTATTATTTTAGAAACAGAATTTAATTTCTAAGTAGCATATAATGAATTTCATTTTTTAAGATAAACAGAATGCCCTATATGAGCTAAGGTTGTATTGTATAGTAATATTGAGTGTTTATGTAAAACAGTACTGAGAAACAGAGCTAAAAATATTGGCAATCCCTATGGAATAAAAGGAGTTGAAATTATATTTCTCAGAAGAAATATCTCTAAGGTGTAGTAAACTGAAAGTGGTGATTTAAAAAAAGAATTGACCCCACACATTGCTGTATATTGTACACAGAAAAAGAAATCTGAGTAAATAATATTTCTGTGGGTCAGTGCTATTCCTGAATAATTTAATGCAAATAAAGCAGAGTAGAGAGTACCTGTAGATGTGCTACTCTGAAGGCTGCTGAGATTTGTACTATGTAAGATTAGGCAGATCTGAGATAGAAGCACAGAAATCACAGAGATAAAATATCCATTGTGAGACGGCAACATTTATATGATGCAACACTGGCATTACAGCCACATTTTGCAACACAAACAGAAAGGATGGGGGAAATATCTTGGCTAAGAAAAAAGGGATGTTGATACTCAGTTCTCTTCCTTTCTCCAACTGTCACAATCCTTATGCAAACCTCTTATACCAGTCCCAGAAAAGAACATATGGACAGTTGCATCTTAAGCACAAGCAAAGTGTTTCCCCAAATTGGGAGTGATAATAAGAAGGAACAATAAATTCACTTATGAAAACATTTAAGAGCAAAAGGCAGGAACAGGGAACATCACTATCAGTCTGGTAAGATAAAGCCTAAGCTGGAAAAGTTCAGCTTAATCTTTTTGATTCACTTCCAGAGCTGAGCTTGTGAGAGAAACAGATTTAGATGATGAATATTTTCAAAGTACATTAAGAAAAGGCTGATGACAGTGTGATATGCTTTTATTTGCGAGTTCACCGATAACATACTACTAATGAAAAAAAAAAGTAGAAATAACTTCACTGCATGCAGCTTAGAATGCAGCTTGACTGTTACTAGCATTTTTTTTTGCCTTTACTTTTTAGCTGGATGGGGTCGATTAATCCTCTCTTGTAGATTGGCTTTTGTTCTTGGGAACAATGTCCCCAATGTCCGCTCCCAGACTGAGGAGATGGCTTTGGATTTCACTTCCTTGTGAATATATATTGATAGTACTGCTATGATTATTGTTGCTGTTGTGTGTACACAGAGTGTGTGATAAGACACAACTATTTCTGCCCTGCTGTCACAGATACAAGAATGGTTTGAGTCTGCTGCATATTGCCCTTCAGTTCATAAATAGACTGGAGATAGGTGCTGTAAAAAAAAAAGCACAGAAAGACAGCTAGATGGCAAAGAGGCGGCAGCCCTGGCTCCTCCAGCCTCCAGGATAACGGACTGAGAAGGAGAATATAATGTTTCAGAGTACAAATGATCTTTTTGATCATCTCTGGTCAATGCTCTATGCTAAAGACAGCAGGGCTTTAACATAGTGCAAGTCTCTATATATTTTCTCCCATTACAATGAAAGAGATGGGAATGAATAAGTTCAACTACAGGTTTGAAGAGCAGCCTGCCTTCTGACCATCACTACCTGGTCGGATAATCAAAATACGCTTCTGCAATTGTGAGATCCATTGCAGGTTATAAGAATATGCAGTATCAGACTTTATTATAAGAAGCCAGAAAGAAAATATGTCAGCAGGCAGCAGTGAAGTACAGGCTTTAAGAAGTCTAGTCATTTTTTCTTCTGTTTTCAGAATTAAACAGAATAGTTACTTTTTATTTTTGTTTTGAAAACTCTTCCTACACATGTTTTTTTTTCTTTACTTATTAGACAAGTCACTTGTCAAAAGAAGATCGAAACACTAAAGGCAAATATAAAAGCTATATAAAAAGAAATTGCTGAAGCTGGTTACCATGTGACAATACTCAGTCAACTGAACTGTCAAAAAGAATTACTAAAAGAAAAAGACAGATACTACTTCTACTCAGATACACAATAGACTCCTCACTGTAAAAAGTGTAACGGTATCCTAAGCTGAGACTTTTTTTATTAACAGTTCTCTAAAAAATAAATACTTAGGCAGCACAATCACTGTAATGAAGATCTGAGGAATGATTTGTGGATGAATCACAGAATATCTCTGCAAAGGTTTTACTGTGACTATTTGAGATTTGTAGGAAATCAGACAAACACTTCATTACCCCTGGAAGAGACAGCTTACACCCTGCAGACCCGCACCACCTCTGTGTGAAACCGCAGGGCTGTGGGATTTGCAAGCAGCATGCAGTTGCCTGCTTTGGGCAGTGCCACAGTTTCAAGGCTGTGCTTCTTGGAAAACTGGAGAGAGGGAAAAACTCTCCCTGAGAAATGCAGGGAGACCACCAGGGACCCATAACACTGCACGATTCAGGGTAACTGATCTCTGACCACCACAAAGCACCACAACAACAGGAAAGAAGAACTGGTGGAGCTGGCATTAGGGCAGCTCACTGCCAAGAGCAAGGATGGGATGTGGGACCAACATGAGGTAAGGGAGTAATCCGGATCAGATTCACTGCTATCTCTGTGAGCACATCGTAGCAGAAGATTGCCTTGGAAAAAGTTGCGGATGGAAGGGGAAGATGTTTAAAACCCACATCTCATCCTGGAGAAAGATCAGTCAAAGGATGGCACCATGAGGAAGATCACAGAGAGCGGATCCCAGCAATTAGTTAGAACTGCACTGGTGTCTTCTTCTGGTCAGCCTCACCTCCGTACCTGAAAACTGATGGAACGGCTCATACTGGCCGTTGTCTCCAGGCACGTGGAGGACAAGAAGGTGCTCAGGACTAGTCAACATGGATTCGCGAAAGGGAAATCATGCTTGACTAATCTGACAGCCTTCTATGATGGGATGACCAGCTGCATAGATGAGGGGAGAGCGGTGGATGTCATC
>JAUBNY010000033.1:342849-389728 GCA_032275445.1 Crypturellus soui | reverse complement strand
CTCACGCATTCTGTGATTCTGTGATTCTGTGATTCTGTGATTCTGTGATTCTTGAAAAGTGAGCATTCTTTGGCCAGTGGAGTCCGTCTGGGCCCCCAGTGCCTCTTCTTATGGGACTTCGGCTGCCACAACTGAAGAGAACAGTACGGAGTCTTGCATTTCCTCTAGATCTACGTTTAATACAGAAAACTTAGATGTGAACTAAAAAATGGTAGACGAAAAGGATGCAGATAAAAAAGACAGTAAGGAAAATGAGGACTGACAGGGATAACAATAGAAGTCCTCCAGGTAAAAGCATCAATGAAATGGCTGGTGTAATTCATCCAAGAATCTGAGTGTGGACAGAGGGAAGAACACTGGCATTACCAGCGTAGCCCGTGAAATCAAATCTCATAAAAATAACAGAAATGGTCTGGTTAGTAATCATGCCTGCAATGCTGATATATAAAGGGGTGCCCTGCTTGAGGAAGAATGAAATAAATAAAGATAAAGGCTGGAGGAGGGAGTAGATTATAAGGTTTTTAGAAATGATATTCTCAGATTTATGTTCTCCAAGGCACCATGTCTTATATCCTTAGTACTGTTTAGTCTAACAAAATGAAGCTGAGAGCAGAAAAGACTATTCCAGAAATACAAGTACATATGATTACCTGTGATGGAGAAGAGCTATTTAAGAACTGTGTTGATATAAGACAAAATAAATGTGACCTAGCAATGGATCGATCTGGGCTGAAATGCAGAGGATGGTTTGTCAGAGCAGAGAGGTTTCAGAATTGTTTGTTTGCTGTAATAGGGAAAAGAAACCTCTGCCTGGAGGACCAGCAAAGAGAAAACATCCCATATAACCTCTAGCTTTGTTCAGAATGCAACTTGCCATTTGAGCAGGTTTTTTTTTTTTCTATATATATATTTGTGGGTATTAGTAGTGAAAATATTACAGCAACCCAGGAAGTGGCAGAAACAACAAATACATCAAAATCATCTGGCTTTAGAGAAAATCACAGAAAAAGGCAGGTAAATTCTAATAAGATGCCACTTCCCAGCCCCCACTTTAGTAGGTGATTTTATTCTGTAATACAAAGTGGGGGCTGGGAAAGAAAACAAGCCAATATCACAAGCAGGCAGAGGAACAGAAAAAAATCCTGCTGTGAAGTATTTCATTTTTATTATTTTTTTTAACAATCTACAGAAGAAATGTCACAAAATAGAAGTTTGGATCTCTTTGGGGAATCATAAATAAAATAGCGGTGCTATTAAATGACAGAAGAAAAAAAAAGACATTGCAGATATTTAATTCTTATTTATGCTCCTTTCTGCAATTTATGACTCAAAGGCAAATGTGGAAGGTTATAACGTACAATAATTCAAACTCTTATATATTCTCCTGCTGCACTCTGCCTGTTAAATATTTCCAAAGCCTTAACTTGCTGTTTTAATTTACTGCTTTCTACCCAGTGATTAGAGAAAGGTTTGAAAAGGTCTTCAGAAAAAAAAAAAAAAAAAAGTGGCAAGCTATCTCTAGGATTTGTTACTAGAGCCCGTTCATCTCTCTGATCAATAGCGTGCAGCAGCCTAGGTCTCTTCCACTGTCTCCTGAGGACCCGTGCTTCAGCCGGGGGAACTGCAAGAAGGAGGATTTTGTGCAGACACACAGATGGCGCATTTTCTTTATACTGGGTGCAGACTTTAAATTGTCTGGAAAAAATAGGGCAAAAATTCTCCTCTAGCTGCATTTTTAGTATAAATTAGACATTGACGAGTAAAATCTACCAAATATGATTTCAACTTGAGTAATAAATGTGTCCACTTTACCAATATCCCTTGTCAGGACTAAATTCAAGAGCAATAAATATAAAAAGGGATTGACAAGCTTTGCAGTGATAATCTGTGAAAAACCCACTTTATTACCCTTGATTTATCTCTAAATCCAGCTTGAAACCCAGAGAGTGCATAGATCACCAAATTGTACATCATCTTTGGAGTATTCTTTTATCCTTTCACACAGCAGGGCAAAGGAAAGTTAGGGGAAGAAGATGAGCACAAGAGAGGTGCTTTGCTTCCCTTTTCTCTAGCCAGGGCATCAGCAGCGTTGTCCCAGACAGAAATCGGGGCGTTTCTGGAATCAGATGTCAATCGAAAGTTTAGTGAACAGGCATTAATTTTAGTCTGTCTCCAGCCCAACACATCCCTTACATCAGAACAACTCTCAGATGAGCAGCACCTTTTGGCTTTAGACCAGCTGAAAATTATCTTTCTACTTCCAAAATTTGCTGTTCTCAGTCAGGATGCTATGGCTGCTCCTGCCCTATGGCACAAGTGAAAATATAAGAACTGGGAGGGACAGGGAATCCCAAATGTGTTTGTTTCCATTTTATTCTTTAGAACAATGCTTTTTGTTTTAAAGGACATAATTTGCATTTCTCCTTACCTATTATTTGCCTCCTGTCTCAAAACAACAGAGAAACGGCCTTTCAAAAGTCATAAAACTCAGTTCACTTTAGTGCCTCTTCATTTAAGAAATGTATTATTATTCTCAGGTATTTCCTATCTTATAGGGGTTGCCTCCTAGACAAAAATGTCACCTGCAATGGATCTGGCAATGCACTTCAGTCAGGCTGCGGCAAGCAGTTTTTGTTCTGTAGGGTTACTTCTGAAGTCTTCTGCCAGTGTCACATGCCACTGCTGCTCAGCTTCTTTTGCAGCAACCCCAACGCAGGTGAAAGAACTGTGAGAAAAAAAAAAAAAGGAGAGCGAGAAAGTGGCTTTGAAGCAGTTATAATTTTTGAGTGCCAGGCATTCAGTCAGCTGGGAGCAAAATGTGGCTGAAGCCTGTGGCTAAGAAAAAAAAAGACGCAGCCAGAAGATGCCCTGCTTTAAGCAAAGGCTGGTCCAGTGTCTCCTGGGTTCAGCAGCAACAGCTATAGGTGTGTGTGTGAGCTCTCCGCTCCTGGACCGCTGCACAGTGCTCAGCAGCTCCAGCAAATCTGGACTGTGCTGCGTGATCACTGCCTCTGTGCTCTTACTGCAGTCCTTCCTATACCCTCCTCCTTGTCAGGCTATACATCCCTGTCCTGCAACTTGGTGGTGAACCTCAGCCCAGAAACTTCCGTGCGATATCCTCTTTTTTGCAGGCACATTTTACATAGCACTTCTAAATGCTTCCAGCCTGAGGATGTTGCAGCCAGATTTAGAAAACAGTTTAGTTTAATATAATCCAAATTGCATAATGATATAGGTAGTGCCTATTTTAAAAGTTACAGCTTCTGCAGAGTGGGACATGGCAGGAGTAAGGTATGTTACTGAATGGTCTCATGTTTTTTGGCTTGACAAAAACATCCAGGGCACTTTGCTACACCATAGATCTTTCCACCTCGTGGAAACAAGTGTGCCTGTTTCCTTCGGCAGAGCAACAGTTCTGCTTTTTCCAGAGCCATAGGCACTACTATGATCTGATGCATCTCCAGAGAGTATAAAATACTCTCTTTTTGATAGCCACTGAACTGCTCCCATGCCAGTGATTCAGAACTCAGTTAGAAACATTGCAGCGATAGCAATCATTACAGCTTTCAAGAGTGCCCTCCAGCTCACCCTTGTGGAAGGATTTCTTTCAGATTTTCCTGTGGAACTGCATAAATAGCATAACCACAGGCAGATGAAGAGAATATTATGTAGGAATTATCAAAATATGATAGGCATAACTACATAAAAACTATTTATAGTCCTTGTAGATATGAATATTATTTAGAAAAGTAAAAGTGAAAAAATATCTATTAAAGATAGATAATAATTAACCTTAAACTTGTTTTATTCATATTTTTTGAATTAACATTACTTTATTGTTTATGTAACCCTATCATATTGTAGCCTTAAGGTGGTGCCCGATACTTGAATTCAAACAGAAGAAACATCTTTGTAGTCACAAACACAACTCCTTTTCTAGCCAAAATGGTAAAACCAGTGAGAGTCAAGAGACCAAAGTGATCATTTAGCTTTCCTGAAACCTAGTATGTGTTCCCATGTTGCTGTCCTTTACTGATGCTCTCCAACGAAGGCTGCACACATTAGAAAAATAATAAGTAGGCAGTTGACAGCAGCACCGGAGTTTACTTCAATTCAGTTGTTTATCTCAGATCATTACTTGAACTATCAGAGTTTCCTATAGCAGCAAAATTTTATCCAGAACAAATAGTAGAAGTGCAAAAGTGTTGAAAAGGCTAAAAAAAAACCACTACTTTTCCACTCCTGTTTGCAACATTCGGATGAACCTCAGTTCCCTGAGTATTGCAGAACCCTGTTTTCTGGGAGTGAGGAAAGGCCTATGGCAGTAGGGTAGCAGGTGCTTTAGTTTGGCTGCTAAAGGAGGGTCTGCATCCCTCCTATGAAAACCCCCAACTCTCTTCACAGACTTGGAGGAAAGCTGATAAATACTGATAGATGCTACAGGAACTTAGATGTTCTCTACAGGTTGTAACTTTCTGCAGTGCACAAAGTGGACTGTTTTAGCAAATCTAAATCTGAAAAGGCAGCTTGCCCTTAAAGGGCAAGTGGCTCATTTTTATCACTTCTATGACCATTTATTTTGTCTTCTCTTAGCCCATCTAGAAGCTAAGGCCATCCAGAAAGGGCAGTTTACACTTTTAGCAGGATGTATACTGAATATGAAGCAGCTGGTAAGATCTGATTACTGTATGCCCTTAGTATATCTTTAATATACCGAAACAACCACTTTTAGAAAAGAGATATTTATCACCACTGAAGCACTGCAGAGGTACAATATTACCTACGTAAGCTTTTATTTTCCCAGGGAGAAGCTGTGTTTTAATTCTATTGGAATGCTTCCAATAAGTTCTTTGCACTTAGATTTCAGTCATTGAATTGTAGGTATCAAAGTCATCAGCAACCTAAGATTTATGATAAGCAGATACTGAAAAATGTCGGTCGTATGGAGTTATAAGCAATAATTAGGATGGATATTAGAGTGCTCTGTGATATCTGAAATGCTATTTCTTTGCTACCTCATTCTTTTACCTGGATCTTTGGAGAGCTCAGGGAAAATAAAGCTCTACATTTCCAGCTCATTCTTGAAAACTCTCCATCCTTTTCCTGCATGACATCTCTCAAAAGGCCTCTTCCAAAAAGCCTTTTCCTTCCCACATGTAGCACATACATTTGGTGAGGGTAAAAGTTCTAACAAGGAGACAACTGGACTCCCAGCTGGGTCAGGGAACTAGGAATTAGCACTGCAGACCTACCTAAGCAGTACATGTAGAGTAACATTTGTTACTAGGGGCAGGAATGGAGGGAAAATATCCCCTGATTATTTTAATTTTACTCGTGGGTCACACACACAGGAATCCTGGGACTCATGCACTCACATCTGTTTTAATTGCATCACGATTTAGAGGGAGAATACAAGCAAGGAAGACAAAAGACCCAAACTCTTTTTCAGATTTTAACAACTCTTTTAATACTGGTAGCCTCAGTTTTCCCATCCATCTTTATAGAAGATATAAATATTATATATTACAACATCCCTGAAGCAAAGTACTATTCCATTGTGGGTTTCTTTTCCAGCTGTAATATGAGATTCTTAAATGTAAAAGCAGCAGTGGAAGAGTTTAGTAAGCTGCTGTTAAAACTGTTGTGCTCATGCACAAGCTGAGTTCAGCTGTAGCCCTGCCTTCCTGTGGTTAGCAAAGAGCCCGGCCTGAGCACACACTAAAGGCTGAATCTTTGCTAATGGACCAAGTGCGGTCAGCTGAGGCCAGTGGCAGGGAACAGGCCACAGCTATATAGATAAACTCTTCTCAGGTTCTCAAAGCAAACTGGCTATGCAGAGACTGCCTATGAGGAACAGTCCAGCAACACTCCTGCTTAGCAGGCTGCTGGCTTGCAGGCATGCACGGTGCCAGGAAATATTTTAGCACTTCCCAGAACAGATAATTGTGCTCCAGCGCTGGAGGATGTTTTCCACAGGCTTGAATAAAGTGGTGTATATATGACCAGCAAGGATTGTTAAGGACAGACAGGGTCCTGCATGGGTGAAGGCGCTCTCTCATGTCACACTTTTATTCCCGTGCATCTGCTGTAGGAAGCAGTAATCTCTACTGTGCACTATTTGTTAGGTACAGGGTTTACTGATTCCTTAGATAGACGCAATGGATTAGCAAGCATATTTTAACTACTTGCTGAAAACAGAAACTGCAAAATCTACCAGAGTATGCCGGTATTACAAACACCAAACTGAGCTAGATGATGAAGGACTGTGTAGTTGCTGCAGGCAGCAATACAACAGGGACTGTAATTGTGTGTAACAAACAACTGAAAGATGTGAGAATTGCCTTACAATTCCAGGAACAGACTATTTCTGTTTTTCTCTTTTTTCCCTCCTAACAAATAGTTTTCCTGTGGTACCTTTAGGATGGAGACAAACTCTTAAAATGTAGCTCTCAAATGCAGCTGGACAGATCTGCTTTGCAAATTTCAACTAATGATGACAAAGATATGCTTTTAATGCGTACAAATCAAGACACATAAGTAAATCTTTAAGATCAGAAAAGCTTTATACATTTCTACATTTAGGGTAAGTTTTCATAACAGACTACAGTGATCTCTTAATTTTTTACAGGTATTAGAGAATTACTTCCTTTCTTACATACAAACAAATAGTATATGTATACCTCAAAGGAGAGGAGATAACTTTACTTTTGAAAAGTTTTCATTAGTGCACTAAAGACAAAATATTGGTTGACAGTATTTGTAACAGTGAGATATGTTTTGATGATTATATACATTAGACCAAGCATTTTTCATGTAATTTTGTCTTTCTCAAAACCAGCACATTATGCTCTTTTTTTATTTTCTTACTATATGCAAAATGGGATCTTTTTCCTTGAAATGCCCCGTTCATCCATTGGCTTCAGATGTCCTGTGTGCATCCATCAGTCAAGCCTCTCCATTTTACTATCTCAGGCCTTTCAGATGAACCAGATTAGGAACAAGTACTTCATTTGAGGCAACTGACCTATATGTCAAGGGGTTTAGGCAGAAGAAGCGTTGGACAAGGGGCACAATTTTAGACTGTCATCCCCAGCAAATTTTGTGACTTAAGACATCATGTCTCTCCTGCAAACCACAGAAATTTCTGGACCAATTCTGGATCAAACCAATTTCTGAAGCATAGAAGTTAAGGAGACAACTAATTGCTGAAGAACTGAGGTAACACTTACTGATGTGTTTTCAATGTAAAGGGGCCACCTCCCCCTAAAATTAAGGAGAAAACCTAATGGAATAATATGAAGCTCAGATTCATACAAAAATGATTTTATTCTGGAGAGAAAAAAGTCAATGAGTGAATGAAAGATCAGACAGAAGAGTGGATAATGAGGCGAGAATGACATTACCCCTGTGTGCAGCATTGTTAAGTCTGATAACTGCACCAGGGAATGAAAAATGGAGTCCTGTTTATTTACATTTGTTTTCTGTTTGAGAGACAGCCCAACAAGTAAAATAAAATGAGAGCCTACTCAAATACCTGCTACATTTCCCCTTAAATTGAATTTCTCATTTTATCAGGAAGCAATACTTGCACTGATGTTAGACAGGCAGCTAAAAGGTCAGCAAGTTCCCTTGGTTGCCTTTTGTCAAGGGTTTTTGACTTGTCTGTGAATAAAGATCTCCCAGGAGGGAGGCAGACCTGAATTTCCTGTCATCTTGAAGACAGCAATGAATTTGAAAATGTTACAAAAAGCATAAGGGACTTGAAGCACACCTTGAAATGCAGTGCTGATGCCAATAGCTCCCCATGTAAACATGTACACAGCGTTGTTTTGGATTTGTTCTGTCAAGTTTTGGTTGTGAAACAAATTGTTATACAGCTGCCCACCTTGAATACTGAATGACTCTGATGTTTTTTCATTACTGCACTATGCCTAATCAGGTCTTCAGTCTGCTCGGGTTAGTCATGGTGCTGGCACACTCCCAGCAGTGGCAAGCTGAGATGCCTTTCCTTTTCCTTCTGTGCCTTGCGTGGCATCCCATCCCTTCCAGCTCACTTGCAGCCCTCTTGATGTTCTTTAAAAGTGCCAGCATTTAAGATAGATCCAGGCAAAAAGAAAAAGCTCTCTCACTCATGAGGAACATTAATCACCCTAGGAAGAACATAAGTTACTTTCTCTCCAACAGAGAGAACAAGAGCTATCTTTTTTTTATTATTAACATCTGTGGGAAGATGTTCTTGCAGGATGATTTGGGATGTAGGTATATATATATATATATATTTTTCAGAATACATATCAGTTGTTGAAGCCTGCATTGTTATTTTCTCTTTTCTTAGTTGAATATATCTGTGAACAATGCATATGTAACAACATATGTATTGCAAATACATAAGAAAGGGTTTAGAGAGGATGAATCAATCTGTGTTTGCCATGTAGCAAATAGGTCAGAAAGTAATTAATAATTCAGAAATTATTAGATTCCAAACTTGCAAAGGAGAATACAATTTATCAGGATGCTCAGGAAGCTGCTGCATAATCACTCCTGGCAAAACTTTCAAAAACCTCATCTCTGCACTCACTCAGCTCTTTACAGATATATTCTCACTGAAAACTAATTAGTACTTCAATGTAATTACATCAGTGTCTTCCCAGGTAAATGATATACCCCATTATGAGTCCCTATGAAAATAAACACAAGCAGAAACTAGGGGACTGTCAGCTCTTCTAAAATATTGCACTTCTTTTGTCTATCTGAGACTTCTTTTTTTTTTCCTGATTTTTTTTTTTTCAAAATAGATTATCAAAGCAAACTCCACAGGAAAAATAAACTCCTCTTTATTGGATAGTACAGTGAAAAGAAAATGCTAATTTAGGCAGGAATCATAAGAGCTAACCTTGACTGACAATCTAAATATGCATATCATAGCAATTGTTCAATATTGCAATGCTCAGGACAGGCAAGGCACAGACATCTAGAGACAACGGCAGAATGTTGATAGCCAAGGTATATACATTCCTCTATTTTATAATCACACAGATGTTAAAAGCAAACATTACTTCAAAGTAAATACATTTCATATAATCACACACACACAAAAAGAGTGAGAATTGAAGATCAAAAGTGTACAAAGTTATCTCTGATTGTTATGGATGTGTATCATTTTTACAAAGTTCAAGTCTGGATTTTCCAAAATATAGATTCAAACAATGGTGGGCAATGCCTTCTTACTTGGAGGTGGCATGTGATATTATCACTGAAATTACATTGCTACCAGCAGCCCAGTTCTGTAGGTATTCTCCTCCAGTTACTACCTATGACTAGTATTTCGTTAAGACTTCCCTATTCATGGAATTTACTGTGCAGTCAGTTTGAGTTCTGAACATGAAAGTGGTTTACATGAAAAGAAATATGTCAATAGAGATACAAGCCAAATAATTTTAGATTCTCTGGGTTTCTCTTTCTTTTATAAAGTTAAACATTATCTTAAAGGATGTTCACTTAACGCTCTTTAATTAGTACTGCCTGATAGTTTGTCTATCAGTACAAGTCACAGAAGTTCTCTCCTGCTCTTTTCTTCCCCTTGTTACAAATTAACTGCAAATTTCAACATGTGTTACTGCATTCCCAGAAGGGGAAAAATAAGCAAAACTATGTAAAGCCTACAAAAGTAATTTGGTTTAATTAAATAAGGCCTAACATTTTTATTTCCCTGATGGATGCATTACCTGAATCAATAGTAAATATATAGAGACTAAGGGCAGAAGAGCAGAAATCCAATCACAAACTCCTTCTTTTCATTGGTATATGGAACAACTGCAAAATGGATCATCTGGCAACACTCTCAATTAAAATTCCCAAACAGACAAATTATGTAGACCTAGAATGACAGTAAATTGTAAATAACTATCAATTGGCTTGCAATAATTAATTCTTGAAGATTACTACCAACAGTACATACCAAATACAGGCCTAGTTTATAGACTGCAGGCTTACTACTGCAGGTAGCCTGCGTGGTATGTGTGATCTGTTTTTTAACACTAAGCAAATATTTAACATATGATAAAGGAATCCAGGGCTTTTTTTTTCTTTAAAGCTCTTTAAATATTTAGCCCCCATCATTTCCTTTCCTGAGAAGAAAACGCTGCCAAGATTACACAGCATATCTTTTCTCCGGAGATCTAGGACACAAACTCCATACAGTCTTCCCAGGTGAGCAAGGCACTTGTACCGGGGCTTTCTGCAGATACTTCTGGTGGGCTTCAAGCTTCACCCTGGGCAGCAGGCACCATAGGGATGTTTCCTTGCAGCACATGCAACTATCCTTTGTGGTATCCCAAAGCCATGAACAACGTGTTTCTCTTGCTCATTTAAATGCAACAAGTTGCTCCCATGAAAGACAAGAATGTGCCACGTCCAGGGCTAGCCTGACAAGGTGCTGAGAAACTGTCCCTTCTGAAGATGTTTTCAAATGAGAAGGGTGTTATTCCTTCTTCCCATCTCACATGACAGTCTTGGTGTTGCACTGGTTCATTGCACCCCTACTGTATAAGGTAGGATCAGTACTATGCCTTTAAAAAGAATGAGAACAACATTAAAACAATTTTATAACTGTTTCCAAGGTCTAAAAGAATTTCTATCCAGCTACCTGGAAATATCCAGGGGAAAACAATGCCATAGCATAGCAACCTCCCCAACAAAGGCACAATGTGCCTTTCTGTGGAGGCAGAACAAAGCTATAATCTTATCCAGCACTTAGACGAGTTGTGTCTGCACGAACACAGTGAAACAAGATTCTGAAAATCATCTTGGCATTTTTATAAACAAATAAAATATAAGATCTTATCCAATGTATAATTTTATCTGCTCAGGTGATAGATTTATTGTGCTAATACAAAGCACGACTTTTAAAAATGTGATCTCCTTTAATCCAACTGGTCTTGATGGTATCAACAGTTTTCTGTAAGGTAAAATAAAATGTGTCTCTGAAAAATATCCCGATCTTGTTCAATCTGGAATTTACACACAAGAGATGTTATCATGATGTATCCAAATATGAGTTACAACTCAAGAAAAAAAATAAAAGGGGAGAGAGATTTGTATGGCAACACAAAACTGTGTTTATCTTTTTCAAGGCATGGACTCAAGTCCATTGACTGTCACAGTCTGCTCTTCAGAATTAAAATGTAGTACCTGCTACTTGATTGTGCTCTCTGCTCTGATTGAAAAAATATCAAACGCTAAAGTTTCTCCATGGCCCTTTTCGTCCTAACTATTCAATATCCTGGTCTATTTTTCATCTCTTTATTAAAAAAAAAAAAAAAAAGAAAAGAAATTAACTCAGAAATGAAATTACATTTCCATCAATCTGCAGACAGATTCTTGCATATCAAATATTTCTGCGAACACATTGACTTCAGTATAACAGCTCAATATATTTTGGTATAAGATAACTCTGCCGATTTCCTTTATAGATTAGAGAAAAGCTCAAAAGCAAATTCTAAGGGAGTATCATTAAAAATGTTTAACAGTTATCTATGAGAAACAGAAAAAAAATAAAATATACCAAATCCTCATAGAAGATAAAGGACTTCAAAAAGATCCAAACTGCACAATTATAAGAGGAAATTTCATTTTTTTTGTAAAACAGCTTTTTAAAAGGAGTGTGCTCACCTAGAAATTATGCTATAGATCAACATACCTGTTTATCTTCATACATTAATTTGTTCCTTCTGAAGCGATTATTCTCCCTGTGTCACTTAAGATCAAGGGTGGGTAAATAAGCTTTTAACTCAGGCTGACACTTTTTATTTTACTTTATATATTTGAGACCATTCCAGATCCTTAAATTGTATAAAATAAAAAGTTAAATTGGACCAAACTGAGACAAAACATTGGCGTCAAGTCTTCACTATACCTGAGACACACTTTGTAGTCTGCAGAAAAGCATTTACTACTTCTCAAGTTTTCAGCAGTGGCACTATATTTGCACACTTTATTTACAGACTTTATTGCTACTATTTCAATGAAACACAAAATATCAGCTGCTCATTCTGAAGCGTCATTGGATTTTGCTAACCTGAAGCAAAACTATCTTAGGATATTAAAGACCTCCATTGACTGTCATGCCCCTGAGGAATATGAGCTTTGGAAAATTCCATTCCAGAAACTAAATTCTTCCCTAGGCCATACTTAGCAGTAAGAGATGCCTTCATTTGAGATGTTGTTTTCCATTTGGCTAGACCTGCCAAGGCACCACCTTGGTGTAACCACCACGTCTCTGTTTGTTGAGGAAGATTTCTCAGAGAAAGATTCATGATGAATCACATCGGATGATTTGATGGACTGAGTCGAGACCAGTGTAAGATATAACCAGGTTGAATATGATCTGTATTGATTAGCAAGAGCGCAGGAGAGGATTTTCTGCCGTTTTGGAGCATGCCACTCAAAATACGTTCGTTCACCAAGGAAGCAGGTATAGAAGCTGTACCTTGCAGCTACTTGTTCTTATCTTTCCACAAGCACTGTTTTTCAAGGAATTATTGGATACATTTTTTCTCAAGTATTTGGCTCTCTGTTGCTCATATCAGACCACTATGATCACACCTATCACTGAGTAACATGCAGCCCTGCAGGTGATGCAAGAGGATCTGCTTCTCTGCCTGTTGCTGGTGACCTTACTGCCTTCCTCCCCAAACCCTGCTCCTGTCACAGCCCCTGTGTAGGCAGGACAGCGATGGTTGGTGTAGCTCAGACTGTGAAGCTGGGACGCTCATGATCGGGTGTTGATTTTCAGGACAGCAGCAGTGTGCACTGTTCTTGCTCAGCTTATGTATATTGCATCAGTGAATGAACGCACAATTCCCTTAGCCAGAATGAACAGGGTTTCCCTAGTCATTCATCAGCAGCTGGCAGCTACAAACTTCTGCCTTAGCTGTTTGGAAAAGAAAGGTTATCGGTTCCCCTTGCAATTGGAGAATACATTGCTTGTTCACATCCCACAGTGTCCTGACGTGCTGGGCACACCAAAACAAGGCAGTACTGTGTGTATGGTCTTTCAGAGCAACCGTGGAGATACGGACAGGATGAACATTGCTGTTTGCTCCCTCTTGGACAGTAGAGTCTCTCATCACGAAAAAAGCTGCTGTGCTTTTGTATTTCAGGCCATGATAGCCCTCCCCTGGCATTTTACCAACACCACTAGCAGGCATCAGGGGCACCTGAAGTCCATGTGTCCCAAAGCTCCAGCTGCTGGGCCAAGTCCATTCAGTCAGATCACCTCGCAGCAGTCACAGAAGCCCTGAGTGTTAACAGAGTTGCGTATCCGTTACTTCTGCTTGGCCCCATTCTGTGAGGAAAGTCCTAAGTGACTGTTTTATAGGGAATGGGAAGTGTTTGGTACCTCATATTTTCTTAGTACACAGCTGCTTCTTTCTATAACTGATTTCCCCAACATTAGCTGCTGTTTGCTCCAGGCTGACTCTTTTTTTTTCATGTCTTTCCCTGCTCCACGTTCTACCTTCAGTGTGCCTGTCTGTGCATGGGAGGCAGTGCGCCCTGCGCAGATCCTACAGATCTCCCATTCCTTCCTGCCTAAACCTCTCACCTGGAGGGCAGATTGCTTGTGCACACAGCGCAGTGAACCAGAAACGTTTAATCAGTGCAGATTATGCAAACAGTAAAATCAAATACACAGAGAGATAACAACTGTAAAGTCAAACACAAACAGACAGTATGAGCAATTGGAAAGGCAAATGAAACTGATGATTGTAAGAAAAAGTACAAACATAAAAGGAAAGTAACAGAAGCAAAGGGACCTAAAATCCTGAAACAAAGAACAAAACACTTTAAAAGAACGGATGTGGAAAACAAGCAACCGTGTGGACAGTGAAAGTTCTCATAGTGCGGTTACTCAGAAAATACAGGTAGCAAAATTCTTGATACCTTAAAGGGGAGACAAGTGCATAAACTGAACAGTGCAAATGATACAGACTGTTCCAGCATATGAAATGGTGTTGTGTGCTGTGTATGACAACAGTTGTAGCAACTGCTTCTGCAGTAAATACCTGCTTTGGTAGCAACAAAAAGCACTGAAGGAAGGTGCTATGAGTGTGACCACAGGGCAACTGCTGAGATCTCCATGGTGGGCAGTGTCCAAGAAGAACACCTGGCTCTGCCACCTCCTGCTGTAGGGATATGACAGCGCTCGGGAGACAGGATGGTGAGCCGTACCCAAAGCAGAGGGACCAGGGCTGTGTGGACGAGGGTGCTGGAGCTGTGGGGAGGGCAGCTATGAGCTGCAAAACATATATCCTGATTTGCCTTGCATCCCAGCACTCTCATTTTTCCCAAGTGCTCAGTAATTGCTATAATGTGAGTCAGAGATGCTACATGTTCACCTTGCCCCTCTGCTAGGGCTGCAGACCCATCCTCCTTGTCCTTATGTTTTAAGGCACCTACACTGTAGGTGAGCCACCCATGATGGTGAAATATGGGACTCTGTCCTTGAGGATCTGCCTTCCCAAATGCATGCAGAGATTGCTTAGGCAAGATGAGTGTCAGTGATCGTTCTGTCCCATTAGAAAGAAAAAGAAAAATGCTTTTCCTTGAACTGGTTTCTCTTCCTTTTCTGATTAGCTTTGGCAGAAATCCCAGTTGCATTCCTGTCTAGTTATTACTGTTAAAAACACACTACCTGTGCAAGGAAAGGACCTAAAGGATTGGCTACATGTGATATCACTGGTCTGCTACACCTCTTCATCCAAAGAAAGTTGTGAAGATATTGAGAAAGTTCCTGACCACTACCAAGACAACAGTTTGCTCTGCAGTACTCTCATTTGACAGACACTTTTGTTGGCCCTCCTTTCTTGCATGCCAACTTCTCCAACAGAACAGACAAATAATCCCAGAGATGGGAGAAATCTATCTGTATGTGCCATCTAAAATCTATCTAAATGTACCATTTAGAAGATACAAAAGAGTATCAAACCTACTCTGCCTTTTGACGTGCTGAGCCTCTTCAATGCAGGAACAATGTCCCTACACTGTGGCAACAGTAAAATTGTCCACACATTGTAGGGACAATGTCCAGCATAGGGACAGTAAAAACGATCCTCCTTACTAATGAACTGTGAAGGAACCCAGATTTCCTTCTTTTGAGTTTTGGAAGGCACGTATCTCTAAGTGCTTGTCAGGTCCATTTTTCATGGAATAATTAATAATGGAACAAAACAATTTCTTCTCTAAGCAGCGTTTAGTCCTCAGACTGCTCCCTGAGTGAGAGGTGCCCTCCGGGTCTGGGGGGAAGGCCACAAGCCGTCTGCTCCGTGTCCCTTCCCACTTCCACTCTGTGTTCAAGCTCCTGCTTGAACAGGAGCTGTCACAGCTGTGACGAGTGCCGTCTTTCTCCAATCTGATCTCCAGAAACCTCCAGCCTGGTTTCTACCTGCAGGAATTAACTGCTTCCCTTCTTGATCTTGCCCTAAATTCCGTGAATTGAATCACAAGACACAGGCATTGTGTACAATGCTTTAATTATCCATTCTTCTATACATTCAAATACCTTCAACCTTGATATGAAATCAATATTTGTGTCATTAGAATAGCATAGATTTAACACCATATATTTTTAGAATTTTGAAAGATTACCACCAACAACTCCTTCTCCTCACACCTTGCTCCAGAAAGTGGCAGAACTGACATGTTGCCTGTGAATTTACGTGATGTTGAGGAACAATGGCAATCTGAAGAATAGGAAAATTCACACAAGGGAATTATATAATAGTGAGAAAACTCCCTTGCTCAAATTTGGAGGCCATAAACTCTATTCATATGTGAATACTTCTGATATCGCAGCTAGGAAGCTACAAAGGTTCAACTAAGAGAATTTAGGAATCTGTGCATTGTTTCAGTTTTAGTTTCTAATTCCAGATAGAACTTTTAAAAATGCAGAGAAGCTTAAATACCTGGAAACAAATTAACCAGTTCTCCCTCTAACATGGGAAATAGAGAATTTTAGTTGTCTTAGAAGGAACAGTAAAGATTTAAGTCTTTGCGCTCCCCCACATCAAAAATTGATAATCCATGCCCATATTTAGTCCACCTTAACACTGGCTGGTCATCTCAATTTGCTCAGTTTTATGACTTGTATAATTTAGCAATAATGAGATATAAAGCACAGAAGAAATATTCTGTCCAAAGAAAATACATGTGTACTTGTGCTGCAAGAACTTTCTAATATGAACATTTCATTATTTCCATTTTAGTTTCATTATTAAACTGTTTTTATGGTTATGATTTATCAAAATCTTGTATAAAATGTATTTCATGTAAAATGTTTAGTATTTTTGTGACATATGTTATTCTATACAGCTGTATGTTAAACATAAGAAAAGCAACTCTCACACAGTGTAAAAATCCAAGAGAAATTACCCACAGTACCTGTAATTGGAGTTCTCTTAAAGGTCACAACCCTCTATAGATCCACATTTACCCTCCTTTCTCCTCCTGGGATTGGAATACATTATGCTTAGGATGGATTGTTTAGTTCTCTTTACACCATAAAGAAACTGATGTGGACTAAGTCACATGTTACTCTCCGTAAGCTTGCTTATAACTTAGTGTATGTAAGTCAGTCTGACAGACAGATAGAAATAAGATTTCCAGTATCAAGCTACAAATATTGCACTAAAAGAAATCATGATCCTCATATTACTTCTATCATATAAAAATAGCTAAATTTCCTTCTGCTGTTATAGCATCTACCAGGCCTCTTCACCTGAGAATTATAGGATAACTCTGGTTATTAAATAATAGGCAAACTCTGGCTATTAAACAATACTGCTCCCTTTCACTGAAATATTAAATTTAAAAAATAAAAAACAGCTCAGAAATTATTATTTTGGTGACATAACTTCTTTTTGCACAGGATTTATCACAGAAACTTCTAGTTCTCAACAATGACAATGACTTGACACTTCATCATCATCACAGAAAAGGTTTTTATGCTTTCCATACAAAAAAGAGATTTGTACTTACCCTTTCCTCTCCAATATTGAGTGGGCGAATATCAAGGGCTGTTTTGAAATTGCAGCTTCCAGTGTAGATAGCAGTTATTATCACTCTGATTTTGTCCTGAATATATAAAAATGCCTACTTATCCCCTAGATCACAAGATTTTTTTTCCTCTTTGTTTTACTTTTGGTTGTTTATTTCAGCATCACATAGCACTAAAATGCCTCCATAGAAAAGGTCACTGTTTTTCCTTTCAAAACATTTCTTTGCCATTTCTGTTCCCAAAGGTACACATAGAATCAACAATCGATGAGAGAACATCGTATAACACTCTGACTTACCTTTGAGGAATATCTTTTAGGTCAACACATTTTACCAGGGAAAGACTTTTACAGCCAATCATTTTCCTTTTAACGAGATTTTCTAATCACTACATAAAATTTCCTTGAATAGCAATAATACAGCTCAGCTATTTAGTCTGATGCATTTTAACAGGAAAAAAAGAAAGGTACTTAAAGTCTTCTTTCTGATAAATCCTCTTTTCCTGGTTGCAGTTTGGTTTTTATGAATTAAAGTGCTCCCTAGTTATAATTCTGAGCATTCTTGAAATGGATAGAGATTTGGTATCCTAAAGGATGGACTAGCAAGCTTCCACTGTACCATATGTCTACTCCTACAACATGAACAGAATACTAACTGCTGTATCCTGGATTCTCCTACCATCTGGAAATCTTGAATTTTGCAGAGAAAGTCAGGTTGGCACACCCTTCCCATTTAAGGTTGAATACATCTTTTAAAAAAGCAATATCCAGTTTCAGAAAAGCCTTTTGATGACGGTGGCACATCTTTCAAAACTATCATAAAATGATGGAAAAGAGTTCCTTCAAAAAACATGGTAATGGGTTGCTGCAGATAAGGTCACTATCTGTCAAAAACAAACCTAAATGACACATAAAATAGTTAACTTTCCCGACTTATAGCAAGACACAGAAGAGAGAAGAAATTATTATTCTGGAATCATATTAAGTCTTAAGGAAAGTATATCCTACGTATTCATTTATACATTATGAGAAAAAATAATTTTTATTTATGCATTTCTCTATGACCAATTACTTGGCAATAGCGGTATCTAACTCCTGCTTTCTAAAGCAGCAGGGGCAAAAGCTCATTTCCCCAGAATGATATATGAAAGAAACATAGGAAAAAACCTACCATTTTCATAGAATATCTATTCAGCTTCTATACTACCACGAAAAGCTTGTTGAAATAATATCACATTTTCACAGTGCATCATACACTGAAAAGTCTGATAATGTCAGCATTACCATTCTGACCAACATGACCAACTAGTTATATTCATTATGATCACATATTTTTCATATTATCTTTCAGTACAGAAAACACATTCAGTATTTTTCTTTCTCTTCATTATTCAAAACACAGCCTACTGCACACAGTATGGATTAATTTCCTTTTGAGCATTTCTATGACACTTACTGGCTTATGCAATGAAAGTAAAGAAACTCTAACATGGAGTGCTATGTCTGCTGCATTTACTTCGGTCTCTCTTAGGCAGCATGCAGCCATCAAGCAGAAGAAAAGATTAAGGATGTTGGACATCACAAATAAGGAGGCTACATTAACACTGTTTCTTATCTTGGCCAGGTAAGAGAGGATGTCTGGGGCTGAAGATAACATAGATTTGGTTCTGGGACAAGCTGTTGAGCATGTGCCTTTCTTACCAGAGAGGAGGAGAGAGGAAAAAGGTGGCCTGAACGGAGGAGAGCACCAGGTAGACATCACATGCCCTGCTGTAGCTGCCGATCTTCATTCCATAACACAGGACTGCACTGAAGCTGTAATACATTAAGCAGAGGCTTAAAAAGCCTAAAAATGAGCATTTGTACTTGCATTATTCCTAAAATCTTCCTACAGAAGCTTTCTTTTCTTTGCCTTTTGTTGTGGAAACTTGGCTTCCAGTGACCTTATATTGTGGCACCTCATTGCCATGACATCCAGGACCAGTCTTCTGACCTAAAGGAGCTCAAGATGCACCTGCTTTAGGTGTGGGTAGTTAGCTGCAGTAACTTCCAGCAACATCTAATGTGCTTAAGAAAGCTGGGAGAAGCACAGCAAATTGCCCATGCCAGTACCATAAATTTGATATCCTTACACACCTATCTTACACACCTACTATCAGCAGCATGCATGGCTTGCTTTGTCTGAATTTGCATGGAATCAAGAAGAAAAATGCAAGAATCAGTTGAAAAGACCACAGTGACCTAAAGGCATCTAGCAAGGAGCAAGTTTGGGCATTAGCTGATGCCCTCTGCAAACTGGGTGAGCATTCCCTTCCCCTGGACAAACAAGCATTAGAGGATGGGCAGATGTTATGGTGGACCTCTGCAGGCAGTCAGATGGGTTCCTCTTGTGGTAAAAGGCCTTCCAGACGGAGTGTCACTGCAGCTGCTGTAAGGCGCCAATCAAACAGAGCTACCACGGGGCGATGATACTAACTCCAACCTGGCCAGTTTCAAGTTAAGGGAAGGTTTTACAAGTGCAGGGTTCATATGCCCATCATGATTGGACTGTGAATTGTATAAAGAGGTTAGGACAGATTGCTGACCCTGCGTCTGAGGATATTCCTATGGAAGCTCCAACCACTCAGGCATTTTATCAGATGCCCCTGCAGACAACTCAAGGGCACTCTCGAAGCTGCCTCTGAAGGACCAACAAATCATCAAGCATAAACTTGAAGCCCCTTCGTGGTCACAGTCAAACGTAAGCCAGCTTTCTGTCTGTTGGGCGCGCTCTTCTGAACTCTGTTAAGGTGTGTAAAGACAGCTGGAACCGGTATGCCTCACTGGCTGCTGATGCAGGTGCAACTTAGGAGACGCAAGAAAATCCTTCACATGCGGCAATAGTCTGTATTTATATTGGGCAGAAAAAATGTCATTGAGTAAAAATGTGTTTCCTTGTGGTCAAAGGATGACAAACTATAAAGAGAATATAAAAGAGAGTGTTTTATGCTTTTTTTGGAGAAGCGCACTTTTTAAAGTGCAACCTACAGGACGTAGTATCTAGGACAAATAGCTCTGATTTGTAGCACGAACAGAATCAGCCTACAAAGGTGACTATGATATAAAATTGGCATTGCAAGATATGGTCTCATAAATGATTCAGTGTTGTTTACAAGATAAATCTTTTTTTTTTTTTCATGCAAGCAAATCCACTGGGAAAATTATTGTGTTTTTAGACTAAAATGATGCAAGAGAGGAATGTATGTCGCACTGAGAACTTGATGCTATGTTAGAGGGCCATAAAATGTTCAATTAAATGTGGCAATTGCTAGAAAAATGCCACCCTGGACACAATTCCGTGTTTGCTTTAGGAACTGTAATGCAGCTTGTTTATTGTAGGTAAAAAACATAAGGAAGGTAAAATGACAGCATCAAACTCATCTGGAAATACTTGTGCTACCTAAAGGAAGGCCCCCCTCAGCAATGAGTCTTGTTCCTCAACTTAGCCTTTTAAAGGACAGACAGGGCAGTATTTGGTGTATTGTGCCTTGTGGAATCAAAGCAAACCTAGAGAAAACTGCTCCAGCGTCTGTCTTCTTTCAAGCGGGTTGTCGGCAAGAGGCAAGGGAAGATGGGGAGCCTTTGCAAGGACGTTTTAAAGCCTCCAGATAAACTGCCGCTTTGAGACTTGACAGCCCCAGGACTGGCGCACGCGCACGCGCTCCCCAGGGCCGTCCCCGCCGGGCTCAGCCAGCCGAGCGCTGCCGCTGAGCTGTGACACCAGCGCTTGCCTGACCCGGCATAATGGGCAGCTATTTGCTGCAAACAAGGCAGATGGAAGAACATAGACTTAAATGATGTTTTGGTGTAAGGAGAAATCCACTAGGGCCCCTCGCAAACCAGTCAATCTTCGGTTCTTTTTTTCCTACCGCGTCTGGCCACTTTTTCTCAGATTGCTTCTTTCTTTCTCCCAGGAGCAGGTGACTGTGGCATGGCACCAAGCCACCCGCCTGAGATCAATAGAGTGGGTTAAATAAGCAATTGAAGGAAAATAAACAGAAAGAGAAAATTAACTTTGGGTAACTTGCAAGTAACTTGCAAGTTTGCTCTGCTCGTATTTTTTTTTTTCTATTACTGTGGAAAGTAAAAGCACAAGTCCCTGGAGAGCCTGCAAGAACATTGTCAGCATCATTCTACCACATAAGTGCAATTACACTTGATTTGTGGAGAGCACGTGCCAAAAGCAAGAATGAATCATACACGTGTTCTATTACATGAATCTAACTGCATCTGAGGTCAAATATTTCCCCTATACGCTACACTTTAATCACCCTATAAACATGTTAAGAGGGACTTAATCATGGTTTCTCCTTCTCACTATTGTAAGCAAGATAGCAAATTCAAGTAAATTCAGCATTTTATATTTAGCATGCTGGCTGCATCATACAGCATTCTTCACTGATGTAAAACACTAACAACATTGATCCAAAATGCTGGTATAAATCAGCTGAAAAAATCACCCTACTTACATAATGCAAGCAAATGCAAATATTGTGATTAAGCAAAGTTTAGATCCAAATGACATCTTCATAGTTTCTATCTGAACTTAGTGAAAACAGAAGCACAAGACAGCCCACTTAAAAGTCCAGCTTCATAAAATATCGCCTGACTCTTCTCTGTTTATGGTACTAAATTTTACTGTTCTGCCTGAATGCCTTTGATTTTTAAAATAAGTTTAATGAAAAGGTGTCAGCAGATCCAAAAAACTCTATATTACATAAAGTTCTGATTTATGATCAATTTTGGCAACTGTTTGCATTCGTATGAGGTCCATTAACTTTAATATACTTGCATATGCATCCAAGTACCTGCTTATCTGAGTCAAATAAAAGGGAACTAAAGTGCTCTGACAATCTTAAGTCTTTAATAGAGAAAAGCAGAGAATTTTATACTGGAGGTGTACTGATTTCAGAATATTTAACACGAGGCAGTGTCAAAAGTAATGCATGGCCGTTATTTTTCATACATGCACATAATATGCAATACATGCTGCTTGTTAAAATATTTATTACTTCCTTGATGCAAAGACATAGGTATTCTGAAGGCTTCTTAAAAATTTGAGCTAATTTGAGTATAATTTATATACTAATTGCAAAGCGTGAAAGACCACTGTTTCCTGATAAACTCTATTAGATAAGCTTAATTTCACAGGCTTCCCAACAGTGAGTATGTTTAAAAAGCCAGCTCCTACACTACTTAATGGAAGAGAGGTAAGTGACTGGATTCAGATGTGCTGCAGACGGGAAAGGGAAACAGTGACACACTGGTGGCTTCATAACGTAACCTGGAAATAAGCCACACAGTGCTGACCGCCTGGCAGCTAAGGTATAGCTGCTCCAGCCTTCTCCATCTTCACACAAACTCTCTGCTTGCCCTACAGTGGGCCTGGATTGCAATCTTGTTGTATGTTATGACAAATTTGCTTTTCAAAGACCTGAAAGAAGTGGCATGGGCTACTATGAACGCTTTTGGCATATGCCTATAGATTTGGTACATCTCTGTGCATGGAAAAGCTGCACACACAAACACACAGCACAACTCCATCAAATTTCTCTGGAAGTCAGCTACAGCTTTATCATTCCAGTGATATTGCAGATCTGCTAAGGCATAAATGGATGAATCTGGCTTTGCACAAACACTGCCATGCACTTGTATGCACTGTATAAAAGAACATTAAAAGACAATTGCAGGTGGTGTTTTAGGCATCTAACATACATTATTACCCATCTTCACGTTGTTGTGATATGGGTGTTTTAAGCATCCAAAAGATGCTCTCAGAGAGCATGCAAACACAGATTTGGCATGGAGGAATGTTCAGCCAATTGGAAGCTGTAGCATACGTGTGTAAGCCTTTTCTAGTAAAAGACCATATTTTGGAGAGAAAAAAAATACAGTTAATCATCACTGTAGTGAAGAATCACACACACACATATATTTTTACAGTGAGTGAGATCCATTGCTACCTCGTTTTTCTTTCTGCATTTATTGTGACAAAGCTGAAGTTTACGTTCAAAGTCCCTTTAATGAGTCATGTTTGTCCGTGTCTTTTTTGAAGCAATCAGTATACTTCAAGAAGAATAATAAATAACAGTGCATGGATTTTTTTCAATAGATAATGGATGGTAAATTGAATGATGAGCTGTGTCACGCATTAGTGAGCTTTCCTAAAGGTATCACAGTCCCTGCAGATGATTGATTATGGAATACTTCGGCTGAAATCTTGCCTTGAATGAATTGTTTTCTTTCCAGTTTTTATCATATTTAGCATTTCCATTGTTGTTTGTCTTAAGGACGTATCTAATTACCACACCGATAAGAAATGTGTAAGAGAAAAAAATGTTGTAGTGGAGTTTAAATTAGAATGCACGTAACCTCAGCAAGAATCACCATTATTCACATTCCATTTTTTTTGTTATTGTTTGAAAATAAAGTCCATTTCGCTATGAAGAGATTGTAGATTCCACAGACACAGCTCCCAAACTGTTTTTTCCCTAACATAGGGAACTGTTTTCAACTTTGTAATGAAGCACAGAGAAGTTTAGGATGTTGAGTACAAACTTACCCATTATTACCCCATTTTCCACGTTTTCATAATTACATTTAGAGAATTAACTTGAATATTAAAACCATTTTCAGGGGGAAGTGTCTGTGCATTTGTTTCTTTCTAATTGTATTGACATTTTAGAGTTGTTTCTTTTTAAGGAAAGTCTGAAAATAAGTATCTTTGTTCATTCAAGAGCTGTACAGAACTTCCATAAAAACGTGAAAAAAAACCCACAACCATTCACTGACAAAGGTTTTCAGTGAAGCTAGGCCGTGTTCCTACTTGATGCAATGACAAAATACATGATAAAACATAGTCTGAAAAACATAGTCTGAGAACAAGCAGTCTTCTGAAGGATCCTGGCATTAACAAGTATGACTCCACAGTGACAACAATACTTTCGTATTGGATCTAATGGATATAAAAACTACTTTGCTCTAAAGTCAGTTTTGCTTGTGTATGCCCAAATCAGCTTTTCTATGTTGGTCCTTTTCTCTGACAGAGCTATACTGCTGGACTTTGGAGGATTTCAACCCAGTCTTACAGTTTTATTCCACTTAGTAAGAAATCTTGAATCTCAGCTGTTTCTTACGTTGTTTCTTACTTGGTTTGGCAACAAAAAATTTTTGGTTTCACTCATTCATTTTAGATGTTACACTGGTCAGACCAACCAACTGAAGTGGCAGTAGGTTTTGAAGGACAAAGTGTTCTTCTGGTTCCACAAAAAAACAGAAGTTTTTGATTTAATTCAGCAATTTATCTTAGGCAAATTATTTAACTTCTTTGTGTCATATTATATCTGAATATGGATAGAACCACATCCATGTTAGGACTTCCTTGTCATCCAGTTCCCTTAAATCATACAAAGCTAAGTACAATATAGGCAATACTACCCTTCAGGAAAGTATAAAGCTCACACCTCTCCCTCCATCAGCAACTCAGTATTCTTCAAGAAGAAATGTATTTCTAACTAAATCTTTATTTCCTGCCAAACAGTGCCCTAAAAATACAAAGGACAAGCATCAACATGGTGTAACTTCTTGCAGCTTTTTACTGGCTTCTTGCTGAGACTATACGCAATAGCAGTTAAATGAGTGAAGAAGGGTCGAAATGATGGAGTTCCACCTTCCTCTTAGGCAAACCTCAACAATAGGTACCACTAAAAGAAATGAAGAACTGCTTATTCATTGACTGAACTATTAAGTTAATCCCACACTGACATCATTTGCCCTGCTTTAGTATCTCTACTAGATTATCTACCATTTTATCTACAAAAGTTTCTACCTTTTTACTAAACATATTGACAGGGAGCCTGTCAGTTCCTGATGTTACGAACTACGCACTGTGATTGGGCATGCCAAGGTAATTGAAGGGGAAAGTCTGAAACGCTTGAAATCAGGGGGAAATTTAGGTCTGAATACAATAGTTGCTTTTTGTTGCATTTGTTTTTCCTGGAAATCTATGAAAATACAGATGAACTGATTTTGCAGTTTGCCCAGTTACACAGTAAGAATATTACGCATGTACTCTGAGTTTATCATACTCTTAGACTTATGCTTCTGTAAATAAGAATCTTCTCTGAATTAAAAGAATTAAAGATTTTTCTTCTTGCTAGACCCTGATTAGAATATAAGTATTGAATATGCTGTAAGCTATCTATGACCTTATAGACTGTGGAATAAACAGTAATTTTTTATGTCTGTTGTCCAATGCATATCGTACTACTTGCTGAAGACAGTATGCTTTTGGGTTTTTTTTCTCCTCAGTATGCTTATCGTTCTTTCCTTCTGTGTTTTATTGCTTTATTGCAATGTCTTGGACAATTTTTCCATGTTGCTCAGAAAACTAATTCTGATACCAAACTGATCTGTTTCCATTTAAAAATGAAATAAAACACTATTTTAGACACTCTTGTTCATAGTGGTCATGACTGAGGGGAAAAAGTGAATAATTACAATTTTTAAAAATCGCTAGGTATTTTCTTGGCAATCAGTTAATGAGGTAAAACAACAGAAACAGTAATAAATATATAGATAACGATGTAGGAGCAGATTCTAGCTCCAGAAACAATCCTAGAAAATGAATGGTAGGGCTGACAGATGGGGCCATTAGAAGACTGCCATTCTATTTGGAAGGGAAGAGCTTTCCCCAGCAGATATGATTTATTCATTAAATGATATGTGTAGCCTTTTAACACCCGATCTACACAAAAAGTTCTTCTCTGAAAATCATTTTTATTCCAAGAAGCTCCTCAGAAAAGGCTAACTTTTTTTCCGAGTTTTTTTTTCCGAGTTGCTACCGCAAATATTTATGGAATAGACTAACCCATAGGAATGTGTCTTTATGGAAAGAAAAGCCTTGGTTTTGCTCTTTCTGAATGAAAGATAAGAACTGGATAAGATCTTGAGACAGAATTTTCTCCAAGCAATGTTACTTTTACCTGCAATTCTTATACCAGCAGGAGGTAATAGGACCCAGAAGATAATGGTGAAATGTTTAAATCTAATTTAAATTAGATTAACACATGAAATTCACCCCAGCTTCAGTGAACATAGTAACCATGGTTGCACATACTGATTAAATAGGAGAATATAACTAGTTCAATATTCAGGTTGTGTGATCAGAGATGATCTATACGCTTCCACTAATGTTGATTCACAAGTGTACTTCCCCTTTTTCATCAGGCCTAGGATTTTCTCCTTTAGAAGTTTTAACCCTTGCAGTCTCCATTTTCAGCCACCTCTTTTGATTGAAGTTGTGAAGCAAGAAGTTGGCATAAGCATTTTTTCAGAAGAAGTAATATTAGGATTTCACTGTTTACTTCATGTGCAAACTCCAGAGATGATGTCTTTCAGGAAATCAACAGACTGATATCTGTATCACACTCCTCTACATCCACATGTGTAAGGGGCACCTCCTTTGTGCTGGAAACTACAGTGTGCTCTGCAAGATGTTGGAAGGCAGCACAATAAATGTGGGAATTATTTTATCAGCATCCTCACTAGGAGGCACTCTGAATCCGGGGGTCATGCGCAGTGCTGTACTCTGCAGAGCTGGAAGTCAGCTACTAAGTGGAAAAAAAAAAAATGTAAGAACCCAAATGTAAAGACCTCCTTATCACCTCATTTGGACAATAAAACTTCAAGCTTAAAATTGAAGATTCTCCAAATCTAGGCTAAAATCTAAGGAAGAGCTCAGAGAAGCTGTAATCAAGCGTGCTCTTTGAGTTGACACATGTATCTGTAACAATGGATGGGTTGCCAAAGCATGGAAAGAAATGGAAGAAAAAAGTCAAACTGAGCATAAGAGTGTTCTGAATAAAAGGGTAGGGGGATAGGGTGTCATATCCTAAGGCACTATCTCTTTCTCATTTTATACTAATAGCCAGCAATGAGAGTTGTGTGCCCTATACTCTGTGCGCAGCTTCTTAAACCTTCACCTTACAGTCTTCCTGGCTGTATTCCTGCTACTGGCACAAAAACAGAGTTTATGTTAATGCCCGGTTAAAAAAAGAAAAAAAAAAGTGTAGTGATCAGTATCCATCATCTTTCCAACTGCCTTGTCACTACATCAATTAATACAATTGAGCAAAAAATGTCACAAGCCCGGCGGAAAAACCTTTACACAGCCTTTCAGGGGGAAGTTTACTTCCAGCTTTTTTCCCTTGCATTAGCTCCTGTCATCCACAAAACAACAGAACCCAGTGGTGTCAATTATATTTGATTGACTGAGTAAAGCACCCACACAAATAAGCGAAAACAATGGACACAAAAATCTATATATGACTCCCCTTGTCAGTGAGAACGCCTGTCTTCTCCATTTTCATGCTGCACGGTGTCCTGCTGCTACAGGCTTAAATGTTTCCTTCAGCCCCCAAACTATCACCAATTAAGTTAGCAGGGTCTTCAAAGGTGTCAAATGACTCCCTGGGCAATTGGCTGTTTCTGCTGTTCAATAAATGAGGTCTAATTTATCAGTTTAACTTCACTTTTAAAAATCTAATGTCTCCGGGTACTGTGTGCCATTTGCCCAGAGTGTGAAGGGATGCCTGCCTGTCGCATTTTGAAAGTTATGCGAGATCTTGTTAGTGATCATACATTTTTGTCTGTCATACCTTTTCTCTCCCTGTGAAAGGTGCATTTGAATAAAATATACTTGAGCAGTACAGACTTGTGTATCATAGTACCTCATTGAAGCCTTCCAAGGAAAAAGAAGTAAAAAGAATTAAACATATCTCAGTGCAGGATTTGATGTGAGAAAGTTTAGGACTCCTTAGAGCCCTTTAGTTCTTTCATGTCATCCTTTTGCTTATTCCCTGAATTGAAACACGATGGAAACTGAATTATATTTATTATTATTATTTTTTATTGTTATTTATTTAAGGTGTTGGAGATCTAGGAAATCTGCTTGGGAAAGGAGACACAATGACAGAGGACACACTTAAGGGAATAAGGGGCAGAACAGGGTTACAACTTTTTTTAACTTCATCATGCTAAAGATGTTAGGAAGATCCAAATGATCAGAAGATAGGATATCAGTTTAGAAGATCTTGATGAAAATACATAAGGAGGAAAACTGTGCACGCAATATATCCATAATTAAAGAGTTATTCTGTTATATAAGACAATCCCATTTGTGTGCGCTTTGGAAAGTAAGTGAATGAAATGGAGAAATATGGAAAGATGGTGTTAGAGAAAACAACCTTTAATGAATACGCAGAAACTGATATTATGAAAAAATAGTGCTTATTTGGCATTATAGGCCATAATATGCTTTTGATACAGATAAAACTCATGGTAAGAACCTTAATTTAAAATTGAGGTTCTCAAAATGATTTATTGTGTTTTACAGGACTCACTTCAGACTTCAAACCTCCAAACCAGACACAGTCTGGAAAAAGCCAAAGACACTGCATTACCACATTCAGGAAGCAGACAACCTCAGAAAAGAGGCCTGAAAGAAATATCCTAGAAATAAGAACATTTGGAAGGATAATGAAAGGAGGATGAAAGTGAAAGGACCTGCAACATCTGTGACAATTACAATCCACCAATAAACAAGCCACCTCCCATAACATCAAACTAAGAAAAAGAATACAGGAACCCTCTTCGTCTCAAGTTCAGGTAGAAGAGACATGAATAGAGAGGAAATACTTTATCATCTGCTCTTCTTTTCCAAAGATCTTTCTTAATGCTGGTAGAAATCATCTGTGTTTAACAGAAACCGAAGTTCTACGTCACATTTACCTCCACGATACCTCAGCAAGTCTTTGTACAACGCTATCTACATTTCCGGCCCGTTATATCATCATTAGCTTTTCCTCATTTATAATTTTGAGTTATCCTGTGACCAATGAATATTCACTTTTCTTTCTGTCTCTCTCTCCCATTTCCAAGTGCAGAGCATCTTGCCTGTAGTGATTTTTTTTTTCCAATAGAATATTCACATCTTCTTTTACCAACAATTCCTCCCAGCTCTGCATCTTGGACAAACATCCTAATTGTATTCCTGCACCTTTTATGCAAAGATTATTAACTAATATCACTCCACGCCCTGTGCCAGTTTTACAGAAACTCTGCCTGTAACCTCATATCAACCTCATATCATATATAACTCTCATTTTCAACTAACTTGCTGTCATCTCATTTTCAGTGAATTTCTTACCAGTTTCACAGTGTTTACACTAATCTCCAGCTTAACTGACATTTTTCCATAGCAAAGTATATCAAATGCTTTATTGAACTTCAGCTAGCTTTCTTACATCATTTTTTGTAACTTTACAAAATCAGTTACTGAAGAAATGTATCAGATCAGTCTGTCATGAGCCACTCTAGAGTAAGCCAGCATGGTATTTTATTTATTTATTATTCACCTATCTTAAATTTAATTCTTCCTCCCTACAAAAATTTGTTCCAGACCTTGGCATGGCATTCATGTCAGAATAAGTTGGTTAGATTGCTTATTCTCTCTTAAGTATAAAGTGCTATTAACAAACATATGGTATTCATACCCAACTTCATAGTCATGTAAAAAACACTCATCAGTTGACTTGTGATCTGATATGCCAGAGCTTTAACCACATGTAGTTATTCATTCCATTTTAAACTCATTCTGAACACAAAAAGCTAAATGCAGGTTTGAATTTCATTTCTATTTTGGATATGATCATTGTTACTAGGTATCATAGATCATGTCTGTGATTACAGAATCATTGTGGTTAGAAATGACCTTCAAGATCATTGAGTCACCATTCCTTCTGTCTTAAGCTTCAAAAAAAAAAAGAATAAGACCAAAACTCTCCTTAGCTTCTCATCACTGGTTAGTAGTTTAGTAGGTAGAGTATAATGCAACTGCCAGGCGAGGTTATTTCTGGAGAAAGATATATGACCCTCAGGTATCTAAAACAGGCAAATGTAGGACTTTCAGCATGAAGGTATTCCAGATCTAGCTACAGGCAAATATTAAACTCTGTGTAGTATGAACCTGACTTACTAAGAAGCTAAGTCAATGTGCTTTGTAGCAAATAGCGGCCTGGTTTAGAAATAATAAGGAAAGGAAGGACTTCATTCACCTCAAATATACTTGTATTCAGCCTGAATTATACCAGCTTCCAATTAGCTAGGGAGCAGCTTGATGTAAAGGCAGTCAATAGAGCTTGCACCCACGCTGCCTCTGTAAAACTACAACAAGCTATACAGTATCCTCTCCAGAAACCACAGAGGGAGGGCAACACCCACCAAATTAAAAAAAAAATAAAGCAAAATTGCCAGTCATGTAGAAAACACAAATCACTTAGCCATAAGAAATAGAGTATATAATTTAGGATAAAAAATATGTAATTCTCCTCATCCTTAGGTCTCGGAAGCCTTGCTGAGTGACTCACTTGTCACTGCCTCCTGAAAAGCTTTTCTTTCTCTGAGCAAAGCAGGTGTAGCTCTTCCTTGGTGCTCAGGAGGACAAGTGATGCATGTAATAGCAAATAATTCAAAAATAATCCGTATCTGAAAAAGATGGCTCTTAGCAGTGCAAAACAACATTATGAAATGCAACAACTTCTGACCAACTTCCTTGTTTTTTACTACCTGCCTCCCGTCTATCCAGGTTCTCTTTATAGCTAGTCTTGCTTTGCTAAGCTTGTAACTAAGCCTACAATGGTGCCTACTTTTCCCATGTGGCTGGACGGGGACAGGGACACCTCTCTCCAGTGCGGGCATCAGAAGGACAGTGGTGGGGAGAGCAGTAATGGAGGTCTCAGTGGGGGATTAAAACAATTCGTAGACCCCAAGCAGTGGCAAAACCCACCACAGCAGGGACCTTCAGTGAACGGTTGAGAAGGCTTTCTGCGTCTACACTGTCTGATGTCCCCTCACCTCCTTGTGCCGCCTGCTTTCGCTCTTTTCTTCTGCTCCTTCTGTGTATTTTGGCTTCTGTATCTCCCTTGTCATCTACTTCCATTTACTTTTCTAAGCCTGAATAATCTGCAAGCGAAAAGGTGTGATGGTGGTGTCCCACCAGGTCCAGTCGGCCTCAGTGTCTCTCTTTGGACTTACTTTAGGTTCACTTTGGAGCCAGGCTCTCCGCTGCTCGGGGCCCGCACAGCAGCCTGGGCAACTGGGCCCGGTCCTTGGGGCTTCAGGTGAGGTAAATGCAGGATAATGCATCTAAAACAAAGCAGGATAATGAACTTACAGACCCACGGGGCTTTCTCTCTTGAGCTAAATCCTTAGAGAAAAATTTCTTTTCAGCTGAGGTTGTTTTCTCTACTTGTACACCCATTATCATTATAAACTTGTTGTTTACTGGCATTATCAGCGACACAACCAAAATTGAGTTGCTGTACTTATAAAAAATTCTATGGGGTGCAACACTTAAAAAAAAAACAGATTAAAATTTTTGTGTATTAAAATACTTTTTGACAAATAAAGAGTTAAGCTGTTATACTAACAGAGCTATGCAAGAATATTTGAAGCTCTGATGATGCCTGCAAGAACTCCTGTGCTTCTGACATGTGAAAATTACAAGTTTAAAATATAATCAGAATTAATAATTGTAGGTTTCTACACCTCTGTCAGGCTTAGGTTAAAAATCAGTTTTATCCAAACTACATGATGTTTCTGATGTGCCTCCATAACACTCCTTCTGCACACCTGCTTCCTAACCTGCTTTCCCTCCAGCCTGCTCCTAAACTTCCATTTAACTGTCTGCTGTATTGAAAACATTAAGACAGTATTAAGTCTCTCTCGTTTTTAATTTTAAGCCAATTATTCTCAAACTCAGTTACCAGCTGTGGTTTTAATCCTGGACACAGACTCTGCAGCCACTATTTCTATCTATATATTGGTATGACCACAGTATCAGGAAAGCTACTACATTTTTTTTTTCCTACAAACAACCCTTAGATACCTGTCCTGCTGTGGGATATTGCCCTCTGGAGTTCAAAGCTGGAATGAGCATTTTCTCCCTTAACATAAAAAGTGTTTTCTGCTCAGGCTGAAGACTTGGCATTATTTGTCTCCCAATCTGAACTTGCAATGGAGCAGGACTTTTTCTGGTTTCCACTGAGCACGCTGCTCCCTGGCCCATCTGTATAGAAAGCACTGAAACACTTGCTCCTTAAAAATGTGGTACTTGCTTTGGAGCCCAGCCAGCAGTGGAGCTCATCTTTGTTCCTTACATTACTAGCACTTATTTCATCTTTATAACTATTTCAAAAATTTAGATGTCTTTAGTATTTTGGGGCATCTGCTCTTTCTTGTTTCCACACATTTCCATTAAAAATAGGAAATACTGCTCCTGCTCTAATAGCCAGTCTCAGCTTTCACAGAGGAAAACAAACAAATAAAACAAAACAAAACAAAACAGAAAAACTCATTTCACCTGATTTTTTGCATTTTTTTTTCTTTTTTTTGAAGAAAAAAATGCAGGAAGTGAAGTTGAAAAAAAAGAGAAAGTAGTGGGTGCTTTGGCTCTATTGTCTTCTGCGTCTATTCCAAGTCACGATTTTTTGTTTGTGTTTAACACTGTTTACAGAACTTGCTTGGTAAAAGACATTCTGAACCACTCTGGTCCAGAAATGTAGAAAGAGCTCAAGTGGGAATAGCCTTTTAGTTACTTCTACTTTGTGATAAAAGGGGTGGGGTAGGGAAAGACTAAAAATGGAGTAAAGAAAAACAAAGGCAATAGCGTTTATTCTTGGGCTTGTGTCCACCCTGTATCAGCAGCAGTGATTTACAGGGACTCCGGGGTGCCACTGTGCATCACAGGGTAATGCCCTTCCTGAACGGCCACCTACGACGGATGTCCCTGTCAAATCCATGGGGCATTAAGTTCTCTTTGCATTTCTCAAAGAGATATGCATGTCTATGATGTGTGTGCTAAATTAAGCAGCAGTGAAGTAATGAAATGACATGTTTTTCTGCCATATTTTCTCTGCATTGACTTCAGTGGGAGATTAAGTATAGTGTAGATACAAAGAATGATAGCTGAAACATTTATCATGACAAGCTATATATCTGAAAAACCTAAAGCTTTCCATTTAAAGTACTTACTGATGGATCCTGTTTTTGTGTATTTTCCTATGGCTTATGCAAACATGTTCTGCACGTGCATAGTAGTTGCCTATGTATTCCCTCATAACAATATTTGAATCCTCGAGTAACTGAAGTCATGGTAGATGGAGAGAGAAAGTGATCTGAAAGAGAATTAAGCTTCTTAATGTTTCATGAAAACAGATGCCAAAGAAGAGTGGAGAGCCCTATGAATAATGTGACACAGGCAATTGCTGTGCCAGACATTCACCTCTTGGACTCTGAAAGAGATTGACCGGGAAATCCAAATCCCCAGGAAAACAGGCTTCTTAAGTTCTGGTGATCCTAGAACTACATATTTTTAAGTAAAAGGTTTGTAGGAAAACATCACCCTTAACCCGAATTCAGAAATATAAATGGAATTTTCATGATCTGCTTAATCTGATCTAGCTGCCGGCTGTCCTTCCAGACCCAGAGACAGATCCTCTCGCATTCCCTCCCTCCTTTCATTCAACGGAGGAGCCAGAAGTTCATCGTGTCTCCTTTGTTTTGGCAGGTTTGCTGTGTTGGCAGTGGAATCAGACAACGTGTAGGCTGCAGCATAAGGAGTCTTGGGAGCGCAGGCACCGGGCAGGCAAAGGATCCTGCCTAGTTCCTCTCAGGGAACAGTTCAGGCTAGTGATTCCAGGGCCGCCGTCATAGCGAGGAGCCCTGGAGCCAGGACACAGCCCTGGAGCCAAATGAGGCCATTCACAAACAGGATGGTCAGCAGGACACGGGTGTCTAAAAGGCATTAGAAATCTGTCCCTTAAAGGCACTGATAAGGAATATTTCACTTGACAAGGAAAACATAATATAATCTTTGCTTTACTGTGGCTTCTGAATAAAATTGCAGGCAAATGGTGTTGTTAGTGTAGTTCCTAATGAAGATATACAGAGCTCTATTTTCAGAGAGTCTATAACAGGCCTAGTGACAGCCCGTGGAGATTTATACTGCGTGATGTCCTCCGATATCTACTGAATTCCCTCCCACAAAGGTATTCCACAGTCTCACGAACTTTATTCTGATGTATCTCAGGAGAGCAGGCTGCTTATTTACTGGTCTAGTGTGAAGTATTAACTGATGGTCTTGCATTATGGTTTGTCATGAATCCAGCTTTATATGGTCAGTTAAAAAAATCAAATCCATGCCCATATATTCTGAATTCTTAATAGTTATCTGAGCAAAAATAACAGGAGCATTTCTTGGCTTACCATCAAAAAAATTAGATTTTTAAGGAAGCTGAAACACTAATCAATGGTTATATAGGTTTCTTTGCTTTTAATACATTAAAAAAGTTCGGTGAATGCTTTAATCCCCCAAAGTCTATGGAAAAAAATGAAATCTTCTTCTCCCAGACCACAGTGTGGTGAAATAAATTAGTATAATGATTTATGTTTACGGTTTTAGTCAATTCTGATAGAGATTATAGAGACAAAATGACAAACTGCCTTAGCGGTAAACTTAAATCATGTCAGCCAATCTTTAGTTTTTCCTTACTCTAATTGCTCCTCTTGTTCATTTATCTTCCTAGGCAATCTTTAGAAGAAATACTAGTTCAATCAGTGCATGTGCAAACCACCAGAGATAAAAAGTTTAGCCTAATTTGTCTCACTAAATTGTAATGCCTCTAGTAAACAAATGTTAGCTTGAAAGGAAACCAAGGAAATCTAAATAAACTCTCCACAAAAGGTTTCTCTCCTGCTTGCTACACAAAGTGTTGCTCATGCTTTATACATAATAAAGGTCTTTAGATGCATATAAAACAGAAAAATATGCACAATATTTTTTTGCAATTATCTTCAATATTTGCATTCAACAATGCTTTTCAGCACAAATAATATGGTATTATCACAGAAAAATAATGGAAATAATTAAACAGCAGAATAAAATACTGTATTACTAAAGCTGTATAGCATTTAATTAAGAGATGCATTTTGATTTCTCCATCTATACTTTTGGAGCCAATACTATTTTGGTACTTACAGTATGCAGGATTTCTTAACATAGTGTAGCTTTACTGCTGCTAATTTTATCTTCCTTCCACTCAAGTCAACAATTCTGCCATACATCTTGGGAGAAGGTTGAGTCCATTAGGCCCTGTTTCCACAAATGTACTTTTTTTTTTTCTAAAAATACTTAACATAAAAAATATGAAAGTGTGTGTGAATCTTTGCAGAATAGAGGCATAGAGGCAATGAATCATCACTGAATTGAAAGCATCCCTGGTATAAATTAATTACGATCATTCATTTGATTTCTGTGAGGTTAAGGGTCCTGAAAGTAGACTATATTTGCTTAAAAAAAATCCATAGCCATAATTCTCCAAGAGCATGAAATGGTTCATTTTTAGAGGGATATCTCAATGGCTTTGATTTTGTTTCCTTCCTGAAGCAAAATTGCTATCAATGGGAGAAATCTCATCAAAGGGAATTTTGCCCATATAAGGCTTTCAGGATCTAGACTTTGTGGGGATCTCAGATTAGAATCTGATCCGCATAGCTAGGTTTTCACAATGCATGTGTGTGTAATTACTCGTGTAACTAATCCCAGCAAGCTGAACCAGACCATATATGTGAGTAAATGTGCATGTATTTTCAAGAGCTTGCAGGAGTTAGTCCTAATTTTTTTCTTACTTTCCTTTTTTTTGTTGTTTTTTGTTTTTCAAATCATCAGGATCCCATCAGATTTTATGTCTAGTAATTTTTGTTGTACATTATTGCATAAAGCTTGGTCTTGTGGCTTGTGCTCTACAGGGAGGAGAGACATTTTTAAACAAAAAATTACAGCAATATCTATAATAGGGTCATTGGATAAGATATCCAGTTATTAGGCAACATGCTTGCCAAATACATAGGCACTGCATGGAAAATATGCTTTATTTCTAATTAAGAAATTAGAGAGTAAAGATAAAAGCAGAACATCTCTATTTCTGGACAACAGAGACATAACTCATGTCAGATGCTGGAATTCTTATCACTTTCTCATTACGCCCATTTATCATGGTCATTCATCTACTTATCAGGTTTGCATGATGGTACAAACATCAAAAAAGCACAAACAACCAGAAGACATCTAAGAGAGCATGCCTTTGGGCCTGACCTTTCAAAATGTATCAAATATACAACATGTTCTACCTAGCAGACAGCTAAAGATTAAAACTTTAAAGATTAAAGTCAAACTTTCAGTATATATATATATATATAAATATATTAACAATATAATTTTAATGGTTTATGTCTCTTTTTGGCTGTTCTATGTTTCTCCCTGCTCTAATTGCGGAGCTAGATCCTCAACTCTTCTAAATTGACATAATTCCCTACCAAAAGCAAGTGGGACCTGTGCCAGTTTACACAAATTGAGAATCAAGCCCACAGCCATTTCTAGGGAAAAAAAAAAAAGTTTAGGCCTGCGTCTCTTCTCCTAGGACTTTAAATGGACTTAATTATGCTTTTCTGTATGGTCTCTGCTACTCCAGAACTACAGAACTACCCCAGGGAGAAATCAAAAGCGGACACCCCTTGTGGAGGGGCAAATGCTCCTGAGATCTGCTGACCACCACAGGCTGGTGGAAAGCAGAAGGGAAGGTGACAGTAGGAATGACGGTAGCAGGGACGTGCCCATCCTAGGCACAGGAGGCTAACACCTGCACCCAGGAGCTCTCTGAGGCACTGCTTCTACAAACATGTTCAAGATTTTCCCTTCTCTAGACTTGAAGCAAACAGGAAGTAATGCCAGCAAGGAACTTGAATGACCGCCATGGTGTAAATGTCAATGGTGATTTTTGATAAGGCAGTGTTTGAGTATTAGACCCAGGCTGTGACTGGATTTACAGGATTTACAGCGTTACCACAGAATAATCAATTCAAATAACCACAGCTCTGAAAGTACCCAAACAAAAACAAATTGACAGTTGCAAACAGATAAAATGTGTATTTGAAAGACATACTGAAGTTACTAGAACTAGGTAGAGTAGTGGTGTAGCATCGCCACACACAAAGTTAAAATACTGCAACTGCTAATACACACAACAGAGGCAGATGCAAACTGAAGAGGTCTGGTTTACTGGTTTACCACCACCGTTTCACCAGAGCTAGGCAAATGGTTAAAGCTCTGAACCTTTTATGTTGCTTCAGATACACATATGATCAGCATGAAACACTAGCCTGGGGGTAAAAGAAAAACAATTTTCCACAGTTGTAACTATATTACAGGTTTTCTTCTTATTCCTATGGTTGTTGGGTTTTCGTTATACTGCCAAGGAACATCACACTCAGACAACGACATTTTACAGAAAACATTCTGAACAAGTTAACCTAAAGGTCCAACAAATTATACACAGTATATCTGAAAAGGTTTAATGAGGAAAAGTTTGATTCACAGTAGTTTTTAAAGCTAGACTTACATTCCCAAGTGCCTTTGAGAGGATGATTCAAACTCCAGAATGAGATATGCAAAACAACATAATGGCATAACTGGATTCCAACAGTGGTGTTAAGGAGACCTGCTGGCACTAAATACGAACTCAAATCTCAAATTTATTTTTTTGCATTCTTTTACTATGGTATTTGCAGTGTTGCAAGACATAGGCTGCATTCCATAGATTGTCAGTCCTAGAGGATTTACCTTTCTTGAAGATCAGCTCCAATTATCATCTAACTTGTAATTAAGAAAATAATCTTATAATTAAGCATTTTGAAAAGGAAGACAATGAAATCTGTCTTGTGGCAAATCTGTTTGTTTTACAGAGATGCAAACTGTGTCAACTAATATAAAATAATAACTCCTGTAGTTTTATTAAACAATTAAACAAATTGTAGAATAAATGCACATATGCAGAAAAGATTCACAAAAATCACGCTTGGCAATATTTAATAAATCAAAAAAAGTCTTGTTTAAGTATGAAATTTTAAACACACAGAATTAATACCTAGAGATTGCTCAGGAATATATAAAACATAGAATTTAAAAATAAATGCTATTTTGGTCAGTGACTGAAGCCCTCAGTTGTTGCGGGCTGCAAAATGGCATAAACAGTATAGACAAAACATGATGGGGCAATAGATCACAGTAATAACATTTGCAATAAACAATAACAGAACAAAGCAGACATCTATACAAATCCCATGAGGAATTTGCCTTATCCATAATTTTTCTTTACATTTGAGAAACTGTGTCAGGAAAGGCCATTACAGCCAATGGCACCAATTAATTTCTGCAACTTTTAATGACATGTTTCTGGCTAAAAACCTCAGATAATACCCCAAGCACATGCTTGATAGAAACCTGTATTTGATTTGTACTAGATTCTTGATTTTTTTAGTATTTTTAAAGAGTCCCAGAGCAGCCAATCAAGCAATCAACATGAAATACTCAGATCTTCTTCTGTAAAATACAAGAAAACAGAAAGACAATGGGGCTTTCTTAGCAGGGTTGACAGACTATTGGTGATTTTATTTAGGTAGCTTTCTGGATGATGGATTACAGGGATTTTTATTCCAAAGAAAATGATAGCCAAAAGGAAATCTTCGATTCTCATTCCAATCTGGATATTATTATACCTTTAAAAGGACTGCTGAAATGCAGAGGAGATAAAAGTAATTGATTTTGAGAGGTGAAACATGTAATAATAAACTGTTCTCACATTTGGTTTTGCAGTCTTCAGCTAACCAACGGGTTTCAAGCATCTGGTAAAATTCAGACTGGAAATTTTTTATATATAAATCTTTGGAGAATTTAGACAATGTAAACACGAGTCCACTTTTTTTTTTTTTTTAAAAGAGACAACATCATTTTTGTGAACTTTGAGATCATCTGTAGAATTAATCAGAGTATGAAAACAGAGGCGGCTAGCTGTTCTTGGCTGTCTTAGTGAGCTTGCTACAGCTACCAGAATAAATCATGATGTGCCCACCTCAATAGCAATTAGACATATGGAACCACCATAATATTTTAAAAATACCCTTCAGTGAAACCAGGGAAAATAATATGTTTGTGGATTTATTCGGTAGTGTACCTTACCTTCAAGATATCTGTTTCTGCATGTATGGGAGGCAGATTACTAGGAGCCTGATAGCGCAGCTTTTGGTGAGAACAACCGCACAACAGGAGAAGTGACAGGAGCTGCTTTGCTTAGCTACCTGTTTTGCATGTAAGAGCTGTAATCATTTCGCACAGTTCTCATGGATAGCTGGCCAGGCCTACAAGCAGTAAAAAGATACGAAGAACAGTCCTGTGACTTCTGTTTTATTGCACTGGCATAAACATTTAAGTGTGGTAAAGGGGCACTGGGGGAAGAAGTTACATAGCTACAGATCTCATACACAATGATAGTAAAAATTGATAATTAAAGTGAGTAGAAACAGTCCTACCGTTGCTTATGAATGCTATAAGGACCCTGAGAAAAAGGCAAGAGAAAACATCTCAAGTGCTAGGAGAACAGACAGATAGCCCCTTTCTGCTTCTCACCAGCCTCTGATCCTGCAAATCCTCTGAAACTAAATGGGCTTTGCATATACCACTTACCTTTTCTGAGCTTGCAGTGACAAAGGACTTGGGCTCTGGATACTGGATTTACAAACTAAGTGACTGTCAAAAGATACAGACAGACACCTAGAAGGACTTATAAATGTGCCCATGGAAATTAGGCTCCTGACATCCAAGACATTGGATGGAGGTTTAGATGCCTCTTCTGCATAACTGTTCAGTACCTTTCTAAGTCTCTGTCATGACCTATCCATCTCTTTTAGCGCCTGTCTCTGCAGGCCTTTTTAATCACTGTAGCTGCGATGTGTGTCTTCCTAGAAGCTATACCAGAGCACGGTTTCTCTGAGGCTTAGTATAGCCTAACAATAGCTTTTCTGATTCTGATCTCAAATCTATTTCTGAGATCCATGACTTTGACATTTGGTGTTTACTAATTGTGTTTAAGTATTCAGTGAGATAATGTACCTCATATGCAAACTTGAAGGTTTCTATTAATATATATTTAATAGATTTATTAGAAGCGCTTTCTGTATGCTAAATAGTGTGGGAATGTTACATATGACAAGAAAGTTACCATCTATTTGATTTTCTAATGAGCTGTAAATGAAGACTGTAATAATGATACTTGGTGCATCAGATTTCTCAAGGTTAATATTGCTACCTTGAATAAAATAACTACTCAGTTACTCTCTCACTGATGATTAGGAACCACTTGAACCACAGGTGCAGATGGTAATAACCTGTTTAGCTGAGCGTTCTCACCTCCGACTCCAGCACATCTTGCACCATCTCATGGAACTGGGCTAATCCTAGCCAAATTAATACATTTTGAAGGGGCTCAGCACTGTAAACCCTTAGAAGGTGATATATTTCATACCCTCCAAGTTCTTTTTACACAGCATGTGTTAGAATTATTCCTTTCTAAGAGGCCTTTCAGCTGCCTGATGCAGCTTTTAATCAGTATTCCAAACCTCTTACAAATGGAAATTTCTACCCCAAGCCTAATTTGTTGTTACTGTGCTAGTTAATTACAAAAACCACAGTGGTTTCACTTGTCCGTCAGTTCCTCCCTGCCTTAAAAAATAGGTTACACTCCATCTGCACCCCTCTGCAAACCAGCAAATATATTCCTATTTCCCTCAAGAAAAGATTCTGTCATGACACTTTTACAGTTAATTCTCTTTCATTATAGGAAATCTTTGTAAAGGGCATAATATTTGTTACTGGGGTCACATCTACCACCATTGCCTACCATACAGCTATCATATAACTGTAATTGCATTAAAGGCCAAAGCTTTACTCCCATATATTCTGCAAGCTCTTTTTATCCCAAGCATTGCCGCTCTACATTCCTTCATGCCATCTCTTTGAAGAATAATTATCTATCATACAAAAATAGTATTTGCCCTCAAGTATATCAGATATGATAAATTCAAAGACTGAGAGTATTAAAAGTAATTACATTTACTTTTATTGGTAGAGTTACTCAAAAGAATAGCTTAATAACTGCAGCACGGATATTAGCAATGAGGAAGAAGACTTGGTGGAAATGCTGCCAGTTTGGATACAAATGTCCTCCTCCTTTTTCTTGCGCTTTTTGTGAACCACGGGAAATACTCAAACTAAAAAGTGAATTATGTCACAGATGACTCATGTAAGCATGTGTTTGTTTTGTGAAAAGACAGGTTTTTCATCCCAGAGCCTAATTCAGTAGATTTATCTGCTACAATTACAGTGCTTTGATCACTTCAGAATAGGTGGTGTAGTGCGGGGTGTAGCTGTCCTTTTCCAATTCACTCTCCTTATCAGGATACATGTCTGTTGATTTGTGGGAAGCAGGCTGTTTTTCGTTCCTGACAAACTCCAGTGATTAAAATGTAGTGGCTTGCTCTTGTTCCCCTGATAAAGGTGACAGCTGCAGAGTTTCCAGTGTTAGTGGATATGGTCCATGCAGATTGCTTTTTAATGAAAGCAATATATTATCTTACCTAGAGACCCTGCAGCCTTACCTTGTTAATGTATTCTGGCTTGGCACCACATTCATCTATAAATTAGTTGTATTAAACATGCTTCTTACTATTTATCCAGTCTCTAAAGAGTTTTTTTTTTAAGTTTATTTGGTTTGTAACTCTGCTTCAAACCACCTCCAGCAGCAAAATTAAATGCAAAAATGAACAGTAGTGTAGATTTCTTATAAAAATATCTAGCATAGAACAATATAATCACAGACACCTCTACATTTGATGACTTGATAATCCTACACATTTAGCCATTAAAATACATACTAAGGGATGTGCAACAAAAAAAATTTGATTATACAAGTCATATCTATAAAGGTTTTCCCTGTCACTACAGATCTACAAACAAAAGGATGGAAATTAGGAAACTAAATAAAAACTAAGATTAAACCAAATAGACAAAGTTGTGCTTCATTTTGTAGCCGTGCCCCTTTTCAAATTTCAAATTGTTAAATGAATAAACATTTAATGTTAAGCAGATTGAAAATTCCAGTTGCACTGTATCCTTTAACAAAAACTTTTAAGTCTCTTGAACACTCAAATGTCAAATTCATTATGATTACAAAAGGCCTGTTCTTCAGATATAATCAGTGCACTCATTGTCAACAATTTAAATTATTTTTGCCAACTCTCATTTTGAACTAAACTCCAGAAATGATCTGCAATATCACTTAGGGAACTTCTGTTCTTATACTGGAATATTTTATAGCAAAAGTAAATATTTTATTTCAATATCTCACATAAGATGGAATTTTAATTATTTTCCAAAGCTATAATAAGAAGTTACTAAACCGGTATATAAAACTCCAAAGTGATCATTGCATTCTCTTTAAGATCATCCCTATATGAGCATGGGAGCTACTAATTACTTAGAAAATGTTTGATAAATCTCAGAAATGAAATATGCTACAGCCATAAGGTCAATTCTGCATTTTTTACTCGAAATAGTGGAATATAACTCCCCTAGAGTGCCTGCATGTCTCTGTTCCATTTGTATCTTTGTTAACAATGCAAGTACAGTAGGAGAGATAAGTAAGGAATTAGTAACGGATTAAAGGAAAGCCTTTGGTTTACACACACTGTGACCACTGGCTCTTCAGTTAATTTTTTGAATTTTTACATTTTTTAAGAAAGATAAGAAAATACCATTCCTGTTTATTTCCTACACCTAAGCCAGCACCCTGATTACCTTTCAATATCCTTGGGTAATGATCTTAGAGACCATAGATTTTCTTAGATAAAAGTAAGAATACTCTTGGATTTCTCTTAGCAGTACCTTTGGTGCTACAGAATTAAACTTGTTTACTTTCTCTCTTGCATTTGTTTGTGTTGAAAGTTTTAAAGTCACTTTGACCTGTGAAGTTTCATTGTCTCATGAGAAAAAATAATCACGTTTCAGTTATATGTCTAGTGTCCACTGACTTTGTAAATGCAGAGATTATGACAGAGGAAAAAAACATGGAAACGTGATTTTGGCTAGGAATAGCATATGGGCCATCAAGCCCTCTAGTCTCTTAGCCCGGAAATGCCACTTCGCAGCTTAGCTGGGAACTGCACTTTCTCATGCTCTCTTTTCTCCAGTAAAGTTTGGTTCTAAAAATAGTAGCACTTTTTCCTCTTTGATAAATATGTGAGACCTATTAAAGGTGTAAACATACCTCATGAAATATTGTACTAAATATGTTCCTTTCTTTGAAATCAGTAAAAAGGCTCCAGCTGACTATAACTGATGTTATTTCAAACACATATATTTGCTTTGTTAGTAGTGGAAAATTTCCTTTTATTTTTCCTTTCTCTTCCTTATGAACATCTAAAGCCGATTATATCATGCTGACATCTGAATCATATTTATGGTAAGTAATTGAGATTGTAACCAGGGACTTAAAGCTTCAGCTGATAAATGAGTATTGAAGGCTAGTTTGTCTCCCTACAGAAGATAACTTGAATTTTGCTACTGCCAGAAACAGGACCATGAATTCATGCAGGTACAAAACTGAAAAAACACTGATGTAATGTTATGCTTATGCCCTCTGTAGTGATCTAAGAGGGCTGCCTGCAGGCCTGCATCATCCATCAAGTGCTTAGGACTCAAGGGAATTACCTGAGTGGGTCCCTCTCTCAGCAGAATTTGCTCTAATAAAATGGAAAACATTCAGTATGAAACTTTGCTTTTAAGCACTGGGTTCCTTTACAAGATTGTTCACTTTGTATAAATGTATTTACATTGCTCTAACTACATTGTTGTATTTTGTGGAAAGTTCATAGTTAGCCATGTGCTAACCATGTGTAACCAGTTTTAATATTATATTTGAATTATTAATACATTATCATACTAATGTTTATATTATTATATATTATTATATTAAAGTGTTTTTTTTTCATAAATAAAATCTCACTAAGTGGTTGGCAAAAAAAGTTTGTAAATTTACCCATTATGAAAGACAAAATTTGATAGCCATGTAGAAAGAAATTAAATGGTGCATTTCCATGTCAACAGGAGATATTAAGGACACGACAAGACCTAGTCTTCGGCACATATATGTAGAGTACGTGCAGGATACACTCCATCTCCTTTTATTTCTGCAGCTACTGCTCAGTGGCACAAAGCAACCCAATCACACAAAAATCTTCATTTCCCCAAGCCAGCCAGGCCATGCCATCTCCTTGCCAGAAGACCAGGCTAGGAAGGTGAAGAAGAAACCTGATGCACCAAAGACACGGGATAGGACTCCACCATCAGGAGAAAGAAGGGAAAGGAACAAAGGCTCAAGGGAACCTGAAGGTTTTACATTTTGTGCTGGTTCATCCTTCAGACAGTTACACAGATCCACAAGCGCTGACCAGAGCTTTTGTTCTTTGCATATAACCAGCCATTCCTCTCCAGATTGGTTTCTCTGATGTATTTCCCTACAAATAATCCAATTCAATCACATAACTAGATATACTTCATAGCTTGTCCTCAACTACTTTTTTTTTATATATCCCTACTGCATAAACATATTGTGACTGACAAAATAGCAGGCTGATATAAAACCAGCAGAAATTTTGCCTCATAAATCACTAAGGAAAGAAAAGAGATTATCAAACAACTAAATAATGCAATCCACAGCAAAATATACCAGTAAATCATACAAAGCAGGGTAAATTAGATAACACTGTCCATATACAATTACACTGGTTGGCTCCCACGACAGCCTTTAAATGTGACACGTTATTTGACATGCACGCAATTAGGCCTTGAAATCAATTTTTTTTCTATTCTACTTAAAATAAAAAATACACTGTTTCCAAATCAAACACTACCTTTTTATTCAAGACAGACAAAAAAATAGTATCAGGTTAGCTGCACCATCTCAGCAGTATAATGCAGACAAAAAGTAGCATCAGGTTAGCTGCACCATCTCAGCAGTATAATGCAAGCCAATAAGTGTTGGTTTTCTTGGACACTAGGAAAGACCACATGCCAGGGAAAAAATCATTACAGTATTTTTGCTCATTTATTATTCCTACTCATTTCTCTCAGGGCCTTTTGTAAAGCCAGGATCCAAAAAAAAAAAAGATTCTGATGTCCAGTAATATTGATGATATGGTCAATATCAAAGAGGATTTAGCTCTTTCCAGGTACCAAAGTACTACAGGAAGGAACAACGTGCTGCAATGTGGAGCACAGGAGTGGGAGGAGGCCACTGCTGACTGATGCTTGAGGTTATAGGAATCATTAAGTACTCTATTGCTATCATTAGGGAATTAGGATAACAGTCCTTCCTTATCCATCTCAGAAAAACATTAGAGGCCATTAGAATTTCTGTGAAAGCCTGAACACTAAGCCCCCTGCAAGCGTGTTCCCTGTCACGGGGTGAGAAATGCTGGCCTGAGCCCCCAGCCTCCTTGCACTTTTTGGCTATCCGCTGCCACCAGAGGATACTAAGCCGCTCCAATATAGGAATAGGAAGCATAGTTTTTGTTTAATATGACACATTCCCTTCTGAGTGTTCTGTGCAGGGACCCCTACAGCAGAAATCCCCATGTGTCCATCTTGTACACTGTTTATTTTGCCAGTAATGGTTTTCTGATCAGATGGACGAGCTGGATATGAAAGGATAGTTTAAGAGACACAAGCTCAGCTTTAACTACAAAAGGTAGAGCGGCTTCAACAGACCCTAAGCAGAGCCACACACACAGAGACAATCCATACCATCACCCTTTACAAGTCTTTTTTTTTCTAAGTTCCTTAGTGAACGCTAGAAAAACCTGCTTGCTAGGCTGATGTTAGAAAAATAACTTCTTCATATTTGCACAGCCTTTCATTATAGCATAAAAACCAAGTCATCTATTTTCTTACACTCTGCTAGCTTGGTTTGCCTTGTTCCTGTGCTTTATACGACTAAAAAGCTCTGCAGGGTAGAAATTGCTTGTATTTTAGCTTAGTACTGCATTGCTTTATGTAGTACACTGATGTGTACTGGATGTTCCTGCCATAGCTGCACAAGATTAAAAAATACATTTTTTAAAAAAATTCAACTGACTTTCCCCCCCCTGAAAATAGAGTGCAAATTTCAGTTTTGCTGCATTTCTCTTCGTTTCTTTTTGAGAGCTGCCCCTTCCAAACAAAAGAAAATGCAAACTGGGCTTTAGTAAAGGGAACAAAGGCATGCAACATGTCTGTACTAAGAGCTGAGGCATGATGAGAAGGACCTCTTCCCAGTTCCCTGTTGTGAGGAAAGTGGTTTAACGCGGAGACTAGACACAGCTGCTCCTAGGTGGGCTAGCATCACATTTGAAGTTTTGCAAGGAGTCGAGGAAGGACCATTTCCCATGCTACAGAAGAATTCCCATCTTGTGCCCTTGTGCATTCTAGCCCAGCAGTTCCTGGGTTACCCGGGTTAGGGAGGTGCCCAGAGGTTACACTAACCTGGCAAACTTAATTCCTTCCTTCCTTCCTCACCTTTACTACATCCACTCCCACAGGTGACAAAACACGCGGGTTAGGGGCCACAACGAGGTAAAGCGGGGAGCTGACTCCACAGCAGCAGCGTCCCTGCGGTGGGAAGCCAAATCTAGAGCTTTGCGGTCCCTCTTATCAGGCGGCCAGGCCAGGCCAGGCGGCGCATGGGGCCGCCGCGCCGGCCGCTCGGCCCACGGCAGCCGCTCGGCCCCGTCTCCTGCGCATTCTC
>JAUBNY010000033.1:322522-342839 GCA_032275445.1 Crypturellus soui | reverse complement strand
GCTGTCAGCCCTGCTTAGCACCTCAGATGCGCGGCCCTGCGGCAGGGCCGGGCGGCTCCGCAGCGGAGCGGGGCGCCCCCGCGCTCGGCCCTCTCCGCAGGCAGACAAGGCAGCAGCGCCCTCTACTGCCCTCCTGGCGGCAGCGAGCTTCCCGAGGAGACGGGGCGGCGGTTGAGGCCAACGGCCGCGCGCGGAATGGCGGTGCGTTAGCGGGAGCACCGGATCCCCGAGCCCTGGGAGTCCGCGGAGAGGAAGGGCCCGTCTCTCTTCTTCTCGTCACGGTTTAGTGTCGGGGAGGCCGCTGTATGAGCGTTTTTCCCGCCGGTGCCCTTTGCTACCTGGACGTGTCCTAATCTCCCCGTTTGTCCCTCCGGTCAGCTGGTCCTACCCCATTTTTTTTCCAACCGCTTTTTGTTGCTGCTGGTGTAGATGGGGGAATGCAATAGGGCTGTCCGGGGCAGATTTAAAACTCTTATGTTAGCGGTAACATACCATCAATGTACAATCAATTTTCATATCTGGAATCAGACAGAAGGCCAAAACTCAGCAGACAGCTTCCCAACCCTACAATGTAACAGGAATGGTTGCATGGTGATTCTGCCTATAAAACCGCCTGGGCTGATCACTTAGAAGAACGGGTCGTGTGCTGCACGCAGGAGTGTGGACACCTTCCAGCAGCGAGGCCTTCCTGTACAGACTGCTGCGGCGTTTACTCTTTGGGTAACACCATGTCTCAGCCCTCCTTGCTTTGCTATTTTCCTTTGACAAGATTCAAGCTTCTCTGTTTCCGATCTCTGTGTGAGCATTTGGTTTCTGCAGCTGAGAAACTTGAGGAAAATAATGATGTAGCAGCTCAGACAACTCCTTGCCAGCTGCTGGAAACACATCTATTTCTCACTTTTGCTCCTGGACTTTACCAAACTGCTGGCAGCTGCAGGCAGCCTCTGCTGCAGAAAGGGTTGTGCTCAGAGACTGGCAGGAAGAAAAGGGCTGTAACTGCAAAGGAGCAAAAGCAGAGAGAAACTGGACGCCGATGAAGTGGCTGTTGCCATCTTACAGACTATTCTCACCTTCCTGCCTCATAGGTTCTACCTGAAGTATTCTCCTCTCTCGTATGATCTGCGTAAGCTTGATGCGCCTGTACAACTTGTGTAACAAGCATATTGGCGGGACACCCTCATCTGAGCAAATATAAGCTAAAAGGGCATCTAAAGACTTGGCATGAGGACACATGTAGCAGACCTGAGGCACTGTTGTGAGGGAATCCTGTGCTTTTTGTAGCTAGTAATGAGGAATAAAAGTATATTTAGCTCAGATCAGCTGTAGTAAATGCTTGGGTTATCATGTCTTCTTCTAGATGCTCAGTTTTGTAAAATCCAGCCCCAAGAATACCGTGTTCCCCGAACTGACTGCTCACAAGTATTCTCTGGTCATAAACAAATTATTCTGGTTCGCAGAAGAAACGATGCCAAGACACAACCACAACTCTGACTGGTTAAGCAAGCTGCAGCTGTGCTGTGAGGGAGAAGCAGTCGTTTCCAATGAGCGGATTCGATCGCAAACAATAAAACCACGCGGCTCTGAAGAGGGCAGGGGGCGTTATTGAGCTCGTTTTGGGCTTTTGCTATCAGTTTTGGTTTACTACTTCAAAGTGCTTCTAGAAAGGTGACAGATTTGGGTGGCATTTGTCCCTGAAAAAGATTAAAAGCAGAAAAGCAAGTGTATCTAGCAGAGGCCATGAGTATTTCAGAATAAATCTGCCTCTTGAAATAAGTGCCAAATGTCTTTTCAGAGACCCTGGTAGGCTTGTTCCTAGGAACCCAGTTGACTCATGTTTACAGAGATGCAAACATGTGCTATCACCTCTTATGCCGTGTCAATGTTCACTGTTTCATGTTCTTCTCTGTAGATTTCTTGCTTTTCCCTCAGTTTTGCTCTGCACTTTTTTTTTCTGATGCTGAGTTTTGTATTTGTCAGTGCATAAATAGAACCAGGACTGTAAAAATATTCTACTTGGCAACCAGTACTTGGCAGTTCCAATCAATTAGGACTATTAGTCATGACTGGATGAAGAAGGCAGCATAGGCCTAGGGTGTATAAATGTTCTCAGGGCCCAAAAATTCTCTTGGCAGCCTGAGCTCCAAGCAATTCAGTCTGTTTAAATTACTCTCTTTTCCAGTATGCCTGTGCTAGTCTAGTGTGGTTTTGCCTCATATTTCTAGGGTGAGTGGGACCTTTCGAGTCATTTCTATGATGCTGACAAGGCACCTACTTACCTCAGGACGGGGGGAGCGAAAGGGTGAGGAGCAGGGCCAGCAGGGCCATGGAGAGTGCAGGGGCTCTCTGATGAGCACCCTCCAAGCAGCCTGAGTCGTGATGGGAGAGCAGCGCAATCACGGCCTGCGCCCGCACGGTGTTTGTTCAATCCTGACAAGAGTTACAAAGGGGCCACCTTCGGCCCAGCTTTATCTGAGACCCTGCTCAGGCTCTGCAGCAAGGCATGGTCTGGGTCTGGCCCAGTCAGAGCCCAGATGAAAACACCCATAGGAAATACAGCAGCACACTGTCCAAACTACCGTTTACCCTTCCCATGTGACTGATTATGAAACGGTTCCTCAGCACTGGTTTTAGGGGTATGTAGTGTGTCAGTGCAACTTGTGCTAAATAAATGTTGGCTTTTTGCGAAGTTCTGCTGACATCTAGCTTACGGCTAAATTACAGTCAGGGTAACTTACTGCTTATTTACATTATTTACATGCCTTTTACAGATACAACCAAAAGAAAAAAAAATATACTGAATTACCAATAAACTGTCTCCTGCTAGGGCAGCACATACATATATAGCAATACTGTGCTGTGTTAATTCATCTCAGCTATTGCATGGTGCACAGGCAGAGAGTACACCAAAACTAACTCTAATTTGAAAATCCAGAGTTGTTGCATAGGTGCACCAACACCTCGATTTCACTTGTCAGCAGATGCGGTCTGTGAAGCTGAGGTTCAGTTTCTCCCAAGGGAGTTCTCTGGTCTGGTATCAGCTCTAGCATCCAGTCTGCAGAAATAATTCTGGGTACTGTAGACTGGGGCAAGGACAGAACACCTCAGATTTACCAGGCAGTTCCAGTGAAGGGCATAAATTTGAATTTCACATGCACTGTGGTCAGTGAGAAAAAAAAAATCTTTCCCCCAATTCTGTCTATATGGCAGTCAGTGAGTATCTTGGCAGCACAGATTGTGTACTGCAAACACAGGGTGTTATACACACATATTAATGTATGTTTGTTTCTATCAGATCTTAAAATGTATGTGTTAAAAAATATTTTGCTGGAAACTGTGTTATTGTTCCAGTACAATCTTATTATTTTGCTGAATAGATGGTGGAGTTACCATTCTTGGAGGCAGATTTGGCCTGGAGCTATAAGGATAGCTAGGGAAAAAAATATTTTGATCTTCTCAGTCTCATCATTGGCAGGCAGCTCCTCTGCTATTTGCCACACATTTCCTAGAGTTTCCATGTCTCACCAAGTTCAAAATCAAAATTCTAAATACAGGGTCCAGGCAATCAACCTCACCCATCTATCAGATTAATTTAAATCCCATCCTCTTGGATGCTAACTTCAGGCCACTTTATAAGAACATTCTGTCAAAAATTAGAACTGTTTTCTTCACTGGAGTGAGTCATTTGCCCAAACCTGCTTCTTACCCATATCTGCTTTTTGGTCAATGATCATACAAAGTATAAACCAGCAATTCATTCTTTGCCACTCAAGAACTTATTTGCCCCACTCTTGCTTCTTTCCCAGTGATAAGGAATTCTAATTGTGTTCCTGTTTTATGAGTGTTTATGTTTTTCCTTAGACCCTTCTTAAACTTCACTAAGACATGGCTTGCTTACTTGCCTGAAAAATATATGGTTCTAATTCATCTTTTAGAGTAACCAAAACTGAAATTATTGATTACCTGCTTCCTTCAGGGCACATAGTTAAACTGTTTCACCTCCAAACCAGAGAACCTGCACAGAGCAGAAAATTCCCTGAAAACGTAGAAAGGTCAATGGTGCATTTCATGACTTGCATGCTTATGAAGCCACATAATTCATCATTTGTTACTACAGAACTCATTCCTAGGGGGATTAGCCTCTGCCAATAAATATACTATATGCTGGATTCTATACGGAGACTTCTTTAAGCTACCTTACTAAGTCATTAAGGATCTCCCATGACAACTATGACTAAAATGGGCCAAACCCTCCAGGGTTCCCTAGACCTGTGAAGCATGTGGGTTAGAGGATGAAGTCATGTCTCAGCCGTGTACCAATTCTTCAGTGAGACATTTACGATTAAATAGTTTGCTTGTGACTTGTCTTTCGGAAAGAGCTATTACTCCTCAGTGAGGACATCAGCTTAACCCCCCCTTCCCTCTAGAAAGAGGGAGAAGGAAAAAATACACAGAAGAAGATGAAGAAGGATTTAAACTGCAATTCACCAATTCTCACTGAGATGGATTCCAATAAGAACTGTGAAAAACTAAGAAGGATTATTGGCAGCTTCTTGTTATTATTGAAATGTAATTTAACTTCTAAATCAAAAGACTGAGTAAACAGCATAGAAGTAATTTTCTCAAGATGACCTCTCACACGAAAGGCCCACGAGTTCCACTTTCACATTGTCAGAGGTCTTTTCATTAACATCATTGCCTGAAATTATAAAGAGAAAAAATGGTCTTTCCACATACTGTAACAGGAAGCTCTGTGTAATGGCCATAAGCGTGAGCTCATTCAGGGTCTATAATGGACTGTACCAGCCAGCTGAGAAAATCTTTTTGCAGATGATGGGAAAACATCAGATTGCTGCTTTGACCTGCCCTGCCATTTTGTTTGGATACAAATACCTTCCTAACTTCCAGTTCAAAATAGTTAAGTATCTATCTGAGTTCTTTAGTTCTCTTGAGTTAGCCACTTCTGCGTTACACCTTGACAGTAAATGAAATGAGCTCCTCAAAGCTCACAGCCTACATTTATACATATACAGACTCAAATCCTCACACAAAATTTGCTTTGCATAAAACAACAACAATAATAAAACCCACCGCATACAACCACATGTGCTGAAGAAAAACCTAAAGCTTGTAACTGGAAAAAAATCTCTGAAGAACTAAGAATACTGAGGTCTGGTCTACAGCATGTAAAAAACTTGGAGGAACTCTGGAGATGAAAGACATTATTTAATTGTAAAATACTGGGAAAAACTCCCAGTACAGCTGAAAATTAATAACAGAATTCCCATGGACTTCATTAAAAGGAATATTTGGCTCATTTGACATAGAACAGATGGTGAGATTTTATAGAGATGGAAACAGTGCAAATCACTAAATAAAAGAAATAGAATATGAAAAGAAATAACAAAATAAACGCAATAATGCTGTATGTTTTCCAGAGCACTCTTAGGAAGGATGCTTAAAATAGGTAATGGAGTTATGTTTTTGCCTTCGAGGAAAAAGTTTGTGTCCTCGGTTTAACTTCCTGTTTGTGCTAGCACCGAGATTTCCCAAAGCAAACTATGCCAGCATTAATGCAGAATCCTCCAGCTAACTTCATATTGAGAGATGAATACTTGTATTATCCCTTAAAAATATGTGGCCTTTCTATACGCCCTGTGTAGAACTAATATAAGTACTAGCAGAAACTTAGCAAATCTGGGATGTAATAGAACAAGAATAATAGCAGGGGCCTGCTCATCTGTTCAAGCTTATTCGTTAACGTGAGAAAACTTCCAAGACAGCCAAAACCAAGCAATTAACAACCAGGTAATACTGTTGGCCTCAAAAATACAGAGATGGCATTCATTTAAATGCTGCAAAAGAAATGGTTCATAAAAGCAGCATATGGAAGACTTTTCCAAGCTGGAACAGTTGCAATAGCCAACATGAATTAAGGTCAGAGTCATATAAAGGGAGTCTTTTCTGAAAGGAGCAAAATGAGCTATCTGGTTAAAATAAAAATGTTTTCTTTGTCTTAGAGAACAACTTCATGACATGCGAGTTCGTTTGTTTGTTTTTTCCCTCACCTATATTAAAAAAGCGAAACTTTTTGTATTAACAAATTTTAATAGATGAAAGTTATAATGTCTATTAACTTGAGTCCTGCAAAAGCAGTCTACTCCTCCCACATTCATGGTCAAACAAACACATTTTCTGTGTATATTTTGAAATAGTGACTAGTTCAGATTCCACATTATCCTGACCATTAGAGAATGGTTTTGCTCTGAGACGTGTCAGGGAAAAGTTACTGGATTGACTTCCAGTGAAAAAGAGTGTCTGATGGCCCAAACACAGGCACGGGTCAATAAAACACCATTTCCCCTCCCCACTCCCACCATCAATTAGATTAAAAAAGATAGAAAGCAGAAAGTGGATGTCCAGACAGGCAGGTAATCTTACTTCTTGAGGGCAGAGTATATTAGGTAGTTTTGGTAGATGTGAGAACCAGCTCATCTAGGAAATTAGGATGCCTCTGAGATTTTCAGGTCTACTAGCTGAGGAGGGGAGTGAGCTGGAATGTTCCTATGATTTGTTCTAGTCCTGTTTCTATTCTTCTAGAAAAACATTCAGGGTTTTCCTTTTCTTAAAATAAAAGAAGTCAGACTAAATATGCACTCGTGGTAGCAATAGAATTCACCAAAAATTACAGTTCTCTGTCCTTTTTTGTCCTCCAAGATGTAATTGATCTAATTGACTACAGGTAACAGACTACAATGTGTGTTTGGACTTTCTCATTCTGAGATCAGGTTAGACTGGCTCCCTCACAGAGCATTAGACACATTATGTGAACATTACATGTACATTACGCAATCTGGTCTGCAAATAGTACTAGCTTATCGTGATAGTTAGTGTGTGTAACGTAGGCTCATGATCAGAAGATATGTTGACATTCTGCACATCTAGACATGCTTCTATCTCATTGCCATTTTTTTCACTTTCAGCAAGAGATGAGTATACCTTTCCAGGTGGAAAAGAGCACCTTTCGGTATGATTTTCCATTGCCATTTTTTTTCCCCAGCCATCACTGTTACAGCTGCTGTGCGCTGCTATATCATTATCTTGGCTGAATGCAACAGGGAAGGCTTGTGGTCTAAATTCACAGCCTGATCTCACTGCTCTGCAGGTGTCGGACACTGGAGCTCAGACAGAGACTGTCTCTACTGCCTCTGCAGTCGTGTTCCAACAAACTCGTGATTATAAAACAGAACACATGTGTTTTTCCCTCATATTCTGTCCATCCTAAAACTGACACTATCATTAGTTAATTACTGTTGAAACAGTTAAAAACTTGTGTAGGCATGTCCTCGTTAACAACAATTTTCCTTCCATTTGAAAATGAGATCTCTAATATCATCTTGACTTCTCTCTTGTTAAGGCTTTACTCCAATAAAACAGATAGATAGTCACATGTTTCTGTGTTGATTTAGTCAAACTTCATATATGCATAAGTATTTCACTAACTGAAGAAAGTTTTTACCAGTGAGTCCTCTTGTGCTCAGAAGTATTCTCTCCTCAGTTACGCATGGTTATCTCTCGCCACAAGCACTGCCACTCTGAGGAAAGCAGCATGAAGCGGTGCCCTCTGATTACAACGCATTTCTGTGAGTTTCGTGGAAGCGGGCGCAGCCGCCGGCTGCCTCCCTCCGAGCCCTGCTCGCCGCCGTGAGCTCCGTCCTGCAATGCTGCAGCTCTGTCTCCCTCTTGCGACCCGCGCGGCCGGAGCACCGCTGCTCTGCACGTCGTCTGCAGCTGGGGCATCTCTCTGGCCTGCGTTCGGCAAGCAGATATCAGGTCATTTTAGGCTTAATGAATAAATGGCCGATTGCAAGCAATGCCTGCATTCTTCTCTGCAAAATCTATTTTATAACAATTCCATAGCAATTTATAACAAATCCCTGTAATAAGCATTATGTCAATAGTTCGCTGAAATATGTTCCTGTAATACTTTAATGCCAGAAGCAGGAGGTCATGTTAAAGAGCTGTGCTCTAATAGTTGGAGCACACTGCATTTGTGGCACACAAAAAGCATCTGGAGTATAAAAACACTTATAATTTTGCAAGTACTGACTTTCGCGTGTTTGAACTTACATGTTGCCCAGTTTATATTCAAAGCATCTCCAAAATTATGTTAAATAAAATTATATACATATATATGTCATTAGGAAAAAAACAGCTCCTAAGAGTTTTTTTTTTTTTCCTGAAATATTTATACAGGTTTCTGGAGCCCCCCTCGATCTGAAGACGGCTGTCTTTATTTGGAACATGCTGTGTTTGACCGGTACATGTTCTGCTACACAAATGCATATGCAGAATATCAAAGCATCAAAGAAAGCTTTTTAATTTAAATGCCATGTTATCTTACATCTATGTTATGTCTTAAAATCTTTTGATAGGCATATCTTTTTTTATATAAAAGACACCTAAATTCGTTGTAAGGATACAAAGGCAAAAACAATTATAGTTAAAAATGGAGTTCCCCTTTTTCTGGACTTCTGTGCTCTCTCTGCTCTCAAATGTCTTATTTAACAGTCTGGAGATGGTGTCTTCCAGCAGTTTGAAAAGGAGGTGTTACAGCAGGAGCATAAAGTGGCCTCTAAGAGACAGAGATCGCCAAGAGGCCCGGAGTCTTTGCGTTTAACCTGCACCATCTTCTCGTCTCATCTCTGTTGGGTACCGCCAGGTCCCTACTGTACAAAGGCTGTCCAGAGCAGAAAGCAGATTTGTTAAGAACACCCGATTCCTGGCCTAGGATTTTTCTGCTCTAGTAGAGATCTCCCCACTTCTTTTATTAAAAAAGCTGGAAGGGGGCAATACTCCCTAAAGACAACTACTACTTTTCAAACAGCAGGGCAATTCTTCATTTCCAGGAAATCAGAAATTCTAAAAAAGCAAGTATTACAGAACTGTAATGTAGAAATACAGAAATTGTATGTTGAAATACAGGTTTTCTAGTAGTGGAAAAAATGTTGGACTATATAAATAAAAAATTAAATTGGAATACATATATGAGCATTCAATACCCATTTTTTCTATTTAATACTGCCTTATGAAATGTATGCATATTTTATATTTGTTGTAAGAGTGTAATAAAAAGGAAAGAAGAAGAATATTTGCTTTTGGATTACTGCAGCATGAAAAGGAATTTCTGCTTCTTTTATTTTTGTCTCTATATTTGTACTTACATATTGGCTAACTTTTTTCATATGAATTTAGCAAAAGCTTTCAATGTGGATTTCTTTGGAAATTTTCTTTTTAGGTGATGTCTTTCAATGCTTTAAAGTTACTACCTTCAGCATCTTTAGGTCTCTAAAGACACAGCAGACAGTTCTACTGAGAATTAGGGAAATTATCTGCAGTGCTCTCACTGTGTTGACAGCAGCTTTCCATCACACAATTAGAGTTGCTCATGAACGTTGTTGACTGTTTTCTAACTGCCACATAACAGCGAGAAAATAACTTCACAGAAGAAGCTCAGGGAAGGATGTGGTGGAACAGAAGCACGCAAGTGCCTTTCAGTTGAGAACAGTCAGTACTTTGGACACAGAAGCACTGGTAATTTATTTAAATGCAGTCTGTTTAAAATGTTTTCCTACAAACCTATTGCTAGGAAAAACAAGGGATCCACAAAATAACAGGCTGTGGATTTTAAGTGTATTTCTTCCTATTGTTATGATTTTATGAAGTTAAAACACAGTTGTGAACTGTAATATCATCTGCAAGAGGATTCTCTAAAGAAAACAAAAAGGTATTCCCATTACTAAGCATCTGAAAAAGCAATTCATATAATCGCAGCAGCCTCAGCCATTTCCTTTACTTACTGTTTTGAGGTGTCCATCTTCAACCTTGGACAAAGTTTATGTCATCCTAGGAGAAGTGTCAGGCATCACACTGCAGAAAACAGGAGGTCTTGGCTGGCGCACCCGGTGCTGCCCAGGTAAATGAAGGACGTGGAGAGACAAGCGTGTGACGAGCAGCCTGTTGTGTATTGCTCAGGGAGCAGCATCTGGGAACCAGCATCTGGGAACCAGCTCCTGGCTGCAGCGACAAACAGTGAGCGGTGCAGCAAGTGTGCCACAAAATGAGGCCTCGAGAGCCAGCAGTAACTCTAACAGATTTACCCATGGCGTCTAACAAACATTTCCCTCTGAAAAACAGAAGAGCCCTACCAACAGCCTGTTTTACCCATACGCTTCCGGAGTGCAGCTCTTGGACTGCGGTGTTGGTAGCACGGGCTATTGCCAAGGGCAGTGGCCTACGAAGAGCAGCGTGATCACTCTGTGATTCTGTGACTGCAGGACTGCTGCTACTTAGCAGGCGTCAGGGCAATGAAATGGGTGGCTAGCGCTAAGGGAGAGGCAGAAGCGCAGAGGGGAGCAACTGTCTCTGAAGATGGGATTCTCCTGCCGTTCCTTCCTCCTAAAATCTGGCAGAAGCAGCAGGTCTGGCCTTCAAGAACCCTCCACCAGTGCTCAGACCCAGTATTGTCATTTCCTCCACCCTTTTCGTGGTAAGAACGACATATCCCTGTGTCACTGGCATGGCAGTTTTTTTCTTTGCTGCTGGGAGATACCACATTCACCCTGCTTCCTTTTTTCATCCATGTCCCAAGCAGGGCAGTGACAAAACTCACATTTCAGCAACTGAGAACTAAGGAGAAAAGGCTGACTACGGAATAGGGATCATTTCCAGGACTGCCGCCCTCTCACCCTGCACTTGCCCTTGTATTTTGCATGGGGAATGACAGCTTCTCTTCACCAAATCAGGCAACTCAGCTTGCTGCTGGATGCTCTCGCTTTTCATGAAACCTTAGAAACCCCATACGTGGCCATTATTTGATCCATGTACTCAGAGAAGAAATGTCTTATCACAGATCTCTGACAAAAAGACCTCAGTAGTTTCCACACCCCTTATTTTGATTCCAGCACAACTGAATCACAGACGCTTTAGCAGAGTACAGTCTGAAAAGGACCTCAGGAGATCATCTAAGTTTAACCGTTTGCCCTGTGGCATTTCCAAGTTGTTTCTGGCACCTCCTTCCTGACAGTTTCCTCTGACGTGTTCTTACAGTCCTCCAGTTACAGCTCTTCCACATCTTCTTCCAGGCTATTGATTCCAAAGCTATCATTACTTTCAGAAAATTATCCTAACATATAACCTCGGTTCCCTTTGTGGTCATTCTTTATTAATTGCTGCTGGTTCGACACACAGTAGACCATGTGTAGAGCCACAGAGACAGACAATTTATTCCCATCTTCTTTAGTTGTTTATGTATGGAAAAGCAGTTACTCTGCCTTCCTCAATCTTCTCTCTCTTGCTGTAAAAAAATCATTCCTTTTTCCAGTGCTTCCTTAAATTTCTGAGGGACTTCTATGAATTTTGTTCTCCACTGTTTAACATATTTCTCAAAGTCTGCTGTCCATATCCACCGCTGAGGAAAAAAAATGTAAAGATTATCTTACCTTACTAGTAACACTTCCCACCCACTTAGCTAGAGTGTGCACATATATTATGAGCTTGCATACACAAATACATATGTGAATGGCAGGGCCATAGCTTTTTGTGTTGTAAAAATTCTGACTAATTATTCTAATTCAATTTGGGAGGTTCTACAGCATTCTGTTCGTAACTTGTCAGACTGACCCTCGTATTGACTCTTGAAATAGGGAAAACTCCTTTTAAGCCTCTTACGGTCTTGCATGATGTATTTTGTCATTTCTTGGAGCAGTTGGAGCAATTCTTGGAGCATTACTGACTGATAACAGATGTATGTAAAAAACAGTTCTGTCTTCTAACAGAACCAGGACTTCCTATGAATTTTCCAAACACACCCAGAAAAATTGCCTTACACTTCTTATGAGTAAGCACACAATAAAAAACCTACCATCGAACAGTGGGAAAGGAAGTGGCTGTGCAGACATCAATGACAGACAGTGCTGTCCTCTTTGGAAACCTAACTTAAACTAGCATTTACAGCCATACGTGTATATGTTGAGGGAAGAACAATCCATGTTATAAGAGCCCCAGCGCCTGGAAACCTGATGATGTGTTATCAGCTGCATGCAGATGCTGTTATTTGCCCTTATCTATTTGGAAGATGTAATCTGGCAGAATAAGAACCTACCTTATATGTGTAATATGTGTTTCTTGGGCCAATGCTGACTGATAAATTTAATAGAGAAAAGATGTGCACAGAGGCTGGGTAATTCAGGTGGTGTAACAGTGATGTAGGTGAAGTAACAGTGACATTATGCAGAGAAATGATGAAATAGGGATTATTTGGTGTTTGTCATAATGCTTGTTTCATCTGGGCAATTTATATTCAAAATAGTGTGTGTGTGAGAGAGAGAGAGAGAGATATACATTTTGGTTACAGTACATTCATTTTTTTTTATTTATTTCTCATGCATCATTTTGCACTTACCTGTCTCTTTATCTTAACACCTCAAAATACTCTTGATAAACACACTGCTAATGTTTTTGCACTGCTATTACAGGGTCTTTTGCCAAATTTCCATGAAGTAGATTTTAAAAGGATAGGAAATACATTCTGAGTACTCAGAGCTGCATCTTAGTCCACATACAGACAAGAGCTGTTTCAGCCTTAAGTCCATTCACTAACCTACTAATTCATTCTTAGTCATTACATGATGTCATGACATTTTTAGTTTACTTTCATCCGTTCTGCATGGCTGTATTCATGCTCATACATCATCATGCTCTAATGGTAAGTGATAAAACATGCGATGAATCAGCTCTCAGCAAGCACATTCTGAACTGATAACCATTTTGTTGCATGTAAGTGGGTCCCAGAGTACACTTTTACTGTTGTGCTGTCAATCATATTTTCTTACGCAATTGATCTTCTGTCAGCTGGATGTTACAAGAAGGTTTCTGGATGACAGCTTCTCAACTGCTTGTCTATCTGGTGTCCTTCAGTTTGCTCCTATACCAGCTATACTAAGTATACTATATTTTATTCATTAGTAATACAGTAAACCAAGTTCAATCTCCAGGGTTTTTTTTGTCTGAAAGTCAAAAAACAAACAAATAAAAAAACCCACTTACTAAAATGCTGCTTTATTACTGATGTATTAATGCAGGACAAAGCACAGTCCAGCATCTTACTGATGCAATAAAGAGCCATACTCAGAATATCTAGACAATGTACACCAAATCGACCCTCCAAATACCTGCAACAAAAAAACAAATAAGACAACCAAGAAATGCAATGGCCTTGGAAAACTGTTTTCATTCTTCAGAAAAAAGAACAGCTAGAGATTATCTAAAACCAGAAATTTAGTAATAAACCCTCAAGTATTCCTCAGAAAGGCTTTGGTACAGAATGGAACATACATAGAGAGGTCCATGGGACAGAGAGTCGCAGACAGATTCTTGTGTTTTGGGAAATGAGAGAACACAAACTGCCATTCTGTGTAAAAGTTATGTCCATGAAAACACCTTCTGGGTAGTATCTAAAATGGACATTTTCTAGATCTTGGGCAAGATCACAACATTCACTAACAAATGGTCTTACTGCTTCCTTCTGATCAGAAAATTCCCAGTGGACTGGAAATGATCCTTTAGGAGCAGGACTGCAGTCAAAAGACTTTTCGGTTCCTATAAAAATCTTTAATCACTTCTATTTTCCGAATATATTTGTTGGAAAAGCCCTGCTCAGCTCTTCTGCCTCTGAGAAATGCTTTGTTGACAGAAGCCTGACTTAGATTCATGGGTCTTCCTTGAGGATTATAAACCAAGCAAGAGCAGCTATGGCACAATACAGAGTACACATTTCAGACAGCTAAGGACCACAGAAACAGCTTTTCCCTTACTGAAATCACAGCAGAGAGTTATCATCTCTTAAAGGCTTTGGGGTTCTAAGTAGGAAGGAAACTACAAATTAGGAACGATAAAATCAGTTTATACACCTGAGTGAGTTCAGCCTCTCCAGAGATTAATTTTTTTGGCTTTTCATTTAATTTTTACACCAAGTTGGCCTTTCTTTGGCATTAGCCAGTCCTGAAGCTGTTTTTGCCCCAATGTGCTCAAAGTAGTGGATAAGCATATGAAGTGTATGTGCAGCTCTCCTGCAAGCATCCAGCTCTCTCCAGCTGTGTTGTATTATCCAATTATCTGGGCTGGGAGTTTTTGACACCACATTGATCACCTAGCAGATATCTTTAACCATAAACCTTGAACATCATCTGGCATCCCAATCCCACCTCATTTAGCAGTATGCCATTCCCATATTTTGATTTACCATGTGCTCTGAGAGAACAGATATACCCTGCAAAAACTGCAACAGAGCAGGTGACTTTTAAATTCCCAGTCTCCAAGACAGGCAATCATCTCCTTCTTCCAGAATCCAATGATACTTACACCTTAGTCTGCAGCAAATCCTTTTGCAGAAGCTCACTTTTATCCTGCAGTGAGCTTTACACATATCCAGTCAAGATCACCGCTTTTAACTTTTCCCAACTCAGTGACCTCTATGGTTCAAACTCTCCTTCAAGACTTTGTCCACTGTCTCACATGAGACAAAAAGTTTCACATCAGTCATTTTAACAGTGAAGTTAGTAAGCTAGCAACAGCAGAGGGCTAAGACATTCCAAACATATTGCATATTTGATTTTTTAAAATTGACTATGCCCTTCACAAACCCTTAGGTAGCCCCCACCTCTGCCATTCACAAGGTCATAAGTCAACAGTCTTCACATTCTCAAAAGCAGAAATTACCCATTTGTTTTGAGTCTGTTCACAAGACAGAGGATCTCTCTTTCCTCATGCTCTCTTTCAACACTCTGGCAACTGCAGCACATGTGTCTCTCTTTGCTTTGCATTTAGATTTCTCATGTGCACACAGATGAGGAGAGGCCCTGTTAGAGGTACTTCTCTTCCTGGCTGACAGATACTTTTGGAGGTTTCATTGTTTCTTTAAACAACACAGCTCAGGTCAGCTAGAGTGCTAAGTTTATTACTTCTGTCTCAAGAAAACAAAGCATTGCCAAGTGACAGATAAGAACTGTGGCTACGGACAAACACTCAAAATTTTATTTCTCTAAGAGTTTGCTTTTGTTACTTTTTTTTTTTTTTTTTTTATTACCAGACCCCTCAATTGCCTCCATTTTACTCAGTAGTACACGGTGCTTATCCAGAGCCTGTAAGCAGGGTGCCTGGGGCATTGGTTCATGGCAGCTGCAAGGACAAACTTGACAACATTCTCAAGAGGGATGCAAGAAAGACAATCCTCTCATTTAGTTACCAGTATCCAAATACTGAATTAACTAAGTAGCTAGGTTAGCTACTTAGACCACTCCTGTAGTCAGTGAGATTGGACCAGAACTTCTATAAATAAGGTATCTAAAAGAGGGAGGATGAATTGCATTCAAGAAATACCTCCTTCTCCCCACTGACTAAAGAAGAAATCCAATCATTAAGATTTACACAGCAAAAGTTAGGCAAGAGAACACAGAAAATGACACCATTGTATTTCATCAAAATCCTTCAGGGCTCTACACAATTTACAGCTAGTTCTGTAATTGTGGGAATTCAATTTGTACAATTTCAGAATTGTGGAACACTTTATTTGAGATAAAAAATTCTTTGGCAAACCTCCTATGATTTCCCTCTGTTTTATTAGAACAGTTACTGAAATAAATTTTTATGTCTTAGCATCTTTCTCACCAAACCACACCAGCCTTCAAATGGAAACAGATCAGCATTATCAAAATAAACCAATATTTGGTACAAATAAATATGTCAAGTAAGAATTACCTAGTAGCCAGTTTGGGGATCATGTGCTGTATGATAGATCTAACAAATACTGACGGTTGTAAGAAACAGAGTTAATTCCATATGAGATAAGAAATTCACTTTTTTTCTAAAAGGTTCCAAGTGCATTCAGTGAAAGTACCATGATAACTTTGAGCAAATCAAAGTGGGTCTTAAAAGACCACCAACCAATCTGAAAAGTGCTGAGCACATTACCAATGTTCAGCAAAACTAATTTAAAACTGCATTTATGCATTGTTTTGTTTCTTCACATTTTAAAGCTGTGAAAGGACCATTAAACATTAAAGCAATTCTTGACCCAACTGATTTTCTGTCCTGAAGTCCTGTTGCTGTACATTACCTCATTATCACCAAAAAGAACACCCAAAAGATGAATAAACCATCCAACGCTGAAAGGAAGAATTACTGAAACATGAGAAATATCTGCACTCAGTGTTTCCTATTAACACTGTCTTTATTTCCTTTATACAAAAAATAGAAACAACAACAGACAAAACATACTTGAAAAAAAAACAAATACTTTTGCCATGGTCTCATTGAGGAGCTGAACAGGCAGAGTCCTAGCTGATACTTTTATAGTATATGTCACCAGGGAAGAGAAATAAAGAAATATCCATGCAATAGATGAAGTACAAAATGTGTTCCATGGCCAACAAACATTTTGGAGGGTAGCCTGTGTCGTAACAATTTTCAAACCATTACTCTTGTTCACACATGCCTTTACAGAGTACAGCTTACAAACCAGTTACATATACACATATATAAAAAAAAACCTTTTGAATATGGTTTAACTGCTACAAATTAAGGCATCCTAACAATTTGTTGTTTTGCTGGTGAGGGATATGTCTCATATTAGTGTTTAAAGGATATATCTCAGGCATTTGAAACGAAGTGAGACATTGTGAGATGTGGTTTAGAGGAAGAATTCCTGCAGCTCTGGTTCCTCAGTACTTTTTTGACTGTAAGATTTCTGGCTTTCCTTATCGATGTCATCATGCCTGGAGAGGAAAAGCAGAGAATTACTCATATTAACACTAACAATATAGAGGGATTTTTCTTGTTTTTGTTTACTCTGTTTTATTCAGTTTGCCATTTTTGAACTTTGAATTAATTGCTCTCTCTGGGCTTACTTCTCTAGGAAGGTACTATACACAGTATTTCTCAGTACTGTAGATTCTTACTAACTTTTTCTAGCTGCTATTCCGCATTGAGAACTGGAATCCAATGGATCATGAAATCATGAATTAGGACATTGTCAAAATGTTCTTGTAGTGAACAGAGTGCAAAACTCCTAGATCCTTTAGTGAAAAGCACCATAATGTTGAAGATCCATTACAACTAATGAATTGATTTGTAAGTGCAAGTGATATAAATGACTGATTTGAAGACCCTACTTTATGTGTCTGTTTAAGCATAGGCAGTGGGAAAATATCAAGCAGTTTTTTGAAGCAGGGCCCATACCTCTTTTAATGTAATTTAAGTAAAATCCTAATTCAAATCGTTAAAATTTAATTACATACAAACACAGGGCTCCTTTCTTTGTAATTTATCTTTGTTTTCATGCCATATGCATTAAAAATAATTCTACTCTGTTTGTAACACAAATATCAGCTTTCCAATGAAAGCAGAAAAAAAAACAACATCTAAATTTTCTCAGTTCCCTTCATAATGCATGATTTGTATCCCAACCTGTTCCTCACTCGTCTCTTCAGGTAGAGGATTTTGAATAAATTCATCTAGGCCACAGCAACTTTCCAAAGGGTTAAATATCTTATTTTTAGTTATTACTACTTAACAACAAAACTCCTAATATACAATCATGACTAACTCATGATTGTTGCAAAGGACAGATCATGCAGGGAAGTTAAAAATCCACAGCAAAGGGCAAGGGATGTCTCTATAAAAAACTTGCCTGAAGCTCACATATTTGTGAGCCTCATTCTTGTAAACCACATTGCTTTAATTTATTCCAGTCTACAATCACCACAAAGAGCTAAGTATCAGCAAAAGACTGACACTTAGTATGCTTGAACAGACTTGTGGTTACTACAGGGTTTATCCGGAGGTGGCCTTCTCAGAGACTGTACTTGCACATCTGAATATGTGGGGATGAGGCACCATTTTAAGTCTCTTCCACTCATCTCGACTACAGTGGCCTCCACCCCGAAAGAAAGTGCAAAATACAAAGAACTGAGTTTGATGAATTAGAACTGTTAGAAACAAAATTGAGGAAGAAAAACAGTAACATTGAAGATTTTGCCACAATACTTTTTGTCACTTATCATGCATTGTTGTTATCAATAGTACATATAAGTGTTAGCTGTGGAGCTCTGTTAAAGGATGTCTCATAAGACTGTGACAAATTCATTAACTCTCATGTTATCTTAGCTTTGCAGCATTGAAATACGTTCTGGGTGAGTCCCCACAGCTGCACTGTATTTGCAGCTCTACGCTGCACCATCATCTTTTTTTCCAGCTACTGCAGATATCCCTAGATAACAATGCATATCAGACATGCCTTTTACAACTGCCTCCTCTGCCTGCTGACATGAGGGAAATACACTAGTAATACTATTAATTATTAACCAAATTTCTAGCATCTTCTGGTGTCTGTGCCACCAGATGAATACTCACCATCCCTTTACAAAACTGGCACTGCAGGTAACCATAAGAGTTCACAACAGAACTACCCTCACATGCTTGGCACAAGGCCTACATTATATTGATATTATACTGTACTACGAATCATTAGGATGTTGTTAGGTATAATGATAAAGCTCTTATTTTCTAGCACAGAGATTTGGGCCAATGTTGTAATTTATTCAGCACTTGATAAGGCAATGTAAAATCTGCTACAGTAAAGCTATTTATAATTTTAAGAGTGTACAGATTATTATCTGACAGAACTCTGAGGGCATATTTTTCTGATTTACTCTGAAGTATTAAATGAAGGTATCTTCAGCTGCTGAGAGGTGTAGCTAATATAAGGCTTTGTACTGACAAGGTGGGTTAGTGCTCACCTTATTGTATTACATGGCTTAAATGATTTAAAGTGTGGGAAAGAACAGATCACTGTCCTTTTGCTTACAAGTAGGATGGAAATAACTACAAATATTTGCTTGAAATTGTAATGCACAAGAAAATAGCATATCCTTTCAAAAAGAGAAAAAATATCCCAACCCATCCTCCACAATGCTCTCTTAGGCTCTTATAAGAAATAGAGTCTATCTAGACAGTGGAATTACACTAGAAAAGAATAATATAGTTTTCCATTATTAAGCTATGAACAATCAAAAAGTAAAGTACAAGACCTTGAGGTAAGTGAATATTTTGAATGAAAACATAAAACAAGGAAAAGAAGCTGAATAAAAAGCAGCTGTAATCTGGAAGAGAGGAAGATCACTTCATTCCAGGTGGATTTTCTATAATGCAATTTCCTACAACGTCCAGTAATATAGCCCAACAATATAATCAAACTGCAGACTGCACCATTTTGCAGAAAGATTCTCTTTTCAGTAGCTTTGAAAGGATGAATGACTCAGTCTACCAAGACCATTCATAGAAAAAATTAAACTGTGTCCATGGCACGATGGCCATGTTCTTCCAATACTAACTTGCACAGCATGGCAGTATGTAGTGGAGAAAGGGCAGTCATCAATTTTGCTTAACCAAAATCCATGAAACAGACTAAAAAATGTCACAAACACTATGTTGGGAGATCTGTGCACTTTCAGGTTGGCATCCTGACTTTCGACAAGCACAGGATGTTTTCCATTTTTATGTTAATTTTGGAAATTTCATGCTATATGGTGTTGCACGCAATTTGTCCACTTTTGTCCTAGTAAATGGGAGTGAAGAGAACCTCTTCAAGCTGTTCTTTCACTGTATGCAGCCCCAGAAAGTCCTACTGAAACCCTCTCCCTGTCCCTTAAATAAGAAAGAATGGGTCTGGCACACACTTCCTCTTGAGATGCTTTCTCTGTCCCCACCTAAACCAGTCCTTTCACCTTGGGAATGGCTGAAAATTTCCCTTAAATGGATTCTTTGCTTTTCCTCACTGCCACGGAAGCAGTCTGGGTCTGTGGTGGCTCAGCTGTGTCTGCCAGGATGGGCAGAACCACGGGCCCAACCCTGAGCCTTGTTCTCGCAGTCGGCAACTCCAAATGCTGCAGCCAGACTCCTAGTATCTCTTACAGTGAAAATAAAAGGAAATGCCATTCTGCTCTGGACTTCTCACACAGGACTATTTACATGTGGCAAGACCCCATTACAAGAACTGGCTAGATCCGTGTGATGGTTCTCATATACAGATGAGCATAATGGTCTATCAGGTCCCCACCGCGTGGAGGGAGAGTTGGGCATTTGACAGGAGGCCACTCACTGACATTACACAGAACTGCTACAGGACAGGTAGGTTTCTACACTGGAATTTGTATTTTCAGGAGAGAATGAAAATTCTGAAGTGAGCTTTACAGTTGTATTTCTG
>JAUBNY010000033.1:311488-322512 GCA_032275445.1 Crypturellus soui | reverse complement strand
CTGGTTTCATATATACTATGTCAATGATTTCAGAACAAGACTCTCTTCTGAATTATGAAAATTGTGTTTTTAAATACAGGAAGTTTCTGGCTTTAGAAAACAGGTAAGTAAAGAAATCTCTTAGATATTTAGAAAAGAAAAACTTAGAAATAACTCAAACTCCTAAACTAGAGAATGATTAATTAATAACTTTCCACAGAAGTGCCTGCAAACATGTAACTTTAGTACGAACAATTGTTTCCAAGCTTCATGAAAGGATTTACATCTCAGGATCCTGAGGATCCTGAGGAGGAAAAAAAAAAGGAAAAAGGAAAAGAGGAAAAAAAAAACCCTAGCATTATATTAATGCTGTAACTGTTACAGTAGCACAAAAATGACAGAGAAATATTATAAAGCATTTGCTTATAAAACACACTTACTCTTGTCAAGTAATATTTTTTCCAATGCTTCTTCATGGATCTTGAAAGACTAGCATCTATCTGCCAGATACTCCCGATATACCTAAAAGTTATCAGTGTTTTAAAAATTGATCTAACTTCAAAAATATGAAGGAAATATGCAAAAATAGGAGAGCACTGCACTTTAGCATTCTGCCTCAAGTTCTTTTCCGTACTCTATAGCTAGAGAACTGTGGTACTTTTACTCTTTTCATGAGAGGAAATTTAATTTCCACTCTCATCTGGTATTTGACTTCCATTCAACAGAGGCTGAATACTCAGCCAAAGTGAGCTAAACTCCCTAGTGGATTTATACACACTTAGAACTGAAATCTTCTAGCTACTTCATTGGTGATAGTATCAAAAATTCATCACAAATTTCAATTTTCCTAGGCATTTAAATATCTGTTCATTTATTTCCCCTCTTGTGCATCAGTCAATCAATCCTATTATGTCAGTTATGAGTAATTTTAGCAAACATGCAATTAGAGAAAACAAGTGACAGAAAAGGTGAACTTCCCCATGCGTAAGCACATACCAAGTATAGTTACACAGATGTTCTTCATTCAGCATGCTAGAGAAAAGGCTGGTGTAGCTGAAGTAAGGACCCTAAGAAAGTACAACATGCATATCAGTTGAAAACATGCAATGATCTTATCACACGCATAATGTGGACGCCTATTATGAATAACATAACATGAATAATACTGATCATTAACATGAATAATACCAATCAAGACATGCAGTCAAATATCCACTGTAACTTTCTTAACAGTTTTTTTTTTTGATTAAGTTATAAAACAAGGCTAAATCTGTCACCTCTTCAGGGCATGTGCTTGTATGAAAATAGCTTGGATGTTTCACAACAGAACATGCATGCATTTTACAGAGTAAGTATCAATACTGTTAAGATTCCATCCCCAGACTCTTCAAACTTCTTAGGTGAATGAAAGCCACTTATGAACCTACTGCTTCTCCCTACTGCCTCTCAGAACATCTTTGAAGACAGATTGTCTTTCTTTTCTATCACTAAAAAAATACCAATTGCCCTTTCAGATAAATTTATCATTATAAAAATGTTAAACTGGCAGTTCATCTATACAGTTAGTTATTAAAGGTTCAAATCAGCAGCCCATATTATAATTTTTTTGGTAAAATTTATTAAGCGCACTTCCAATTTAATCTAGCCGATTAGGTCTGCTTTGAAGTATATTACTTTTATTTAGCTTTCTGGTATGACACTTTCTATCCACAGTGTCCATTAATATGGAGCATTTTCACTATTTTCTAATTTTCTCTTTCCACTTTTTCTTTTCTAAGCTATTTTGCCTTTTCTATGCCTAAGATTTTGCTCTGTTTTTCTCCCAATAACTTGGCATAATTTTTACAGTATATATTTTATTATCCCCCCTCTGCCTCTCTTGACCTGCTTTTTATTCCTTTTTTTTCTTCATCTTGAAATTATGATTTTATGTCTTTCTGTCCACCTCTTCCCTCCCACCATCACTTTCACAGAGGATTAAATGATGAATCACTTCCTCACTCCATTCTTGTCTCCAGTTATCCATGTTTCTCCTCTTTAGTCTACACAAGTACACTGTGCTCATGGTATTTCCCAGCTCTGTTTTTATTCAAACCTCTTCCTTTCTCTTGCATGAAGTATTTGTTAAAAGTAATTTTTCTCTCTGCTTTGGACAAGAGAGCAAGCTTTCTAACTGGAGCAATCCTTCTTCCTAATGCTTGTGGTAAGGGGATGACCTGAACTCAGCACATGTTACTGCTACCCCTATATTCTGCCAAGAAGACAGGGTACTATGAGGACAGTCTGGGCAAAAGAGATTGAACACTCACAGCTTAGGTACCATCAGGTACCATTAGGCTGTACCATCAATTCTGCTATTTTTTCTGATTTTTATTTGGATATCTATTTTTAGCCTGTTGCCCACATTGCTTGTGACTACAGGACTTGGACAGTCCTTAGAAATCCCACGGATTCAAGTCTGACATTCTCACAACACAAAACATCCATTCCTGGTGAATCACATCTTTGTGGAGAGCTTTTGATAGACAGCAAACATACCACGTGCACACTCTGTGCATACATGCAACACAAGCCATTCCTTGAAAAAGCCTTTCAAAATTAAGACAGCGGATTGACTTTCTACCGGTCAAATACAGTAGATTATTTGTGCACATTCTTTTGCTATAGCAAGGTAGCCATTCTCAAAACTATGCATTACTATCAAAAAGAGTAGAAAAGGTCCTTCCTCTTTCAGTGCACTTACTGTCTTGTTTCTCCCCTTTGTAGGAGGTACTGAATTTCCTTTGCCATCAGCTGCCTTCTTTCCTAATGAGGTAAAAGGGAGCGTTGAGGTTTTGATCAGGTTTGCTGTTTGACAGTTGTTGTTGTTATTCTGGTTGCCACTCAATGTCTCCATTATGGATCTAAAGGTTCCAAAGGGCCTTTTCAACGGATCCCCAGCTGGTTCACCAGTGCTGGGCAGAGTCCGTGAAAGCACTTTGCCCCGCTCTTTATCCTTTTCCTCATGCAGTTCTGTCTCTGTTAGCTCCACCTGCACCACAGGCTCCTCAAAGGTTACTCTGAGTTTCAAATTTTGGGAGGTTCTGCGTTTTGAAGATGGTGACTTGAGAGCACTCTTGGGGCTTGTGGCAACCTTTTGAGCAGCAGCACTATCAGAGCTGGATGGACAGTTGTCTCCAGAAAACTGGCTCTGAGATACAGTACCAGACTGATACTGGGATTCACCGTCTGGGTCGCTCTCTGAAGTAGGGGAAGGACTGTGGCCATCCACAGACTTAGAAGCTCTGATACCGAAAGGGAAGCGGCGCCCTGCTGCTGAAGTATGTTTCTTTATCATCAGATGCAAACTTTCTGTGCTCTCAACACTTTCCACTATGGGCTGAGGCCTTGGCTTGTCAGTTCTTTTCACAGGCGTGTTCTTATGGTCCTCAGAATTAGCTGAGTCTGTGTCAGACTCACTGAGAGATCTCTGCATAAGTTGCCTCAGTCTGGCTAACTTCAGCTCCCTTTTCTCTGGAAGAATCTTCTTCACGTTCTTGGAGGAAGCATGAGCATCCTGAAATTCCAAAGAGAGCTTTTCCTGCATACAGACATTTTCAGAGATTTCCTTTCCCAACAACTGGCGCAGGATTTTATCTGAGTCCTCATCTTTTATTTTGGCCCGAGTGCGGCCAGAAGTTCCCAGGCTGCCAAGAATCTGAATCCCATCTTGCGTGTTCAATTTACTTTTTGGTAGAGACAATTCATCTGCTTCAGAGGGTTTCCACTGGGTTTTGCCAGAAGCAGAAGATGGTGAGCTTAAAAAAAAAGGGGAGGAGAAGATTTCAATATCAAAGCCAAATCTACGAACACGTAAAATATGAAACTGCCATTCCTAGTGTTCAAATCTGTCTCAGCTTTTTGTTACTTATCCTCTTCATTGTTACTCACATGGAATTCATTACTCTGATGCTGGAGTGAAGATTACACAGAGAAGGAGGTAAAACTGCTTTCATTCCTAATTAGGTTCCTTTCATTTCAATACCAAAGATTCTGAGGATAGTTTTAGAAAAGCTACTGTGTTATTTCTGTGGGCCTGGCATGCTTTAAAAGGTAAATAAATGAAAAAAAAAGCACACAAAACTAAAATGAGATCCTCTACTCTACAAGTCACATCATAAAATATAAGTAGCTTTTTCTAAATAGAGCAAAAATACCATCTCTCTGCATAGCAGTGATTTCATAAATCTTCATCTGGTATTAATAACTGCTATAGAAGACTACATAAAAAGTCAGCCCATTCACACTTAAAACCTTTTCAGCTATGAAATACTGAAAGCACGAAAAAGGTGACATGAATTTATTTCAGTACTTAGAATAGCAAATTAAATTTAGCACTCCAGATGGTAAAAAGTGAGGAAACAGCAGTCTTAGGTTTGATTTGTAAAGAATGTAAGTTACAGAGACCATTTCTTTCCACATGACATAACTGAGAGCTCATGATATTCCACATTATTATTATTATAAACCACTGAGCAAGGGTAAAATGAAAAAATTAAGGTTGGAGTGGGCCACTAAATCCATGAATCACATTTTCTCCCAGTTCCAAGATAATTCTGTTCTGATGAGCCCATACAGTGTACAAAACACTGTGTACAACAGCATACAAAATTCACATATATTACCACTTCATCCTCAATTCACTATAAGCTATTTTTTTTGAAAAGGTATGCAAATAATGACATGAAATAATGACACTAAAGAATATACATGTATCTAGAAGAGATATTTCTATTAGAAGTGTTCCATTCTATTATATCTACTACTGCCTCTTTACAAGATGAAGATATCCATGTGTGAGTTCAGCTGGAATGACAGGCAGCAACAAACTATGAAATCAAAGCTAAAATAATGCACTTTTAGACTAAACTACTTAATTGAAAAGGTGTTGAAACCTATCCTTCTACAGAAATAATGAATGATGAGAGGTCTCCTCTCATCTGAACTTATCTGATACTGAAGCAGTTGTGGCGCCCACCACTACTGCTAAAATCACTTGGAAATTGCAGCCAACAAAAATCACAGAAACCAAATGAGCTGGAAGATAGCATTTGGTCCCACTGGCTCTGCTGAACTGGCAGACAAGGAAGACAAAGACCATGAGTCTATTAAAAAAAGGGCAGAACAATTCTTCTCAGTGCATTTTACTATGTTAGCAAGAGTTTGGATTTGCTAGTTAGTTTTCAAGTCTTCTCCTAGCCAATGTTCCTCTATATGAATACATCTCCAAACCCAATACCTGTGCCTTTGTTTGAAAGGTCCCTTTTCTCCTCTTTCAGTGTCTTTTTTTGTTTACTTCTGGGACTGAGACTGACAGAAACATAAAATTTCTGGATCTTTGACTTTTTACACAAGTTACTACAGGCAAAATTTAATGAGCGTAAAGAGTCTTATTAATCTGAAAGCAGGTTTTGTTGGCAATTGGCTTTATAAATTACAGCTGGCAGGAATGTATGGTAGACCACCACAAGGTCAAACTTTACTACTTTCCTAGGGGTTTCTAAAATTCTCTGCTATTCATCTAATACAAAATATATTCTGTTCCACTGTAAATCTGAGTTTTACTTTTCTGGAGAACAGAGACTATTAATTTCATACTCAAAATATCCACTCTTCATACAACTTCATCCACCGTCAAATTCCAGCAGCTCAGCTTCAAGCCCACAAGTTAGAAGAAACACATTACTTCGACAGAACACATTTAATATTTAGGCAGGTCACAGCTTTTCCGCATAGTAGTTATTGCCTGAAACTACTCAAATATAAGATACAGTACAATTCCAGTCATGTTACCTTGGAGTCATGGGCAGTGATTTGCCATCTGACCGCTGAGTTTCTAAAAGTTGCTGCAGTTGATTCTGTAACGTCACACGTTCCACTGTCTGTCTGCAAGAATATATAAGATTGTTCAATCTGTATCTTAAAATTGTCCTAGTACAGCAAAGCACAAATGATGTCACTTGTTCAATTTTGTATTCAAAAGAGAAGCTCCATTCAACTATCATTTAAGCAGGAAATAAAGACAGAGATTTTAAATATTAACATGAACAGAAGGAGTTAGTTCTCCTGTAAGGCAATTTTTGGACAGCATCATGAGAGAGATGATTACTTACCAGGAATTATTTATTATATTACATACAAAGATATTTGGGATCATAACCAGCAGTTTGAGGTAACAGAGTGATTCATAAAAAACACAGAAACAAGTAATGTCAGAGCAAACTTGGGGCCACTTGGCTCTTGTTCAGTTGAAAAAAAGAAGGGAGGGGGGGTAGATTAAGAAGTCTCTCCCCGTATTTGGCAGATGACCTCTACTCAACTGCAAAATGCTTCCCAAAACTGCTTTCTCCTCATTGCAAATGAAATGAGAAGAGCTTTTATCCACTGCATAGGGATGGTCCAGCTTGCATCAGCCTGCAGGACAGAGCGAAGTATGTACTTTCTGTATTCCAGCAGAGTAGGAAAAGCTGTAACCGCTTCCTGCACAATCTTACCAAAGGTCCTACAAGTGCTCCACACCCACATAACCCTTGGTAAGATTGTGCTTCATTTTGAATGTGAAATTGTGATCTATGGTCAACAATTTTAGACAGCAACATAAAAAAAAAAGGTATTAACTGACACAAGAATATAACCTTATCAAGGTTACATCTATCTAGGCATATGTTACCTTATCAAGGGTAAAACCTATAAACAAAAGGTTTAATCAAAAAAAGTTCATTCAGTTTAACAAGAATATCTTCTGAAAATCTTCCAGTAATTCTAGTAAAATAAATGAATAAATCAATTTGATTTTCCCCACCCCATCCAATATTGATTTTCCACTCTAACATGTAAACATCACTTTAAATTATGAAGTATGAGAGGTAACATTTATTTATGTAGTGACACATTTTAAGTTCAAGCACCTCTATACACTCTACAGATACAAGTATTGGAAAACTACTGGAAAAGAGAAATTTCCAGCTTTTCACTACTGTGTATAGCCTATCGTTTATCTGGAAGACAAATAACACATTTGGTTTTATTCACCATCTTTCATTCATGGATAAAGGTAAGGCTCTAATTTTAAAAAATGATCTTATGAAAATGATTTTTTACCTGTTTCTTTCACTCTCTGTTTCTGTTGCTGTAACCATAATGTGTTTTTAGTACTTTTAATCTTATTAGACTTGCAGAACTAATACAGTTCTCTGACAGTAAGCTGGATTTTTTCCTAGTTCACATACCATCAGCAGAACAGTTAACTAAGTTCCAAATACCGAATCTTTATAGCTGGCAATGTCAACGCCAGAAAGAAGCCAGATGACTTTTTAGACTGTGAGTTGTACTCGCAGGGCTGACAAAAAATAAACATCTTTACTTGTAAAATATTTGAGTGGATCTGAAAAGTACTACAGAAATAATAGGTATGATGTTGACATACTGCTTTTGCCATCACATTTTTGAACAAAGCCATGCTTTACATAGATGTTTTCTTCCTTTAATTTTCCCTCTTCCTTCCTCTCGCCTACACATTTCCTTATACTATTTTAAAATCACTCCTACCATCTGTCAGCACTGGCTTATATTGCAGCTCCCCAGATACCCTCCTTGAGAGTCAGGAAAATTTTAATTTGGGATTAGATTGTGATATATTTTATCTGTTTTATTTGTTTTACGATTTCCTCTATATCTATTTCTGAATCTCTAAATTATCATGAAGTCTAGAAATTATATGCAGCATGAATTAATGTGAAAGAAAATTCTTCCAGAGAGATAGATAATGGCTTCTTATGCCTTTAAATGTCTAACACTTCTTCTAATGAGCAATCACCCTTATTCTAGGTAAACATCTCAATATACTAAAATAATTAGTTTCCTCCATTTTTTCAGAAGGACTATTTTGCACATATTTTCCAGGATAGAAATCTCCACACATCCTTCCAGCAATGTAACCAAAAGATACACACACACACACACACATACACATTTTATATATATAATATACAATGTAAATATATATTTATAATAAAATTATAAATATACAATCTATATATAAATATACACTACATATATCTGCAATATGTATATTTAGTGTGTACACAATATGTTATATATGTATATACATACTATATAATTATATATATATATATAAATAAAAGTACATATATGTATGTAAGCTAACATTGAAAATCAAGGGATCACAACTTCTTGGATTTCTTAGCAGTAGTGCCAAGTACTTAAAGGAGACACATTCAGTAGACAAGAAGATCACTTGATCTTTAAGGTCAGATTTACTTTATAAAATTTCATGTCCAAATTCTGAAGGTCTTATGTAGTTTAGATAATATTCTCACTAAGCACTATATAAGCACATTGGTGTGTCTCCTTAGATAACTGTAGACTCAAGCTTGCTCTTAATGAAGTCAGGGAGTTCAGTCACCGAACATGAAACATGATGGGGCACTGAACGCTAATGAAAAGTCTTACTGCCCAAGTAAACAACATGTTTGTACCATATTTTAATTATACAATCATTTTTATTTATTCATCTTTTTTTACCTATTCAATGAAGTTTGAGGAGAAACATGGCTTTTGTCTATAGAATACAGGAAATTGGTGGCAACAGAGAATATTCAGCCATTTTCTGATCGTCATCTTTTAACTCGAGATTTGTTTTGACCATTGCCTTGCTAGAGATTTCAGCTTGACTGAGTATCATAAAGATCAGTCAGTGGCTGGTTCATCTATTGCTTTGCACAATCAACTCTAATCTTTTGAGAATCTGAGAAGGATGGTCTATGATCATGAGGCCTTTGTAAAAGAAGTTCAGATAAACATTACTTTATGTCATCGGTTCTGACTGAATCTCTTCAGGTCAGGAAAGCCTAAACAATAAATCTTTATTTTTAAAATTTAATAATAAACTCTTAATATCACAGTGATATTTGTGCAAGTAGTGATTTTCAGCTCTTGTCTTTAATTCTTTTTTTGATAATAAATAAGCAACTAGTGAGATCAGTGAGGGAATGATTAAAATTATAAGACTTACAGAGAACACAGGAAGTAAAATGGAAGCCAGCGGTTTACCTGGGCTCTGAGAGAAACCTGTGTCTTGGGTATCCTCATTAGTTGAAAAACCAAACATCTACACTTGGCAAGAGAGGTAAATCAAAACTTCGTTCTAAAAACAGTAAATTGCTTTGCGGACTACTTTTCTGCTTACCTGAGGACAGAATTTCCCAGTTCACCTTCTCTTATGAGGCAATGTCTCAGTTCATTCTCTTGGAGAGATTCAGTGAAACTTTTCTAGCTATTGTGTTCTTCCCTCTCTCAAATAACAAGGTTTTTAGGGAAAGGACTTAGGAAAGTTGGACTTAGGTCCAACTCTGAAGGTTTTGCTATTCCTTTTTTATAGCTTCAATCTGAGTTGCTTTGCATGAGGAGTTGGAAGATGTGAAAACTTTATCAAATTGTAATCTTACTGGTTTAGTTTTGTGCCTTTTTTTTTTTTTTTTTCGGAAGAGCTCTAAAGAATGTGCTAGTATCAAAGAAGCAGTCTCTTTTTTGCTTTAGGGTCTTTGAAGTTAAGTGTTGCTAGATCCAAATCTAAGGCAGTTTGTTCTCTGAAAATGATTTTGTTGTGGGCTTTCCTTAGGGAAAGAGTGCTCAAGTGTGATGCTTTTCCAATGCAACATAGATGATTACAACTTTTTTCTGGTCATTCCTACTCCTCTTACCAGGATGGAGAGCCTTATCCCTGGCTGATAAGGAATGCAGGAAAGGAAGGAAAGGAAGGAAAATGTCTACAGAAAAGTTCGCATGCTCAGACACTCTACAGACATGAGTTTTCTCAGGTTTAAAAAAGCTACGGAAGCTTTTTTTTTTTTTTTTTTTTTTTTTAAGTTGGGAGATCAGGTCTTACTGAGCTGTCCTGAATAGCTGAGTAATCTTTCACGATCCAGTCATAACTTCTCCTCCTCTAGAAAAAGATCCATTAACACTAGCAAAAGTAGTTGGAGAAAATTCAGCAAGGTCAACATAGCTGTCAGAACTGGAGCCCTTCCAATGCAACAGCAGCTCAAAATACCTCAGACTGCAGATTGGTCTTTTGCCTGTTGCCATCTGATGCTTCTGGGATCTTCAGAGGTGCTTTGACAATTCTGTCTTTCTACCATGTGAGAAGTAAGACCCCTCAAGAAACGGTGCCCAACACTTTGTTCAGGCCGTGAATACATTCTTGAATTTTCATGTAGCTTCTTTAATGGGGCTATGAAACAGGTCAGGAGCCTTCTTTCGTAATGCCCTCTGACTCCTGAGCATAGGCCTCTGAGCACAGTGCACTGCTTCTGTCAGAGCCTACTTGAGGCCTGAGGCTGGTAGCCAAAACAGCCATGCAGAAGCTGCTCTTTCGAGCAGAAAATAGAATATTTCATTGCCTCAGTAAACTGCAGCAGAGTTGCCCAAGAGACTCACAACCCTTTGTCTTTGTAGGAGAGGAAGAAAAGGCAGCTGCTGCACATTGTGGAGCTAAATCTGAAGCCTGAAAAAAACAGGCTGCTCAAGGGAAGCAGATTCAGTTTCAGATGAGACATGCAAAGGAACTCATCAGGCATCAAATAAGAATCATTTAAATCACTTCCTATGCTTTTAGCCCAAAGAGATGACAAAGGGAATTCTTGTTAGGAAAGTCTGAACTAGGCGCTATGTCTACAGGAATAAACAGTCCGCTGACTGACAAAACAAGTCTTTCTTTTGCACAGGAGAGGTAACAGCTATATCAAATAGTGTGAGAGCACTGTGTAGAAATAAAACATGGAAAATTTATGGTTACCTTTCTACTTCTAGTTTTATTTTTCTTAAATTATAGGGAATGTAAATCTCATTGGATATTGAGATAAGTTAGGTTCTGATGCAGGAACCTAGGAGTCACAGAATCACAGAATGCTTATGGTTGGAAGGGACCTCTAGAGATCATCTAGTCCAACCCCCCTGCTCCAGCAGGGACACCCAGAGCACGGGGC
>JAUBNY010000033.1:236580-311388 GCA_032275445.1 Crypturellus soui | reverse complement strand
GGCACCCTCACAGGAAAGAAGTTCTTCCTCACATGGAGGTGGAACTGCCTGGGTTTCAACTTGCACCCATTACCCCTCATCAAGTCACTGGCCACCATCGAGAAGAGTTTGGCCCCATCCTCCCTATATTCACCCCTTAGGTACTTATTTGATCGGATCCCCTCTCAGTGCCCTCTTCTCCAGGCTAAACAGGCCCAGCTCGCTTAGTCTTTCAACATACAATAGATGTTCCAGTCCCTTAATCATCTTCGTGGTCCTACACTGGACCCTCTCTAGAAGCTTCACGTCCCTCTCGTACTGGGTAGCCCAGCACTGTATGTAGTGCGGCCTCACCAGAGCTAGGTGTGAGGGAGGGTGGGCCCCCTTCCTCAACCTGCTGGCAACGCTAGGAAAGTCTTACACTCTTACTGCTTTTTTTTTCAATAGTAGCTGACTTGTGTATTTCAGTGTGTTTTTTTAGCAAATGAACCAATGACAAAATAAGTGGTATTTTAAAATGTGAAGTGAACACTGTGGCACACTAAAATTATTGAAACTGTGAAACTTGGAAAAAATGCTTCTATATCATAAATGTTCAGAGGTACAAACAAAAACAGGTATACTTCAAATGCAGCAAGGTATTTTACAATGACATAGGAAGTAGCTTTAAACTACATATTCTTTCAGTTGTAATACAACTTAAAATATATGCATGTTTACAGCAAAATTGAGAATAACCAATAGACACTTTTACCCTTATTTCAACACACGGAATCTGCAACTCAAAAAGTTATTTCAACCACAATCTCCTTGCATAAAGTTATGTGGTCATCACAAAACATGTGATTTTCAAAAGCTTTTTTCATGGTCTATGGTAGCCAAAAAGTACTTGATCGTTTCTCAGTAGGAACCAAAAACTTGGTCAATGCTGCTCATCTTACGAGGCAATTGACGTGCTCAATGACAACAATTACATCCAGAGTAAAAATCAGAAATTGAATATTTGTTTTTTCTACATGCTCTTTACCATATTCTTTACAGATCATTTATTAAAAATAAATATAATAAAATACTCCTCCTATGAAGAAAACATGGAAAAAATAGAAAAAAACGTACAACAGAATATTTCCTGAGAAGCCAATACAGGCTTTGGGAACCTTCCAAATTCAAGAAGAACTTCCAACTGCTGTTTTCATCATTTCTCCCAACATCAACCCCCAATACTCTAAGTAGGAAAAGTAATTCACTGTACATAAGATATAGAAGATGTGATCCCCAGGTATTCAAAGGAAAAAGGCAGAGAACTGCTTACATATGCACATATAAATTGTCAGAATATTTCACACATAGCATTTTCTCACTCAAATTCTCTTCATCTACATTCACACCAAACTTACAAAAAGAAAACAGCTGAAAAATTGAACATAGGTGAGGGGGCAAATGGTTGAGGATAGCATAAAATCAAGCAATAAGGGAGAAGTATGAATCACAAAATATTACACATGAGAAAAGGTATGCTGCTGATAAACTGAAGACTCATCAGAGCATTTTTTTCATGATGTCACAAAGATCCCTTTGTTAAGAATTAAACTTACTCCTTCAGTTGCTTTGTTAGCTTCACAACCTGAGAGGCCAATGACATGCAAGTCTCGACAACCACTAAGTAGCGGGAACACAGGGTGTGCCCGTGTCGCTCAGCACTTTGTGAGGGTTTTTCTCCTGCATGGTTTTGCATAGTGACGTTTGCCCCGTATTCAACCAAGGTCTGAAAGACACAGAAGGAAACACTGAGAGCTGTAAACATAAATCTCTGCTGCAAATTTTGCTCATAAACAACAACTGTTAGGACCAGAGAACTCCTGAGTAAAATATTTGAAAATATTTGTCTAAGTTGACCATTTTTAAAAAATGATTACTTGGCAAACCTGCATGCAGCCAGAATTCCCAACATATAAAGCCAAAACATTTATTCCTGCGGTGCAAGGCTAACACAGGAGAGTGTGCTGTTCTTTCAGATGATTATTAAAAGAATATTTTTCCTTTCTCTGCCTCATTATCTGTTCCAGTTAGTGAATTAGGGCATTTTTCTGCTAACTTGCTGTGTAGTACAGCTTGACTTGTATCATTCTTTCCATGATGGGGACTATGGAATGAAAACAGAGCACCTGCATGTGGATAGCCATTGATTCTTCACTGAGCTACAAAAACACACTTTTTTCAGGTGAGCTTATCTATGTGTGACTGAACATTGTGCTAACTTTGCACACGCTGATGTGCACAAGAGATGCAAGCAAGTGCAATTCAGAGGACATCCATGCTAAATAACATCAGGGTCTGGGCAGCACCAACATATTGCTAGCCAGTTTTGAGGGGCAGTCATGAGCTGTAAATGCTTACAAGCTCTGATGCTGACTAGTCTGGAGGTTTCTGCACCACAGCAAATTACAATACACTCTAAGAATATGAATTTAGGAATTCCTTTGCTACAATATTTGCTGACTCCTTTTGTGGTTTAGCTCTCAGTTTCCTACCACAGCAGAACCCCTGTGTTTAAAACAATCAGCATACCACTCAACATCCTGATTCCTCAGCCAAGGGACATCTGGATATGAAAAATATGGCTCATACCTTCCAATTACTCAAGTAGATTATAGTCACAACCTCCTTTTTGTAGAAAGAAATTTGTTCAATAGCTTTTCTTTCTTTTCTTTTTTTTTTTTGGTGCTGAAAGTCTCATTGCTTTGTATTTCCTTGTGTTACTCCTTTTGTCTTTTAAAAAGATCCTGAAATATTTGTCAATATTCACACTTCAGCTGAAATAAAAGCTTGCAGTCTGATATAAAGTCCGGTGGTACCCACAGTTCTAGTAGAGATCACTAGCTTACTTCTGAAGAACCGTTCACGTTGTGAGTACGGCATTTGGTTGGTCTTGAGGACTTGAATTAATAACATTGTAAAAGAAAAAATTCTGCCAGGCTGACTACAAGAGATATAATAACTGAAACAAGATTTTACACCAGACTTTCACTCTTTCCGTTTTCTTTGTAATAAATCATTGTTACATACTATTTGCTTTACTATAGTGCCTAGATCTAATTGTAATCAGTAGTGTTCAAACACACACATTGCTCATAGCATTTTGGAAAAAATCCTGAGCAAAACCATAAGGTATCCAGAATCTACAGCTTCATTAACATACACATATACACATGCAGAAAAGGGAGGGGATGGTTCAGCTCCGGATCGACTTTTCCAAACGGAACTAGGGAGTTAGTCTGCCCGGTTTAGTGTGGCTTTGTTGATTCAGAATAGTAGCCATAAGAGACCACTACATATTCTGACAGGAGAGTGCAGTAAGTCTTTCTTGCCTACTGACTCTGTGTAGAAGGAAAACTGAGGAGCGTTGCACTGCAGCTTGTGATAGCAATTTAGCGTTACCTTGCTGGTAAGAAGGCAAAAGTTATGACCCTGTGAAAAATAATAGCATCATTTGGAAGAAGACAAGAATTCACTCGCTCAGAAGAAAAGTCAGTAAAAGATTCAAGAGATCACTGAAAGTATAATGTATTTCATTCTCTGTATTACTACCTACATTCCCCCTTCTTATCACTTTCCTTTAACCAACTGTTCGCTCTGTCTTTTTTAAGCTAAATGGTTAAGCTCATCAGACTGTGGGCTTGAACTTAGCACCCTGGAGCATTAGTGAAGCATATACACTAACTATATATTCTTGATGTGAATAGGTATTTTCATGATTTACTTCTTTCACCAACACAAAATACTTATTGCTGATTTTCATATTGAGCTATAACAAAACAGTTGTACAAATTCTAAGCCACTTACTGAAGTCCTTCACCAGGAAGGCAGGGTTATTCTCCTTCAGATTTAGCTTTATCCATGAAAACAGCCTGCAGATGTCACCACTCTGTTTAAGTAATTCACTCATTTTTCCTTCAAATCTATCATTCATCTTTAAGAGATACAGTAAAAATTATGCCTATACACAGATCTACCACAACAGCGCTCTCAGCTATTTCTTCCATCCATTTATTTTGCAATGGATCATAGCAACTGTATGGAAAATAATTAACAAGATAACAAAAACACCAGCTTTAGCACAAACTTGCTGATTTGTTTACGATGATTCTCATAAGAGCTTGTACTGGGTTTCCAGTATTCCTGGCATCTTTAAAAGAAAGATGACACATCAGTTAAGAAAATGCAGAGATGGCCGTGTCCTCCAAATTTATGCAACTCTTCTTTTCTAATTCTATTCCTTCAGCTCAGTTATCACTCATTTTTTCCCCTTTTTAATTGTATGAGACTCTCATGTTGGTTTTCATATAGTTAGGTCTTCTTTGTGTATCCAGGTATATAAATAAATTGCCATAGTAATAAGTAAGTAATAAATAGACTCAGTGTAACACCCCTCAAATATTTTTAGCTCTCTAAAGAGGTTAGCTAGCTAGACTTGGCAGCTGAGAGCTGCTATGTATCAGCTCATCTGCAGCAGTAAATTTAACATGTTTATCTGAGTTTTTAGAGGCTCTCCATATATTTGAGGTCCCTGAGAATTGCTACTGCTTCTTGGACATTTTTTCTTTTCTCTCTTGACTTAATGCTAAGTTGAACCCTGTTTCTTTGCCTCTCTGAAGAATATTTTGTTTCTTGAGAATCTTTCTGGAATCACCTAAGTTAATTTTATTTCTTCTTCAAAAACTTTTCAATTAAAGTAATGACAACAACAAAATACAAGAGTATTCCCATGAGTAATGATTCTCAGGAGACTCTCATGAACAACAGGTACATCCTTGTTGTATGATTTAATGCAAAGTAGATGCTTGAACTACACATCAAGTTCAACTCTGCTGCCTTTTTGGTGTGTCTACACTCAATATTGGTAGTATATAGCGGCATCTAAACTATCTTTTTCAGATCTAACTCCCCAAAACAAAGGCTAGCTTTGTTAGCCTTTTCAGCAGTGCAAATGAACCAATTCAGCACAACATTGATCTAGACTATTCATTGAGAAATATTAGAAATCATTGTCATATTCACATTAAACAGAATATATCTGCTTCATACTGATATATTCTGAGGATAAAGACGGTTTGATCTAAGTGGAAATCTTAACATGTAATATATCATAACTTAAATTTCCCATAAGTTCTCCAACTGCAATGATGCTTTCTTCCTGAAATGCTAAGGTTATGTTAGATTTACAACAACATACCTGACAGAATTCAAATTACAGAGCTTTTTGATGTTTCAGTCTGAGTTCTACTAGATTAATTTTTTTTTCTTCTGGCAAATTTTAAGGTAAGAGCTTCCATATTCATTTTAAAGGTTGTTTGCATTCAAGTTTGACTTAAAGTAGATCTCTGATGTAGTTACAGCTATTACTCTACCTGTATGCATCCTAGATAGCCATGCTGAGCAGCTACATGAACAGCAGTATTGCCATCCTGGTCAGCTTCATCCAATGAAATCCCTTGCTCTTGCATAAACTGAAGAAGCCACAGAAGAATCTTTTCCTAGGGAGAAGGGAGAAAGAAAAGTCACAAAAAGTAAGAAATAACCAAAAGTTAAATGTACTATAGGAACACTGGTAGCAACATCTGTCACTAAATCTGTCTCACATTTCATATCATAAGCCCTTGCTTCCAAATTCCAATACCTTTTAATTTTGTCAGATTTAGTGTAGCATGGCCCTTATACTGACTGGATGTCTCACGGAAATAAGTGAAAAATACTTCAATTTCTTTATGAAAAGACGTATTAGGAAAATATGTGTACAATAACACCTTTTGACTACTGTACATTGAAAATAAAGATGGTCTACATATTGGAGATGACACCTGAGGAAAATTAGCCTGTAGGTCTGCCAAAATTTTGTGGAATTTTGTATGACCTTTCCAAACTGCAATAGGAGTATGCGCAGAGATCACAAAGCTGAGCAGCTGCATTCTCCAAAGCTAATAGCACGCTCCAACGCTGGGCTGCTGTGTAGCAGGAGAAGAAACGGAACTGAAAGCTGGATATCTGCTTATCCTACAATCACATTTCGTTGACTAGATGATGATAGGTATCTGCCTGTCTATTGAAAAAGATGGGGAGAGTTAGACCACAAACTTGCAGATAGAAGTCTAGGGAGACGAAACTGAGCTGAGAGAGAGGAAGTAAACTGGACAAGACATGGTGCAGCCATCAGCAACATGGAAAACGCACTAGTAACTAGGAATGGGAAGAAGGAATTAAAGTAGATGATGATCTGGTAAGAATCTAATCACAGCAGGGAAAGGAGACTAGAAATGTAGTCCCAGAAAGAGGAAAATGAATTAGGAACAAAGAGACATGAAAATAACCTGCTCATGGACAGGAATTATGATCAGACAGAAAAGGAACTGGGAACATAATACATATCCTCAGTAAGGTTTGACTTTACTATCTTAATTGATTTTAACATTGCTTTATGTATGTGCACATATGTGTAATATAAAATTTATTGGGATGTTCTCCTTTATAATAATGGAGAGTTTATATATTTGCACTAAGCTTATTTTATTTCATGTTTTCCACAGTAGATATCTTCAAAAAATTGTTCTACCTATTCTGGCAAGCTTCCATGCTTCTCTAGATTAAATTTGATTGTGAACTTCTAGTACCTATTGAAAATCTATATTACTTTACATTAAAATGTGACCATCCTTAGATGATAATGTGCTCCCAGTTTTTGCATTTTAATGAAGAATAAATTACTTTTTATCTCATTTCTTTTACCTATATTTGTATTTTTATTATCTTCAATTTATATCTTTTTATTATTTTATGCCATTTATGTATTTATTAATATCTGTCTTGTGCAATACTGGCTGGATCTCTAGCTCCAAATAGCTTTGTAGATTCTGTCAAACATCAGCACAAACACAAATCTTATGCATTCAGCAGTTTTAATTGTTAAGTACATACTCACATATAGCCAAATGTGTGTGCAAGACTGAGCACAGTGCTGAAACAGTGCTGAAACACAGCATCTCTAGGATTCTGAACAGTAATCAAGCAGGAAACCAACAGTAAACAGGAGGAAAAGAAGTTTTGCTTATGTATCTTGGGCACAAACGTCTTCTTGTATAAAAATGCCATGGAAATTTTAACATCAAGGAAACAAAGATATGACCTCAGACTTCTTTAGTTCCCTCCAAATGATTCTGCACAAAAGACGCTGTCTTTTGTAGTGAATATCCATTCACTACTTTAGATGGTTTTTCTCTGTAGAACTTATCTATATTTTTGAATTTCCCCTTTAGCAGTAATTTTTGTTTTATTACAGGGTGAAGGGATAGATATTCATACTTTTTGGCTGAATGCCAAACACATCTGAGAGCCAGCACGGAAAGATGAGTTCAGATCACATATCCCTTTTAAAATACTTTTGAGCAATTTCTAGACATGTCTGTTGTGTTTGCCAATAGTGAAGAAGGATTATGCTACTCCTGTGAATTGCTGCTTTGTTTCAAGTATCTTTTAGAGAATATCTCTGTAGAATGAGAATACAACAAAAGCTTTAAAATCATATAGTTCTTCAGAATTTAACAGGGACCAAAATGTTGAAAATGTTCTGTAATTTTATGACAGTCAGCATGAAACAAATTATGCTTTCCTGTCATTTATCTTATCAGACATAGAAATCAGCTGCCTGGATGTCTAAATGCAATGATCTGTATTTGGAAATGCCTGTGCAGCAATTCATCACAGGCATAACTTTAGAGTCTCATTAAAATAATTTGTGTTTCATGACTGTTTTCCCACAGATGTATCAACGACATACACATGGAAAACAACCATTTTGTTTATTTACACATATGAAAAATGAAGAATTTGTATATCAACAGAGTACTTTAGTAACACCACATTATGTATTTGGAAAAAAATACTCTTAGATATATTATCACCAACTCAATTTATTCAAACAAAATGAAAGATAGCAAGCAAATTTATTTACTAGATTAAGATAATGCAAAACAATCATATACTTGTTATGTAACAGGAGCTGACAAACACTGACAAGTTTATTAATTTTAAAACCTACAGTCATCTGATGGTGTAACAGGCTCTGGCATATTTTGGACCTACAAGTCAAATGTCACCAAAGAGAAGATTCTGGAAAAAATGTCTTATTATGCATTTTCTGTTTTGGGACAGATTGCAGTCAGCTCCCACAGCTGACTTCTGGAGCAGAAAGAACAGTTACCAAAGAGCATTATATGGAACACAAGTAGAAGGGTTAGCATGGTGAAAAGCAGTCACATCGCATCTAATCCTAGCCCCATTACTCTATATTGACTAAATTATCTCTCTTTCCCAGTCACCTTTCACAGTAGTTATTAGATTTTCTGAATAGAAAACTATGGGGTAAATGAAAAGGTCAGAAATTATCTCTGCAAAAATGACACTAGATAGCAAAAAATAAGCATCTGGAGGTGCAAAGGAGTGTGTTGTTAGGCATGTTGTTAGTGTGGGTTCTGACTGCCACAGGCTTCTCACCGCTGCAGCCCCCAGCCCTACACCACCATGCAGCACACAAAGCCCTCCATCAAGCTGCAGCTCTGGTTGCCTGCGGACTTTAAGCTCACTGCAGTAACAGAGGCATCCTCCACCCTCCCTCTCTCTCTAGGCTGTGCAGTCCCTGCTAGTGACGCATGTGTGTTCAAAAGAAACTTCATCCTTGTGAAGCTCTTAGTCAGCATCCACTAAGCATACCTTAGACTTAAGCATCATCTCTTTCCTATCACATGGTGCATGCACCAGTCATAGCTGGCTAAAGATCTGCAATATATCAACAACCTATACCTAATATGGAGATTTCTGTCAACTGGGTACAATTCCACACAATTCAATAAATAAAAAGAGGCCGCTGCTAGGAGGGATGGATAAAAAGCTGCAGGATGGCACTAAGCTCTTCTCCTCCCTCATCACATGCACTTATACAGTCCTCTCTCATGGAACAAAGGCAGATGAGAGAGAGAACAAGAACACACAATTGTTGAGCTGTATTTGGAGTCTGGCCACAACTGTGGCCATGATTAACACAGGAGCTTTGATATAAGGTCCCTTTTGCTGGCAATACTAAATGATATTTATTGAAGAAGAATATGGCATGTATGCACAATGCCTGGGGAAATAATAGCTGGGCTGTCTCTGTTAGAAAATGATTGAACAACAGGTCTTCCTTGTAAAAATAATACTCTTGTAATTTTGCCAAGATCAGTGTTTACATGGATTAGCTCTCATGTCAGTAATGGTAAAATAAATTAAAACTTCTAGGATGGTGCCAACAATGCATTTGAATTTCTCAACAACTTTTTCTTACTATACTTGAGTAAGATAGTCTGTCTTCCTTTTAGCCTCAATGTTTTTTCAAGTCTGCAAGATGTTTATGGATTTATTATATAAAAGATAATTGACAATGTATGTGAACTTTCTTTAGCATTCAGTGAACTATGAAAATTTGTCAGCAATTTTTATATCACCTTTTTTAAATTTCATGGGTGGTTGATTGTAGTTGATGTTTCTTAATTTGTGGAGCTTCCTTCCTGCTCTGAGCAGAATATAGTTTCATTGTGCCAGATCTGCTCCTGGCCATGTAACTCCACTGAAAAAAATAGAGCTTCACTGGATTTAGTTTGTGTAAACATCTTTAGAGATGAAGGCAAAATTAGACTAACTAAAATGAGACAGAAATTTAAATTCATATTAAGCTTTCTCTTCCAAACTTTCTTCCTAATAAAAAACACTCCTTTCTCAAACCCAGTTCTGCCCAGACACCTGTCTGCCTTATACTTAGTGTTAGATTTACAGGCCAAACTTGTCATGGAAAGGACAGAAACAATCAGTATCTCCAGCAGGGATCTGATTCACACCAGCAGTGTGTACAGTCTGTGGAAGGCAGCAGGAAAACAGAGTGCATGAATGAGGGTGTCTGTGTTGCTTGAGGAAGCACAAGAAGATTTGCATCTCTCTAGCCTTCCACGCTGGCCTTGCTCTCTTTTCAGTAAAGCCATCGTTAGTACCAATTAAAAGCAGAAACACGTTTTTTTTTTTAGCAGAAACGTTTTTGCATGACATTCAAGAGGACAATTGGAGGGTAAAAAAACTACATTTCTTAAGATAAGTGGTTACTAATATTTACTGGTAAGAGAAAAAAAACATATCTGGTGAGAAAGTGGCTCATGCACCACAGCGATTATAGAAAAATAATGGATCATTATTCCTTCCATATGAGATCCTGGAGAAAGTCCTTTGAAGAGAGGTTATTGTAAGGTCTGTTTAGGAAAAACAGATTTCTCAGTAAGAGAATGTGGTACGATTAAGTGGCGTATGTTTCCCCAGATATTAGCAGAGCACTGAAACGCTGAACTTCTGAAGTTTCCCATCATTAGATGTACAGATAGGCTAGGTGTGGACCAGGACTGTTTTACAACACATTTTTTTATGTGATTCTCAATAAAACTGGCTAGAGCTAGATAGATGATGCTCAAGTTTCACCACACTTCAGTGCCAATATACTGAATTCCTAAACTGTCACAACTTGCCAAAATTATTTGAGACAATTCTTTCCTGGAAAGGAAATGTAAACTATGACAGAGTGCTGGATAATTTTCTTATGTGGCCAAGAATTCTTCTATGGACCAGAATGAGATGATTAAACTCCCTCTGCTCTTCAGTTGATAAGCTAGCCTAATATCTGCCATCTGATCTCCTTGCTGCTACTTAAAGTTTCAAAAAAATTACTTGAGAGAGAAAATACTGAAAAAATAAGCAGATTAAATGGGAAAGGAACTTATTTTCTTTGAAGTCTTTGAAATCCTACTTTGAGGAAATTATGAACACCTCCATTAAAAGCCACAGAGGTTTATTATTTCAGTCTTAATTGAAACTGGTTTAATTGAAATTGTTGTATGAGCATATCAATCTCTAAAAAGTGAATGGAAACCATACCTGACCATAGCAACCTGCATAGTGAATAAGGCTTGGGTGATCTTTTGAGCAACTTAGTTCTGCAATAGCTTCTGTTTCGCTCACCATCCACCGAACACACTCCAGCTGACCATTCTAAAAAAGAAAAATAATGTTAAAAAACCCACCTGTTTCAGTTCCAAATGCAACTAGTAACAGACAAGAGTTTATCAGAACCATTGATATATTACAATACTATAGTTTCTTTAAAAGCTTGCTCTTTTATCTGCTTTCCTATAATACTCTTGTTTATCCTACTGTCCTGGATCAAACATAGATTGGCTATTGATACTACTTTGTCAGTTTAAGTTTGCCCTGCGTTTTCTGTCACGTACCTCCTAACACTACTGTGCATATCCACATTGGGACAGAACCTTTGTTGAGAGGCACCATAGGGAATGCCAGTTCAAGAAGCAGTGAAAAGGTATTACACATTATCTGTCTCCTACCTTCGGAAAAAAAAACACATAGTTCTGCTTCTATCACTCATGTAGCAAGGCTCAACAACTAAGTAAGACCATTTGCTGGACTGGAGTGAACAGGTTCTCTCCTTACACACTAAAATCTTCACTATTCAGTAATATTTTTTCCGGGGACAGGACATATGAATGAGAAACTAAACTGATATCTAGCTGGCCTGTAATATCGAACTGCTGTAATAAAAGGAGGCACATAGCTTTGATGTTCCATTAATATTAATCCATATGGGAGAAAGAAAAAATGGTGTAAAACATGTTTGATATGTCTTATTCTTTGCCTACATACCAGGTGCACAGACACACATACACACACCTTTGCTCACTTTTCCATATTTTTCTCAATTTCAAAAAAGAAGTAAAACAACAAAAACCTGGAGTGGTCTTTTAACCACTCCAGAAAAATGCTCATAGCTCAGAACAGGGTTCAAATATTAGTTAGCACAGATAACTTTACATGCTTGTTGTGTTTTTCTTTATAACACAAATAAGCAAAATCTTATGGTACTTTTAAAATAAAGGTAATTAATTAATTTAACAGGTATCTACTAAGTAACACAATTTCGCTAAGCTGTAGATGATTTTTCTACAGCTACTTTAAATAAACAAAATGAATAAAACATTCTGTCAGTAAGGTAATAAGACTGCCATAACATACTACTTTATTTTCACTCTCTAGCTCATTGTGCAAGCACGGAAAGAGAGCTTGAATTAAACAATATTTTTCATTCATTCAGTACTGGAAAAAGTAGTAGATGATCAGTAAATTGCCTACTGGAACCCTCTTCCAGAGAAATTTATGTTCCTGCATACAGATTTTCATTTATTCTGATAGTGATGACAAAACATGGGTGCATATTCCACATTCCATATCAGCACTGCAGTTACAGTAGTATACTCTAAGAACAAGAAGAATAATGACTCAAAACATTTCAGAAATAATGAGATAGAATTACAAAGATTATTTATGCCGAATAATTTTAAAGTCCTGAGGACTGCTCACCTCAACTTTTTCAGGGATAACTGTGGCCATATAGATCATTTTTAGAAACACTTGTGATCGAGCACCACCACATTCAGAGATAATTCAATCATATTTACACACATTTCTAGAAATGTGAAAGCATGTTACAGACTCTAAAGGAACCCTTTGCGTTTTGTTAAAAAGCCATCCTTTGTGGGGAAAAGACATTTGACTAGCTTCTATCTAGTTTCTAGCTTCTGATATCATTTATCTAGATTAAAAAAAAAAAATTTAAAAGAGAAAAACTGTAGAAATTGTAGAATTGTTCCAACTCTATATTGGCAGATCTTAGCTCTTTAAATTGGACATGGGTCAGAACACTGAAGATAAATGGCTCATTTCAGAACAGCAGTTCAGTAGTACAGATTAGCTAGATATCAGCTTAATTTCTCATTCATAAGGTCCGTTCCAGGGAAAAAAAGAAAAAAATCTCTGACTCCTGCCCTGGAATACTCTGTCACTGTAATGACTCACCTCTCAAAGAATAAAAATGTTTTCCTGAAGATTGGTATTCACCAGACCTCTATCATTTTTCTGAAGTCTTTCAAAAAAAAAAATAAAACCCTGAAGAAACAAAAAGGGCTTATTTCTGTTTTTTTTTTTTTCTTTTTCTTTTTTTTTTTTTGTTATTTTTTTGCTGAGGGATAGCATTCTACCATTAAATCTTACTTAGTGAAGATCCTGACTTAGTTTGGGTAAAATGTCAGCTTTCTGGTACATCACTGGATTTTATTATAGCATATTATAGCAACGCTAGTCCTTTTCCCACTTTCCTACAGAATCGTTTTTCCTGTAATCTGGAGCATCAATTTTTGAAGTTTATGAGAGGTTGCTCTGCAAGATGTAAATTTTAACTGGATGTGATTGCTCTAGATGCAATTCCCCTAGATTCCCAAGAAGTCTCACCTTCAGATGTGGCACATTGACAAAACCCATTAATAGAAGCCATAAAAATGATGATATCCAAATGATATCAGGCTTTATAAATACATTCTTAGACTGTCTTTCAAATATACGTGTTTGTAAAAAAAAAAAATGTCTAAAGTAACAATTATGTCTGAAATAAATAAGTTTCTTGAAACATAACAAATATTTCTAGAGACGGTTAACTGATTAAAAAGGGATGTATTTGCACTGACAAGAATATATGAAGTGCCAATGGTACACAACAGATTGTAACTTGCATAGTAATGTATTTTTATTTGCTTCCGTGGTATCAGCCAATTGCAGAAATGTTCTTTCTGCTCTAATTTAACGCTTGAAAATGTTTGAAAATACCATTCTGTTCAATGTAATACTTACAGCCATTACAGAAAGAGATTAAATCACCTCTAAATCACATCGGAGTAGAGAGGCTTAAATTACCTTTATTGCTAATCCGGCCGGAGTTAGTTGTTCAATGTTTCGTTCATTCAAACAGTCTTCCCCCATCAAGGAAGTGAGATGCTGCAGGCATTCTGCATGTCCCTGTGATGCTGCTATGTGCAACAGATTGTTGTCATAGTCATCATGAATCTTATCCAGATTATCTGCTGCTAAATGTGGCTGTTAAAAAAAAAAAAAGTTAGGATGCAATATATCAGTATTATATCAGTTACAATTAGGGTTAAAAACCTAAATAGAGCATTAAGTCTCACGGTTCAAGATACAAGCCAAAGGTATTTTTCAATAGACACATTCTTTTATAACACTCAAAACCAGGAACAACTCTCTTCCCTAGCTATGAGATACAGGACAGAGAGGAAGGATACCTACTGGCTTGATTTCCTGTGTACTTTCTCTCTTCCTAATGTAACTGCCATGCAGCAGTGCAAGGTCTTGTTCCTTTTCTTTTTTGGGGTGTGTGTGTGTGCAGAGGGGAGCATTATATTGATGAGTAATTTAACAGAAAATATCTACGACTCTTAAAAAAATGTTATTTTGCACACCATAAAAGTGGGAGTTTATATGAAGCACAAAGTAAAATACAGTTAAACAGAAGATAGAAGACTTTTATTTGGTAGTTTGTTTCCATAATAAAACCTGTATAAAACTCTTTTGGAATATTGACCAAAGTACTACACAATCGTCCTGCACAAATCTAATTTTAAGTCACAACAAGCACACTGAGAAAATCCAGAAAGGAAATGGAAGAATAAGACAGAGTTAAGGAATAACAGTAGCGCAGACTTGCCAGCATACTATTCATTCAGTCTACTTCACTCAGATGTTTTGACCTATTCAGAAAAAAAAATATTATCTCTCTAACTAGTACCACATATACTTTTTTTTTTAATTCTCATTTTAAAATGGTTTTTTTCCTTTTCTTTTTTTTTTCCTGAGTGCTCCAATATACTCTTCTGCCTCCATATAATCTTTGAATAAGTCCCCCTTTGTCTTTGCAGCTATGTTTATAACACGTCTTTGTGTCGGAGCTAGCTGTTAAACAGAGAAGCCAAACAAAAATCTAACAAAAACTGTTCTTGCACATACACTGTGTTTCTAACAGCCCTTCTGAGTGAAGATCACATGTTCTACTAACTTGCACCTAGTTACTTTGGAAACCATCATTGATAATGTCTGATCAGAGCACTAGACCTAACCGAAAACTTCATATGGGTCAGAGGCCGAGGAGGCTTTAGAGAGAGCTCCTGTGCAAGAATGCTGCTGCAATATGCCAGCATCAATGCTCCTGAATAATAATCAGAATACAACAGAAGCCCCTCTGTTCCAGCTTCTAAATAGCAACTGAGGTAAACCACTGATAGTTGAAAAAAGTAATCCACAAATGTTGAAAGGCAGAACTCAAGATTTACATTTGCAATTCAAATGATCTCAAGCTTTAAAATGCTGCATTTTATGATTCCAATTTACTGCATGGCCCAGCAGTCTCACCCAAGTTTGCATAAAAAAATATATTGGTTTGGCTATATATTAGATTTAAAGATGAAACCTTGGAAATGCATATGCTTGCAAGGTGAATACAAGACAAATAGAGCAGCAGTATAAAACACACATTTCATCACCTTTGCTGGCTTTATCAATTTCTTCACTGAAATCTCTTACTTTACATGGATTATGAAAAAGATGGTACTTACTAATAATGATATTTGGCCTTCCTTTACAATGTTTAAGATGCTCTTAATTTTTTTCACCTCTTCATTCCTCTCTTCTGGGCCTGCTGTGCTGCTCCAGTTCATACTCAGTTCCTCAAGCTGCTTGGTTTCTACCACTGCAGTCTGCAGATGAAAAGCCCTCAGGTGGCAGTTTGGCATAGTCTTCTCAGTTTTATGAGCCTGAGCATCAACAAATGACCTGCTGAGGAAGCCCTTGCCCTGGGCTTCAGATTCATGGATGGAGCTACACTTCAGCAAGGGCTGGGAAAGCTCCGACTCTTCTGTTAGATGCTTGTGTTGCTCAAAGACAATGGGCTGCGTTTTTCTTGGCTGTGAGCCTTTCACAGGGGACAGAACGCAGAACTGTGTCACACTGGCAGGCAAGTTCTCCGCGTTCCCTGCAGAGCAGCTCTTACTGCTGAGACCGTTCGTTGTAGAACATACACCCAAAAGTTTTTTCTCGGGAGCCACCTTTGTAAAAGGAACAAGTTGCTGGCTTGACTTAATGTAAGGCACATCCAAAATTTCATCCATATCCAGGTCATAGTGCTCAAGCTCCCCAAGCAGAAGAGCAGGCTCGATGTTTTTACTTTTGAGGCTCTCTCCCTCTCCTGGGCTCTGGTCATCACTTGCAGGTGCAGACTGAGAATCATAGCCTTTCTGGTATTCCTCCTTCTGGTTCTTCTGGTCATCGCTTTCGTTGTTCTCAGAGGTCTCTGGTTGATGCTTTAATGGAGAAACCCTCTTCACTGGTCTGAATTTATTGCATGTATCTGCAATGCCTGTTGGTTTCTGTGCATTTCCAATAAGAGTTGAGACCCCACAGTTCCAGCTGGTGCTGGAAACTAGAGAAAGAGAGCACTGGGATTGAGACTTGCTTATTATAACATGTTTCAGCATCTGCAAAGATATACATTCCAAATACTAGAAACAAGAATTGTGTAACATGCTGCCTTCACACCTAAGCATGTTTATAACAACTCTGTTATCACAGCTGAAGAACTTGACACTGCAGAAAAGAAAGCTTCTTAAAAAGGAAGAAGGTTTACTTGCAAAGTATTTTTTTAAACAACTAACAGACACCATTAAGAGCCCTGTGGCATTCATGCTGCCTTGCCAGACTATGCCAGTTTGCCTTCTGCTATTTATATTCAATGGAGACACATCTACATCAGAAGAATACAATGATTTTTTTTCTCCAACAACAGGATTGCTGAGAATTCTTTTGCCTTGAACTTTTTTAATAGTAATCCAGTAAAGATTCCTTCCTTTTTTTTCCCCTTTTATTTTTTTAAGGCTCCGGAAGATGGATTTTCCTTGCAGGAACTGGAAAAACTGTTTTTAATTTTAAATTAAGCCTATTTAGTCAGGTATGATGTCTCATTTTCCACATCTCTATATCTTAGGCTTCTTAGTCAAACTTTCCATCTCATAACATATATACATATTATACACACACAGAGAGCTCTGGAACTTCCAGTGTACACTGTGGGATCTAGAGTTCCACTAGTGAATCCAACCTGTAGAACAGGAGGTCATGCACCTGAATGCACACTCCTTTTGAACATTTGCTCTTTCACATGGTCCTGGTTTGTGATATTCATGATCTCTGTAAGCAGCAGCACACAAGCAAAGGAGTTTCTTTATTTTGTTATTATCAGTAGGGTGACTCCACTAAAACCACTAAAGTCGTTAGACTCTTTTTCCTTTCTATGGCCCTCATGCATTCTCAAAGTTCACGCATTCTCAAAGTCAAGACAACAATTTAAGCACAGCAGATTTATTACACATGTTAACTACATACCAGTGGGATCTGATTTGTGGTCAAAAAGCACAACTGAACATGAACACCTTCCGAAGGAAACAGATAGAGGCACTATGAGTAAAGTATTAATATCTGAAGAGAAAGAAGAGTTCAACTTAGTAGCTACAATGGTCTGAAAATTACCTTAATATTCTTGAAAGTGCTCAGAAGTATATTTTCTCAGAAAAAATATAATAAAAAAAGCATGCAACTTAGTGGGTCAATACAAAGAACGCACTGTACTGACTTATTTATGCATTGTATAAGATTCTAGGTTCAAAGGCCTACACTTTTATGTTGGTTTTATTTACATGTGAAATTTTTTCCAAGTGATACAGGGAAATGGATACCATATGTTTCCCAGCTGTTTTGTTCTGACAGGAACTATTAAGCACTCTGTATGGAAATGAATTCTGTCCGAGTTTTATGAAAACACTGCTTTCAACACAGGGGTCTAGACAAAGAAAAAGTCATCAACGTTTTGTTTGTCGTCACTTTCTTTAAGCTTACATTTATTCTGTTGCTAGCCTGAACAGGCTTTTTCCACTTTCTAACCTTAATAACTCATACTTACGTAAACCACTGATGATAAAATTGTAATATTTGACACTGCAAAGAATCAATGACCTTTGTTACAAATCTGTCTTCGATCACAGCAGTAATTTTTTATCTTTTCTTTCATTACAATTAAGAGTGCAGTAAGGCACTGACATTTCTTTGTTTCTTTTCTCCCCAACACTTTGGTGGAGCAACTCTGTACAAACACTGGCTCTACAAAAGCAAACTAGAACTTGGAGAACAACTAGCAATATTTTTACAAACCTAGGAACATAATATTCACTTAACTAGGATGATGAATTTACAGTGCTTTTAATAAAGGATTAGAATATGGTGCTTAGCCACATATGCTGTTAGGAGTAATGCAAATCAGATTTGTAGACTCTTCTTTGAGCTCTTTTTTCTGCTTGGGAGCTGTTTATGTTGCACCCACATCTAGGTAGTTTTAGCAGGGCTCCCCTCAATACATGAGATTGAGATCATGGGCCAGAGAAGGCTAGGGCAAGGCTGAAATCCTGAATCTTCTCCACTCTATTTATAGCTGTTTTTTTTTCCTGAGGAAGCAGAATCAAGAAGTGCCTACGTCCTACACAGCACCAGTATGCCAGAGATTGTTATGAGAGTAGTCTTTAACAGCTTCTCCAGGAAAAAGCCTTTTGCTCATCTCTCCACACATCAGAAGTCACACAGGGGCCACTGGAAGTCTGGGTCGTATAAATACTGTTTAATTCCTTTATAAACAACAGCACAGGATGGTCTGTGTTTAAGGCAAGGGACTGGATCCTTGAAGAGCTAACTTAACTCCAAAATCCATCAAATAATACTGATACCATCTTGAATGATCCACATTGATCCTGTATACCAGTACCTCAACTATAAAAAAAGACGACAAAATGTCTTATTTCCAAAAACATTGTCAAAATTCTGTCCCTAATTTTTATGAACTCATGACAAGAGACTTAGCTAACCCAGCCAGTACAAAAAAAAAGTTAGAAAAACTGACGACACTTTTCCCTGACATTAATAAAGATGTATAATGTTACTTGATGGAGCTAAGGTGCCAAAGCACTTCCTCAACACATTCCATAAAAACCTGCAAGGCTCTAATCTGTAAAAGTAGTTCTGACCATCAGTTGTGCTCTCTGCTCCTAAAGAAGGCAAGATACAAAAAGTGAAAAGAGAGGTATATAGGTATGTTCGTGTGTGTGTACGCATCCTAGAACTGCTTTGAGGTGAATGGTCTGGAAAGTAGACAATTAAGAAGCAACTTCTCTCATAATTTAATTGCTTCATCATACTTGATTTTAGAAATCAAGGTTTAGCTATCTGGAACTTTCTAAAAAAAATGCTTTTAACATGTTTTCAACTGGAAGGAATTGCTGACTTCAGAGCATTCTTTAATGCCAACTTTATATCCAGGTAATGGAGGGATGTGAGGAAGAATTTTACTTGAGTATGCATGAGCGTACATTAGTGTTTATGGGAAATTATATGAGTTTTGTCCCATTTGTTTAGTATGGCATCAAGGCTGTCATAAGCAGATGAAAGTTTACCCTTGTGGCAGGAAGTTTCAGTGATGCTTACAATCTAAATGCTCAAGCGTCTATAAGTTGTCCTAAGTATAAAGGAAAATATTGAAGGACCCAACTGTTACTTAATTTAAGAGGAATTATATAACTCAAATTCTTTTCTCATGTACATATGAGATCACCTTCCCAGAAAAAGGGTGCAGTAACATCATTTTATTGCTGATGGTGTCATGACGTTTATAGCATTTGCAACACAAACAGGAGGTGAAAAAGGGCTGAATATCATCAGTACTATAGATACTGAAAAGTGGTGCTGAAAAAGATGCTATAAAGCAAGACCTTCACAGATCTACCTAGGAAGGAACTTGAGAACTCTTCCCAGTCACTAGCACTGACTGATTGGTTTTGAGGGAACAGTCAAACTTCTGGCTGCATATCTGTCACTGCAGACTCATTTGACCAGTATTCTCTAGCTGTGACCACAACTCCTCAACAACTGAGCTATACAATTGGCAGTGGTGCAGGCAAGCAGCGCAATGGATATGGAGATTTGAGTCACGTTCTACTAAAGCATGACAGCTACATAGCAATCTTTGATTGGAATGAAAATGGGCATCAGTTTATTCCTTCTGTGGGTTAGATTTGGTGAACTACTGCTGTAACCAGCATTGAAATCTTAGAGCCTTTTTAGTCTATTATCCCTGTTCCTCCTCAGGATGAGCAGCAGTAGTACCTCATGGGCAGCTGAGATGAACCACTGTCCAGAGAGGAAGAGAAAAAAAAAAAAGATTATTATCCCAACAGCTATCAGAATCAGACAACAAAGCCTTTAAAGCTGCTTCTGCCCAGCAGCCACAGTTGCCCCCAAACTGTGCTAACTCTAAATTCTGTATTTTGATCTTTGTTTTCCTCAAACTCCCTATCTGAACTGTCAGAAGAAACAGAGGAAAACTGAGAGAAATGGAGAACAACATGCTGCTTGGGGACTGGAGCTGACAGCTAATCACAGAAAATAATGGATCTATCTGCTTCTTTTATCATGTTTAATAGATCTTTCAAATGTCTATGAATCTCTGAGGTTGAATCATGCTTATTTCTCTTTGATAAAGAATTGGAAGCACTATAATTGCTTCCCTCAACTTCCTCAAAGTAACTGGGTTGCATATTTTCTATTGTAGAGTTCACTAGGGACAATGTGTCCTTGAGGAGCCTGATGTAACCAGGCAAAATGGCCTTTCAACCTCCCATCTGACCTAAGTTATTCTATGATTGCAATGTAACTATCCTGCAAGTGCACAAACAACTTGCAGGAAGGAACAAGACTGAAAGTGTGTGAAACTTGCAAAGCTACAAGAGAAGAGGATGGGTGAAGGCTTCCACTCAAAGAACCTGTCAACACCTACTCAGAAATCTTCTGGTACAAAACAGTCAGTGATATTCTCTAACCTTGCTGAGAACACAGTACTGAACTTCTTTACCCTTTAGGCTTTGTTTGTATACAAACAAGAACAATCAGACTGGCAGCATTGCTAACAAAAGATGAATTGATTCAAATGACCCTCCTTTATCTGAAACATTTCTTCCTTGCTTTAAAATTTACATCACTGTAAAGCTTATCCCACTTTCCATTGTTGTTAAGGAAGCCTGGATTTGACAACAAAGTCAGTAGTGACAACAGTTTATAAAATATTTTTTGAAAAACAGTAATTCATCATATAATCACTTGAGGTCCTACAGTTTCACATGTTGAGTTTCACTGTCCTTTAGAAAGAAATGCGTGATCTTTCTTCCTGTAATAGGACTTCAGTAGAGCCTCTTGAATCAATTAAGACTTGGACTCATTCCAGGTCCATTTACAGCACTGTGAATCTGACATTGTTTACAGATACCAAGGTGTTGTCTGTATTAGGGAAATTTTCACAGAATTTGTCACACTTTTAAATACTGATTCATCTCCAACAATGGCAGCAGTACTGGATTTCCAACAGATGGACGAAAGGATACCTTTACACAGGAATAAGGTAATAAAAACTGTTTCTGATTATCCTTCTGCTTACCATTTAGTTAATATCACTGAAATAATATTCAACAATTTTAACTGAAGGTGGCACTGTTTTACAGTTTTAATATATTAATAACTTCTAAGAGTACTTCTATTTTCTTTAATGTTAAGTTCTACAGCAGGAGAATTTGAATTAAAGAATGACCATGCACAGAGAGAAATAGAGTGGATGTGCTCCCTTTTGTAAGTGATATTTGAAGCCATGACAGAGAAAAAAGAAAGAGGAAATAACAGCAATACTGATATTAGCATTAAAACTGCACCTCTTTTCCAGCTGATCCATACATTAATACAAGCTTCAGCAAATGCAGCATTTTTACTATATTTTTACACTCTAAAAGCTGTCAGTTCTATAGTAGCAAAGGTAGAAGACGGAAATAAAATTTTCAAAATGGATAAACTGAGGTTCCTCAATTCCAAACTGGGTTTACCATTTCCTGACTGACTAGGGATATAAACACATGGGAAGATCTAGTGAAAAATCGGAGGAGCTTGTTGTGGTACATAATGTATAAAATTGCAAGAGCAAGGACATGAAAACAAAAGTTAGAAAAAGAATCTGAAAAACTATCACAAGTTTTAATGCATGTTCATGATTCTAATTATTGTTTTTTTGTTTTTGTTTTTTTTCCTCCCTGAAAAAACCCTTTAGGCTTCTACAGCCTTTTCACAGTCCGGAATTACTGAATCAGTTTTGTATTGTTTCATGCAATATCTGTGACATATTTAGAACACAACCCACACAACCCTCAGAAATTAATGCCATATAAATAATGCTGAGTCAAAATCAAAACTTTGCTTTAATTTAAGCTGTAGTTAAAAAACTACCATGAGTCTGAAATAGCACACAATTCCTGTCTGAAATACTGGCAAATAGGCAGTTATCATATTCACAAATGAATTTTCCAAAATACAAAGGCAACCTTTGGAATACTTCTGTGAACCACAATTAATTTAGCAATTAACAAAGGAGTGCAGCAGGAGACCTTCTGAAGACCAAAAGTGAACTTTAACATGTGAATAAAGTTTTCAAATAGAATATTGTCCTCATTCAAGGCATACATTTAAATGACAACCAAAATTCATTCCAACTGACAGAATATACCTTAACATAATGATATGGTTCAGTGAAGCTTGTTGAACACAGATGTCCTGAACCATTTGTTCAAGTGCCCTTAGAAAATCTACCCAGAAAGCAAGCAACCAATTTCATGCTTAGTAAGAAAAGCATAAAGCACTGATTTCTGTTTAAATTCATCTTTAGTTAGACAATACTAGAAATCAACACAGAGGCCATTTTGTCTTGGGGGAAAAAATGAAGTAGCTAGATCCATATTTAATTCTTATTTAATCCGCATTTATGATTGCTCTTAACTACAAATTATGGCCAATATGGGAAGGATAAGTCAGAACAAATCCTATACACAAGGGAGATCACAGAGAAATCAGTACTGAGAATATATTAACAGCATGAGTTTCATGCAAATCTTGTAAAAAATGAGGAAGAAAGAAAATACAGCAGTTCCCTACTGGCACAGATCCTCAGCCAGTTCAGTCCAGTAAAGGGAGACATATATAATTGATATAAGATGACTGACAAAATTAGGAAGCAGGGATATAAGGGAAGTCATCTCACAGACTTTCTGATCTCTTCTTGTCCAAAAGAAAAGTAATTTGACCAAGAATTACAAACAGAAAGAAGTGGAGTAGAAAAAAAAGTGTTGGAAAGTCAATGTGAAATTCATGAGAAAACACACGGACTGGTGCAAGTACTGGTATGTTTGCCTAGGATTAAAGGAGCTTAAAGCAATCTGAAAACAAGGAAACCCAACATTTTACTTTTCTACTAGCCTACTATTCAGCATTTAGATGAAATAGAGGAAGCAAATGGGGAGAGGCTATTAGGATCTCAATTTGGATAGTCCTACACTAGACTTGCACTTAACTTTTGCACTTCAGTAACTAATTCTTGGATCTTTCCATACTCTTCTCTATTTTAAAGAAAAGGACAGCCTCTAACCAAACAGAAGAGTGAATGAAGAAAAGGGCTGGACCTGGTCTGTGGTAAAACTTCTGAGTTACTTTATATATAATCTTTTAAATTGTCAATGTAATATAATCAGACAATTGCAGGTCTGCCATGCATACTAAGGATTTCTGTTAAAAAAAATTATCTTGATCAAAACTAGCATATAGCAACAATAATTCTGAGAATGTGTTTGATTTTTTTTTAATGGTCCATCATACACATCATTTTGACTGTACCACAATCAGCTATGAAAAACAGAAGAAGAGAACCTTATATAGTGTTTATTAACACAGGTCAACTGAAATTTCAATGAAATCTGAGCAGAGATGTGAAGTGATACCTTTCTGTTCAACAATGTTTATGTTTATTTAGTGATAAGTAGAATGGAAAAAAAATCCCTTTTTGGGATGCCTCTAGTTACTTCTCTCAACTGCTCTTCAAAGCAACAGATGAATGCAGATATAATTAAAATCATCACTGAAAAATGTCTGACTGCAGAGGATATCATGAAACAATTTGAGCAAGTGACAGTAAGTAGCCAATGTTCTTTTGGAAGACCTCACCTCCAGTGCTCCAACCAACTTACATTTTAATTTAAGGATAACCACTGTATTTTAAACAACCAATTCCTAAAAAGAGCAGATTTCATGCAGTGGGCACTCTGGTCAAGGACTGTTCATGGCCACCCACCAGTAAAAAAAATGGCTTAGTGGCTGTTCTTCCCCTCTTTCTCCAGTTCACCTTGCTCTTGGAGTAATTGAATGAATTCATTGCTTGCTTTCTTTCAGTGGAATCTACAGGATCAATTACACGATTCATACAGACAGGCAGAGAGAGGAAGGAGAGAGAGGAAAAAAAATCAGGAGGTCTTCTCTGTTTCTGTGCTCGCAGCAGGTAGCACTATGTGAGTGATCACTCACTGCCCTGAGCACGCAGTAACATTCAGAGTATACTTGTTAAGGAAGGCTTCACTTCCCTTCATTCCCCAAGGCAGTGGCATAGGGCTGAGATGACTTTACTGATTCTGGCAGAAGTAGCCCTCAGAAACACTCAACTTAGTTACAAAACTTAGTAATTTACAACTCCCTGAAAGGAAATACAGAAATAAAAGTTGCCCATATACCACACAGTTCTTACAGCCTTCTATCTTCCCACAAATTTCAGGTCTCAGGTTTCCATTATACAAGTCTCAGATTCAACAACATTAATGAAGTGCAATTAAAGCATCAGATGAAAGCACAATAAACTTTGCATAGCTCAAAAAGGAGTCTCTCTCACCAATTCATTTTAGTCCATCAGGAAGAGAAAAACAAAAGAGGATTAATCTGATTTACAGAGAGAAAAACAACTCTGAATGCACGTTTTGTCAGCTGAGGTGGGGGAGGGAAAGAAAGGTCCCCAGCTGGTTCTCATCTATATGCCATGATTCTTCATTTAGTTTACACTATTAAACTCAAAAACTCTGCTTTAATCTTAACTATTACAGTATGTCTCAGAGTAGATTCTAACATGTAGCATCCTTGATAGTTTCAGACTCTGGCAAAACATCATCCCTCAAACTAGTCATGGCCATATGGGTAGTAAATGCATCCAACATTTTTTCATTGGCGCCTACATTATTACGTCTTGTCACCAATGGTTTCTCGGGTTTTCAAGTAAATTGTTGCATATACTGTGGTTTGGAGCTGCTGAGATGAAGCCCTACATTTATCTGTATAAAGCCAAATCCTTTTTAGGAACCTTTTTTTCCTTCTGATGAACTAACATCTGTTGAAAAAAAAAAAAAGTCATGTTTGCAGAAAGCTGCACCAAAAAATGAAAGAAAACAAAACAACAGAATACTTCCAAGAAGCAAATCTTGCCAGCTGAACATGGTTAAATGCAGCTTAAAGAATGTAGGATGGACAGAAGTGGGCATCATACCTGATCTGTCTTCATTTTGTGAATCACATCGTCTACATAATTCTGGGATGGTCTTGAGAGAAGTTATGGAATACTGAAAGAAAGGCAAAAAAAAATGCATATGAAGCAATCAATTTAAAAAGGTAAAAAGTACTATTGGCCAAGTTCTCTTGTGTCACGGTCTAGACTTACCAAGCTGAGGGGAATTCTGTCAGTCTGATATCATTCTCAAGCAGCATGAAAGAAATCAGGTGGCACTGGTCTATACAATCAACTTTGTCCTACCTCAAAGAATGCCACACAGATTGTCAAAGCTATGGTAAAGCACCCTACCATCTCTTTCCTGTAGCCTATCATTGACCAAGTTATAAATAACCTTCATAGATCCATTTTGTCCAAGGGATGCATAGATACATCAAAGGTGAGAATAACTCCAGGCTAGACAGCAAACAGCAAGGGTCTCACTTCACCTGCATGGGCATCTATTATAAGACAGCATTTATTTTGCACAAATACTTCATGTTGAATAGACTTGGAATTCAAGTATTCATAAAGCAGTACAGAAAAGCAATGCATGATATTTTCACCTTAGGGAAAGGATTTCAGGGTGTGATGCATGTGCATATACATATCAATCCACAGATTTCTTTCTCTAGCTCAGGTTTTATTAAAGCAAACATATTACTTCTTCTCTATGACCGATACACATAAATGATTGGTATGCTATTTTCTGAATTCCACCTTAAAAAGGTAAAGAACAAGGGCAGCATATGTTTGTACATTCTAATGAGCATTTTCTTTTCTTCTTAAAACTTGTGTAATAAACTCAATAAGGTACATTAACCGGTGCTATAAAGGCACAAATTCTGTCACATAGAAATTAAGTTACTTAATACCGATCTTCCTTAATCTAATGCTTCAGTCCTAAAGAAATCTTTGCTTAAACAAATGAAAAGTATCATGTGTGTGAAATACCAAAGACTTTGTAGGTATAAAATTATTAAAACCAGTATTTTGGAATTGAAAACAGGGGAAAAAGAAAAAGCATTTAGAATTAGCACAACTGAAAATTTTTGAAGAACATATAAACACCATATGGTTTCAAAGAAATGGGTATTTTTAGCTGGAGTGCAATTGAATAGTGAAGCAAGCAAAACAACTATACACAAAAACATCAGCTTTACACGCAAAAACACTTCCCTGGCTTTTTGTTGACAGTTTATCATTGGAAGTTTACTTTGCTTCTAACACACAGTTAACAATTTACTTCAAACAATATAACATAAAGCTCCCCTGACCAATTTCAGAAGTATCTCTCTGTTTCAGTGAGTTTAAGAAAGACTATTGCCGATGGATCACAGTTATTTTATGCAACCTCAAAACTTCCAATGCCTAGTCTTGGACAGCCTGTTTCAGAGAGGTCTTGAGAAAATTCACCCATGACAGTAAGAATCTCTCTTAAGCATTCCCTGCATCTAACATGAATTCATTAATTAAAACACATGGTAGCAGTGCACAGAACTACCAGTCCAATCCCCATTAAACGGGGGATAAGTATAAGGCTCTGATGACTGCTCTAAAATCTGACAGACTAAGGCAACAGATGGCAGAAGAACGGAGAAAAGGAGAAAGATGCTACTAAACACAAATTAACACAAGAAGTTAAACACACACATGCACAAACACCATGTGCTTTGCTTCAGTGTAGTTATTGTTTAATAAAGACTGAGCTGTTAAAGCTATACATCTAGCTGTTTCAGCAGGACAATTTAGAAGGCAATGCTGAACTGGTCTAGCAAGATTCTTACAAGAATCCAAGGAACATGTCTCTAAGGAATATGGTAGCTTCACGAGACCAGCTGGTGCAGTTTAAACCATTACACTGTCTATAATTCAATTAGAATTAGGTCTTTTGTACTCTATCACTGTGTTTTGTCAGGCACCCTCAAAAGCAAAGATCCATTTTTCTTACTGTCTTTTTTTATGCTTTCCTGGAAAAACAATTTTTTCTTTCTGCTTCAACATGGCACTAATATGTGCTCAATTACCAATCCCACCACCAAAAAAAAAAAAACCTTATTTAATAAGTTATAAATTTGATAATGCATTTTAACCATACTGATTTGATTTCCTTACAGATTTCCTCCTACTCACCTCTGTCCTCAGAAAGACTTTTGTACATTTACATTTCTGCCATCTGTATTTTGCAGTCAAGACAGACAGCTGGCTTTCACTGCAGACACTACAAAGATTCCAGGAAGCAACTGAAATTACTTGTTAAAATGGACTTTCCCATCCATAGACACAATAATTCCCAGATCTTACCTCTGTAATTACTTTCTTCCATACTCTAGTTCCAGTTCTGAACTATAAGTGATTACTAGATTTTCTTCAAAGCCAAAGTTTCAAGTTTGCCAGGGATATCACAAAGTAACAGTAAACACAGCTGTAGAACACAACAAGGTAGAAAACACAACTTTTCACTGCTATACAGTTCTAGCCTCATGGCCATCTAGAATAGCATTTTATTTTTTTTCCATCTTACTATCAATAATCTTAAATTATTCCTACCTACAAAATAAAGCCTCATTGCTCCGAAGTGATGTCTATGCTACTAAGACTTACTAGAGAAAGTGTACCCAGCAAAGAATCGAGTGCCATGCACCAAGGCATAAGTGAGAGTGTGAGAAATTTCTGAAACATATCAGATTGCTTCCTTACTCAATGCTTTAAATATATTGTGGTTGGCAGTGAAATTCAGTAACAGAAACAAGATCTTTTTATAAGGTTAATGATTGTAATAGCATTTTGATTGATTATGGGAATTCAGGTTGTTTCCATTTCTCTTATCTATTGTGACGGCTTTTTTGCTTTTAAAGCATGCCTGAGAATTTCCATAAACCCATTAGGAACTTTGTAAGGTGGAAGAATAATAACTGCAGGTGGAAGAGAAATAACAGCAAATGAGATAAGGAAAAGTAGCAAGTATTTGATGCAAATGCAGATAATTCTCTTTTTCTTCAACAGGCACTATTATTTCAGGGGACAACTGAACCTCTCTCCTCAAATAAAGCATTACTAGTCATGCAAAATGGACTACAGATTTGAGCTAATAAAAATGTCAGCCTTTTAAATGTAATATGGTTCTCAGATTTTAAGACATTGAACATAAGAAGCATAACACATGACAAAGAAAACATCAGTTTCTAGCAAGACAGTGCTAGACTCTGCAGTGCTGCTTGACTGGAAGATGCGCTTGTATCCAAGAAATACTAGAAACTTCCAAGTTAGGTCCAGTTCTGCACTGCTATCACAGAGTCAGTCTGTCATTTGGTCAAAGCTATTTGAATAATCAGAGTAATAACATATGAACTCATCCCCACATAGTTTAAAATAACTCACAACTGAAATACTCATTATAGGTAATTTGGTATTACTTCTGTAAACCAATAAATATGAAATAAATATAAACATTTTAATTTGTAGTGAAATAAAGATCCTGTACTTTAATAAAAGGACTAGGGGACCTTCAAGTAAGTATAGCATGACTACACAGCTTACAAGTAGAGATAATTTTATGTGCAAATCAGAGTAGTAATGGAGAAAAAAATGAAATTTTAAAATATGTGTTTATTTTAAAGTGTTTCTAACATTTAATGCAACCTATAGGTCCGTAATTTTTGTGTTTCTTCCTTTGTGTGAATAGTTACTGACTTACAAAGAAATTAACAAAAATATTCAACTTGACTGCTTAGTTCCACTGTGAATAGCGTATTATCACTGCAAAAGGCAAGCAAGAGTCCCATAAACCTATTCTGTCTACACTACATTCAGATCAGCTGTATCCAATTCATCTGCAACATCTCAATTTCCAAAATAATAATCCTATTTTGAGAAATGCACACTTTCATCTACTTATGTAGAAATGCAATATTAACCAAAAGCAAACCAAAAACATTTAAGTCTCTATTTGCTCTTTAAAACAAATCTTGGCGTATTTTCCACAGTTACTACATTCTGGTTGTTTTGGCTTAAATAATTTACAAGGATCAGGGCTAAGAGAGTGGCTTTCTAATGCATGTACTTTTTCAAGCACATCATTATAACAGTTTTCTTGACATCATTATTTTTAGTCATTACTTTTTTCAATAGATTAGAACCAGGGGGCTTTCAAGAACAATTTCAATTGCTAACACCAATGCGGTACAGCTGGTCATTCCATGCCTACTTAATGGTAAAATGTGGATGTCAGGTACCTAAAATATTATACACACTGAGAGATGAGTACAGTACTAGAATAACCAGGAATTCCCTTTCTATGTTGTTTCTGGCAAAAACTCCTGGTTTTTCCTACTTGCTAAAGACTGAGAGTAAAAATACTACCTTTATAATTTGTGCTAGTTTTTAATTCAAGACTCAGCATCACATCAGAGAACAGACTGCTAAAAGGCAGTCTGAGTCACTGGAAAAGTGAGTAACCTAACCCACCAGTATGCAGCAACAGCCACAATGGGAGAGACATGGAGAGGTTACATCTAATGTGTTTTAGAGTTTTACAAAACTGAGTATAAAAACAGAAAGCAAGACATGATCTACCATATAACTGTGATAAAAAGAAATTGCCCAGAATACGGTATCCTCTCAGGATTGGCTCTTTGTCTTGTAATATCTTGGGCATTTGCTCTCTTCTGCATTCACAGAAAATCAATGCTACAATAGGTAAAAGTGAAATCCTCTCCAAAAGGAATCCATCTGCAAATAAAGCATCTGGAATGTTTTAAAATGAATGAGGACTCCCAAATGCTGAAGGAAAAACAGGGCCCTTTGTTTAAAAAAACATATATATATACTATATCATATATTTATATGTATATAAAGAATGTGGGGGAAGATAAGGGCATACTATCTTTTATAGTAAATAAGCCCTGAAGAGTGAATTAATAAATTCTGACAATGGTGGATTTAATTTATGTATTCAGGTCCCTGGTTAATCAAACATTAGCAAGCCTGTTACAAATAAAGCAGAAACATTGGCAGAAGTATTACTAAGGGAATATATTATATCAATGCTTCGTATAAGAAACACTAACTACTACCTCGTAAGAGCAGTATTTTTTCTTACAATATGGTTGCTACTAGGATTAGTGCTGTCTCAGAATGCTTGAAAGACCTTCTGCCTTTTGCTGCACTTGACAATGCCACAAGTAGCTACATCACACCTACTTAGTAAAACCCTGCTGGATTTTAAGATGGCTGCTGCGGAAAAGAGCACAGTTGCAAATCATATGAAGAGGGAGCAAATCAGAGGTCAGAGAGGCAGGAAAGCTTCTACTTTTGAGATCTCCTTACAATTAAAAAAAAATGAGAGAGAGAGAGAGAAACTATCATTTTGGTGACTAGGGCTTTAATGAGCACGTAACTTATTCAAGACTCTCTTGAGTCTTATGTACTCTTACATAAGCAATCCAGAAATAATATAGATTTATTAATTTGATTTGCAAGTAACTTTTAAGAACTTAAGTAGAGGACTCAATTTCTTTCAAGGTCACAAAAGATTTCCCTTACAAAAAATGAATTTTTATTGTTGCCTCAAAGTATTTAAACTTTCCTATACATAAGGTAAAAAAGAAGTCTGGCTTCTAATAAGTGTTGTCTGTTGTATCGTGACTGAGATATCTAAGATTGTCTCAACTTGAATAAATAAAGACTTGTACTTACCGATATATCATCACTAAAATCTATTTCATCCAAGTCAAGGTATTCAGGGGCTTCCATTATTCTTCTCTGGACATTTTGGGTGAGCCAGAATAGTAGCAAAGACCTAATTAAGAGAAGAGAAAAGGATTATCTACTAGTCCAAAGCATATACAAATATTTTTATTTAGCAGAATACTAAAAATGTTTCATTTACATGGTAAAGACTTTCATAACTTTATCTTAAAAACTAAACTTGTCTTCTATTACCTGCACAACTGAAGAAGTTATTCCAAATAATTAGGGAAAAATAACTATGTGGCAATTAAACTGGAAGTCATACAGATTTGATTCTGCATCATTCAGTCCTCCCACAAATTCAGTGTAGGTATAAATATCTAAACTATTGAAGACACTCATCTCTCATTGACTTGCAACTATAGATATATCTTCTCCTAAGGATGCCATTACTTCACTGTCCAGAACGCAGCAACTTGTTACCAAAGTTTGTGTTATTACAGTTCAGAAAGGCAGACAACAAAAAGGCATGCTGTCCTGAGGAAGTAAAATCACACCTTTTGTCCATTTCTCCATGCAAACAGACTAGCATGAGATGCAGACCATCCTTGAGTGGAAAAAAGATGGTACGTTACCTATGGATGGTTTCTCTCTCCTCAGGCTGCATCTGCACTCTCCCTAAAACAATGCAAAAGCATAAAGCAGAAATCTATCTGTGAGCACTGTCTCTCAGGACTCCTCATTATTTCCCCACAACAAAGGGAAAAAGAAGGGGAAATTCTACCTGGGAACAAAGCAAGCAATTTCACTGGAAAATTCAATACTGAGCTCTGAATAAATCTGAGCTCAAACAATTTAGATGATCAAGAACAACAAAACATTCATAACTTTCTTAATCCTAATCTGAATGAAGGCAGACATCATCACTAAAGACAAGCAATACAGAGTTAAAGTCGTAAAGGAAGCTATTTTAAAGTTATCTGATAAAGAAGGGTGATGATGCATTTTTAAATGATGTGCAAAGTATTAAGTATTTTTATGGAAGCAAAATAATATACCTAGTACTTGTACATAACAAAAGGAAATGCCTGAAGGAGAAAAAAGAAAAAAAGAAAAAAAAAGGGGGAGGGCAAAAAAAGGTTATGAATAATGCAAATTCAGCTGTGCGTATCTAAACAAAATCATTGTATGAATCTCTAGTATGTGGTTAAGAATGCCCTAACATAAGAGTTTTGAAGAAAATACTTTCTTGCAGGTGTTATATTCATTGGCAGACAAAAAACCTCAATCATTAATCTCTTTCATAATACCTTCCCAACCACAAAGCTATTTTTTAATAGCTTTTCAAGAACATCTGTCTTAAGGAGGAATTTAAAAGCATACTCTCTGCTGCAAAACTGCAAAAGCTGGAAAATTATTTCTCATCAAACTATTGAAGGTAAAGGATTGTTCACTATTGTTTTCCATTTAAATGAAATAAAAACACGGCATTTCTTTAACATAATAGGGTATTCCTCTTCCCTGCAATAAGTAGTAGCTCCAGAGAAGGAATGCTACTTATTTTTTGGCTCTCGCTGTGGTTGTTATATATGAGTGAAGCAGTGAGGAAGGAGATGGTTACAAAAAGGGGAAAAAAAAAAAAAAAAAAAAAAGGTAAAATTTTCACTCCACAAAAAGGAAAAAAAAAAGAACAAGTAAAGTTTTCACTCCAACCTTATATGAGAAAACAAACATGGCTCTACTGTGATCCTGTGATCAGAAATGGTTCATTTGAAGAAATCCCGAATACCAAGTTTATTCTTAGAGAAGACTTCCAAAAACAAGACAACATCTTTGCAATGAAAGGAATCAACTGCTTTGCTTTATAAACAGAAACATACAATTTCTGGATATTTAAAACTTTCTACTTTAACATGCTGTATTTTGGGTGATATTATTACTATTTTGTGGTAAAATATTCTGTGACCTATATACCATCCAAAAAAAAAAAAAAGGAAAAAAAAAATTGCTTTTGCAAGCACAGAAAAGGGTCAAAAAATAGTCCTGCATCTATAGTTTGGATCTATACATGACTCTACTCTGTGTTCATCATGCAAAACCTCTCCTCGATTATCAACTACTTGCAGACCAGCTAACACCTTCCTGACAATGTAGATGAGCAGATTAGGACATGAGATTGCAGAGATAACTGGTATGGCACAAAATTGCAAAGAGATCCTTAATGGTATCTGCAGAGCACACAACACATTTCCCTAAAATCTAGACAAGTTTATATTCCAGAGAACAGTGAGAAATAAGACATGAGACTTTGATACGCTGAGCGCCTGGCAAGCTGCCTGAAGTGGTCTCATACAACCTTAACCATTCTGTGATACAAGAGTGACTAGGCTGGGTAAACAGAAAGAAAAAAAAAAAAAGATGAACAACAATCCCCTGGAGTTAATTATGTCACAACTAAAGTAACAAACAGGTTTCTAGAGAACCTGTACAAGGAAAACTTCTGAACTATCTTAGCTATGGACATTATTATCACCAAGAGAATATGAATAAAAAATAACAGATTGGGGGAATGGTGTGAAGAATAATATTTTTAAGAATTTGTTTGCCTACTGGTTAAAAAATATGCAATTATATAAATTAGTACAAATAATTAATAATTGCATTTACAAAAAAATGAAACTTAAAAATGACCTGAGTTTATGCCTTTCCGTCCAGAGCTGCCTAGAAACATCACTCTTTTGAAAAGTAATTATCTCGATAACAAATATGATGACAAAAGGAATTTCATTCTTGTTTCAGAGATGTTGCAGGGATCACCTGCATTCAAGTAGAGATCTGCAATTTCAGATCCCAGTCATTTCAAGTAACACTAACCTAAGATTTGTCATTTTAGACTTCTGCCTGCCTTCTACCATAAGAATTGGGATGATTTTCACCAGACAGTATATTGTGGGAGAATAGTTTTAAGATTACTTTTATACCACTGTCCAAAAAATGAATACGCAGTATTATTCAATGCACTAAAACATACCGAGCCATAGACTCTCTGCAAAAATGAAGCACATCTGTCAGAACATGCTCCCACAATAAACAGTTTAGGCAACCTTAATGTTTTTCTGTCATTGCCAACTAAGTCAGTTTCAGAAGAAAATAAATGCCAGCTACCTATGCGCTGTCTTACACAAATTACAGGATTTCAGAATCTACCCTGTATCATTCCGCAAGCTGGTATGATACGAAGAATGGGAATCAAAATACCTCAGTTTAAAGGTAAAAGACCATATCACATATGAGCGGCTAGACCAAACACAGCAGCTTCAATGAATTCAAGTTTTTAAATTGGAATTTTAACTGGAATTCACCTGAAAATATGACCATAATAACAGCAAAAAAAAAAGACTATTCCCTATTACCACTGACTAATTCCTACAACGAGATTTCAAAACAAAAAGGTTTCATACTTTCAAATATAATTTTTGTTTCAAATTGAAAGATGAAAACCTACTTTTTCATATTCCCCAAAATGGCTCAACTTTAAATGAACTGATCACTGAGTAATATTACCCAAATAAACAGAAAGATAACAAATACTCTGCAAAGGTACAGAAACAGTTCCTGTAGGCAAAAAATGTTTCACACTTTAACCGATTCTGATTCCAGATACTTAGTTATTCCTTTTTTTCTTTAAAACTTCCGCAGATAAAACAGCCAAGTAAATTTCTTTTGCTGATTTAAATATAATAAAAGGAAGGTTCAATGTATGTTTGTCATATTTCAAGAATAGTTTTAATAGTGTTTCTTTCAAAATCCAGTGTGTTTGTGATTCTTGTTTTGCCATGTTTTTATTTAAACAATAAAGGCTGCCTGTAAACTCACAGAATGGTTGAGGTTGGAAGGGACCTCTAGAGACCACCTAGTCCAATCCCCCTGCTCCAGCAGGGACACCCAGAGCACGGGGCACAGGGCGGCTTCCAGGCGGGTTTGGAAGATCTCCAGAGAAGGAGACTCCACAGCCTCTCTGGGCAGCCTGTGCCAGGGCTCTGGCACCCACACGGGAAAGAAGTTCTTCCCCATATGGAGGTGGAACTTCCTGTCTTTCAATCTGTACCCATTACTCCTTGTCCTGTCACTTACCATCACTGAGAAGAGTTTGGCCCCATCGTCTTTATATTCTCCCTTCAAGTATTTGTACATATTGATCAGATCTCCTCTCAGATCTTCTCCAGCCTAAACAGGCCAGCTCGCTTAGTCTTTCCTCATATGATAGATGCTTCAGTCCCTTAATCATCTTTGTCACTCTCCGCTGGACCCTCTCTAGAAGCTCCACGTCTCTCTTGCACTGGGGAGCCCAGAACTTCACCCAATACTCCAGGTGTGGCCTCACCAGAGCTGAGCAGAGGGGCAGGATCCCCTCCCTCAACCTGCTGGCAACGCTCCTTCTCATGCAGCCAGGATCCCATTGGTCTTCCTGGCCAGAAGGGCACCTTGTTGACTCATGGTTATCTTGCTGTCCACCAGAACTCCCAAATCCCTCTCCATGGAGCCGCTTTCCATCTGGCCTCTTGCCTGGGGTTATTCCTCCCCAGGTGCAGGACCCTGCACTTGTCCTCATTGAGCCTCATGAGGTTCCTCTCTGCTGAACTCTCTATCCTCTCCAGGTCCCTCTGAATGGCAGCACAGCCTCGGGAATGTTGACTACTCCACTCAGTTTGGTGCCATCTGCAAACTTGCTGAGGGTGCCCTCTGTCACCCCATCCAAGCCACTGATAAACAAGCTGAAGAGCACCAGGTCCAGTACTGACCCCTATGGGACATCACTGGCCACAGGCCTCCAACCAGACTCCGCCCCATTTATCACTACCCTCTGAGCTCTGCTAGTCCTCAATCTACCTCACTGTCCACTCACTTAATCCACACTTCCTGAGTTTCCCGATGAGGATGTTATGGGAGCTGGTGTTGAAAGCTTTGCTGCAAGCAAGATAGACAATATTCACGGCTCTTCCATCGTCTACCCAGCCCTCTCATAATCCCATCATAGAAGGCTGTCAGGATGCTTAAACAAACTTCGTCTTGGTAAATTCATGCTGTCTACTCCTGATCACCTTCTTTTCCTTGACACACCTAGAGGTAGTTTCCAGGAAGAGCTGTCGCATCACCTTTCCAGGGACAGAGGTGAGGCTGACAGGCCTATAGCTTCCCAGCTCCTCCTCCTTGCCCTTTCTGAAGACTGGAGTGATGTTGATTTTTTCCAGCATCTCCAGAGCAATGACCTCCGTCAGCTCCCTCAGCACTCTTGGCTGCATCCCACCCAGGTCCGTAGATCTACGGGTGTCCAGTTTGTCAAACCAATCTCTAAACAAATCCTCTTCAACCAGTGGAAAGTCTTCCTCTCTCCCAGTTTTCTCTTGTCTGCAGGTGCTGTAGTTCAACTCCAGTTCCTGTAATTCACTGTCTCTGTGAAGTTTTCAGGGAATAGGAAAAGATATTCTGGTAAAAAGGGTCAACAGTAAACACTGCTGAAAAAAAAACACACACAAAAAAAAGAGAATTACTAATGTTCTCTGCCTTTGATGGTGAAAAGCAGCAGAAGTGTCTCTCATTTCCTTACTGCTTAGCTAGAAGTCAGAAGCTGCCAAAATGGTCATCAGTAGCTGACTAAGGTCAACTAAAGTATGGTAGAAGATGAAAATGCTCTACAGAACTCAGACCTTTGCCACAGCCTTGCCACTGACAAGACTATTTCCCCTTAGCTGTTAAATTTGCATTCTTTTCCATCAGTTGGTGCTGATAAGCATGCCAGAAGCCAGAAAAGCAAAAGGTTGTGCCTTCACAGGCCATCACTGGCCAACTGCAGGACTGCATTTCACCTGGAGATGCACAAAATTTATCACAGCAGTCCTCCATTCTGCCATGCTGGTACTCCAGCATGGCCTCCCTTCAGACTACGTCATCTGTCTTCTGAAAAAAATGAAGACCATATTCAATACAAAGAGGCCAAACTCTGAAAAGAAAACTGGTAACCAACACAAACACACTTCTACGGAAAACTTCTCTTTCTCAAGAAAATGTGAAAATGTGAAAAGGAAGAGTAAAAACTCAGGCATTCTCCTCCATAAAATATGCTGTTCAGTCTTTTCGTGATGGAGTAAAACAGGACAACACCTCCAAGAACAAATACTATGAACAAATAAGATTTCCCATGACCATACTTGGAGTCTTATTTAGGAGGTGCACTTCTTGATACAATTTAACATAGTAAAACTACATTATAAATAATGCAAACCATATGGTGATGATACTAGTCAGAGCTGTGATTATTTTGAGAGATCTGCAATGGTTGAAACCAGCATATCACCAGAAGTATAAACAAACTGAGCAGTATTCACAAGCAGAGCATGAGTAAACTGCTCCAATTCAAGATAAAAATTAGTTGCAACTGAACTTGCAACTGCTAGCAAAGGATGACAACAGATGAAAAACTTATTTTCAACATCAATATAAGAGCAATACAGATTATTTTCTCTCAAATGCTAGCAAAAACTTCTCATATTTAACTAAATCAAGCTTTATGTTAAATATTCTGTAGAATATTCATCCAGAAAAATGTATTTCCTGTCTAGCAATACAGCCTGCAGAGACAGAAAAACATATACACATACACATACAGGTAAATGAGTCCTATTTGCTCATAGAATTCAAAGCTGAAAAGAGAAAATCAAATAATACTTCACCCATATCTATTCAAGTAATATACTGTTCTTGTTTCAGGACATATTTCCATTAGTAAATAATGAAGAAAATATCCAACTAAAAATTAGCATAGAGAAATGTAGCAATAGTAGCACCAGTTTAGCATATGTGGCATATGTTGTATTGTAACAGATACTAAAAAAATATTAGATTGCAAAACAAATGAAATTATCCTTCTACTTTTCAAACATGAGCCGCGTTTTTCCAAAACGTAGCATTTCCTCTGCTATTATTCTTCCCAGCTAAAGTCATTCCTCTGAAATGAAATCTTGTTACTGACAAACATGAAATACAATTAGGTTAGTGGAGAAAAAGGAGCAAAGTAGATCACAGGATAAAGAAAACGACAGGGAACAAATCAGAACTGCAAAGCCCAGTGTAAAATTATGGTGCACACCACCCATTCCACAGGCAGAATATTGTTCACAGGATTTACTGATTGCCTCTCCCGCTTTCCCCCTGTCGCCCCAAACAACTAACCATTGGTTACGGAGAATGCATAACTGAATTATTTATGGATACATACAAAATAGGAACAGACAAAAGATAAAGTGTCTATTAATCATATGCTTCAGTTGCCATCCTAAAAAGATGCTGCTAAATACAACATAGCATGTTATTTTCTGCATCCCAAAAGTACTGCACCAAAATATTTGGGGGATTTACTTAAATTTTCAGAAACAAAGTAAATTAGATATAAATCCTTTTATAGCAGTTGACAAAAGGTTTCCTTAATGACACACTTAATATTCAAGTTTTAAGCTTTAAATACCATAAATGCTATGATGATATCTCTTAATTCTGAGATAACATTACATTTTGCAGTTATAGGTCTCAGATTTAAAAAACCCTCTTCTTAAATATCAGATGCTATTGTAACTCAATATGAACAAACTTCACAGGCAGAATGGAAAGGTTTTACATCTTTTATTTCAGTATACAAGCACAAAGGAGTTTAAAGAAATGCTTAAAACCTGGGAAGTAACCGAGTTCCATGACTAATATTAACTATATGAATTTGATGAGTTTCAAAGAAATACAACACTGTAATTTTTCATTACTTTAAATAATAATAATAATAATTAAATAATAATAAATACCTGGGACTTTGACTTCAGTTCCTCCATTTCTCCTCATTTCCCACCATTACAATGGAGTTGTACCAAAAATTTACTTGGTCCTCTAACCCTAGTGTGCTATTCAGTGTAAGAAAAGTACTCTAACATATTTCCGACCACTACTATACTTCGGAAATAGTGCAGACGCACTACTGATGTAAATAAGAAAGCTTGGGCAGTGAGTTCTAACAAGGCTGGTCAAGCCAAAGATCACATCTCTCCAGCTATTGTACACAGTCCTACTGCTTTTCAGGCTTCTTAGGCTTCCTGTTCATCTGTGCACTGCCTCATATTAAAAAGAGCACATTCCTTGCAACAGTGATCATAAATTCACTCTATGTTTGGCTTTTCACATAGCCTGTGACCTTGTCTATGAGCAGAGCTCTATGTTACAAGAGTAATCCAATTAAAGAATAAACATGATGCAAATATGGTGCAATAGTCTTTGGAAAAGGTCATTCTTTGCAGAAGATCCATGCAACAACTGAAAAATCATTCTTCAGCAAATACAGATGGTAGCTTTAGAGGCTGTAACTGCAGACAGCACCAAAAGCCCTGAAAGCTTGTAGCTCCATCCTTACGTCACAAGCATGAACAATATTTTTTCTATTATACATACAGGTGCTCTAGCAAAGGCCAGACTCCTCATTCATATTTGTATTCCCTTTATTAATACCAAGGGGCTTAATCAATATATATTCAAACAGTCAACTTGAGACTGAAGAGTGAGACACTGCAGCTCAGACTCAGGTTCTCTGGCTATTGAAGCATTCCCTGTTAGCTTCTGCATTTTAATATAATGACAATCTGACATACTGTGACACTATTTTGACACTAATAAGTCATATGAGGATTTGTGATACTCTAATTCAGTCTGCAGTGCACTGTTCAAACAATTTTGTTACCTTCTAGGGCTCCCAGAGACTTTTTTCTAATTATGTGAAATAGCATTGTTTCTATTACTTGTCCCACTCAATGTCTGGATTTTCTCTCACTGACTGAGCACCCCTTTTGTACTAGTTTATTTACTTTTCTTCCTTTTATGTAGTCCAAGAAAAATATATCATGCAAAGGAAATTACCTGTCCAGTCAACTTTAAAATGTAAAAATATAAATGGGGGAGTCTCAATAGGAGAGTGGAGATGTTTTAAAAAGCACAGATGAATTTGAAATAAGAGTTTATTGTTAAAAAAAAGTGTTTTTCAATCTCACTGTTAACTTCAATGTGATTTATTTCAGTGAAGGAATGAATTTTGAGACTGAGATTACCTTATCCCTTATCACGTTTATTCAGAAGTTTTCCTGAGTTCAAAAGTTCACAGTAGCAATTTATAATAGCATGGTACTCCTGAAGCAAGTCAAAATAAAAGCACTGCTTTTAATCATCATGCAAGTACTACACAGTTATGCTGATAGGACTGGAATGGGGAATGCAGCAAAGCACAGTGTTGTTCCACACTGCTGAATGGAAGCTATTTTTAAGATTTAATTGAAAAAAAAATACACAGCCCTGACATACACAAATATCAAACCCAATTCTCTTTCTAATGAAGCCAGTACACACTCAACATTGGTTTTAGATGAGAAAAAATGTAATTGTTTCCGGTTGAACAGAGATAGACCTCTTCCAGACATCTATCCAGATCTCAAGATTGCAGATTTATCCAACCTTGACCATAAAACAACTTGGGTTTAGACTCTACGAGTCTTAGGAGAAATTATTTAAAGAAGTCGTGTCGAGGTAGGAAAAAATATGTTTCACTTGCTTTACCTTTTACCCTTATGAATTGCACAGAAAATTCACCACAACCTGAGTTAATATTGACTGTTTTTAATAATTACAATGACTGATGATGAGTAGTCTGTATGACAGGAGGTACAGAGCAAGGGTAAAGTATATAAAATATGCTCTTTAAGAGGCAGCTCCTAACACTTTCTTTAGCACTCCGCATAATTAGCTTGGTCCAAAAGCAAAGTCTAACTCAGAGGATGGCATCTGAGTGGAAATAAAGTATATGAAAGCTTTACCACCAATCTCTGTGTGATTATGACTTCACCCACCTTGAGGCAAGGAATGCCAGCCTTTTAAGAGATGCTTCCCTACAGTCTCCTCTGCCTTCTCTTCCAAATAATACTCCATTTAGTGCTCTCATGAACATTTGTTACATGTAATATTAAAAGAGCCCAAATTCATTTCTCTACTGCCAAAAGAAAACAAACAATCTAAATAAAAAAGAAATCAGTGTTCAAGTCTACTGAGCAGTATGCCTAGCTAAAAAGTTGTTTGCACCTTAACATGGTTGTGAAGATATCTGATAAAGTCAATGAGAATAACTTGGCATTTCTGCGAATAATTGTTATCCTTTCCACCCCATAGTTTTGCAGTTTCTTTGAGATTCAAGAATAGAGAGAATTGGACTCAAAGCACTAAGTCAGAATGTATGCACTTGAGCATTTTGGAAGGGAGCCTAGAAAAATAAACTTGTTTGTTTTAATTAGCCTTGAAGGAGAAACCTTTGGAGTTGGAAATCAGTATTTGTTATCTTAAAACTGTAACAGTATATGTGATTCAAGGACTGCACAGAAGTTAATGCACTGTCCTTGTATTCTCAATGAAACTATCAAAATAAGTAAGAGGTCGGTGATCTGTTTAAAGACCAACTTTTGATTTGCTGTTTTGATTAATTTATGTTTGTATTCCCTTTGAACTATTACAAGGCTATTCACTGATAATAGGAAACACACTACCTTCCTATACTAATATGCTTACTTTGTTGCACTCCATCCTGTAAGGCAACGTTTTCATGTAGGATGATTTTCACGCCAATTGTGGAAGCAAAAAACGTCCATAAACTTTTCCAGTCAGCTATTTCTTTCTCAGTCTTCGGCTGCATCTGTCCTAGACAGTCTCTGCACATGGCGAAGGGAACTTATGACTACTGCCTTTGACACAGTCCCAAACTAAATGTTAAGGACGTGTGGTTTACTTCAGCTTCTAACAATCTTAAATTTTCATGAGACCTGCTACGTGGCCTGTCGCTGCCACTTACCCACTGGCCAGCCAGGTCTGTAGGAAGAGCAGTGCTTGCAGGGATGTATTACGCACAGCAATACAGTTCCTGATGAGTGCACCTCTCCTCCAGGACCAGTCATTTTACTACCTGCACACAGAGGGCCACAGAGTAACCGTGAGTTTATATGCTCATTCCTTGCTGAGTAAGTTTCCACCTATAAAGTCCACTTCCCTTTGATGGAAGACAAACTGAAACAATACACTGTTACTCGTTGCCACACTTTGTTAAAGCACACCAAAGTAGCCAAATACAGAAAATCCCCATCCTATTCGGGCGGGGTGCCTGTTCCCTTCTTTTTTGTAAAAAAGGCTCTTTCAGCAGTAATGAGTTCTGCTTCTTCCTTTAAACCATTTTATGATTATATAATTAACATATTTAGATTCATGATTTTATAACCATTGATATTACATATAACATATTTAGTGAGTATATATAATTTACAAAATATAACAATTATTATATATTTAATCATGTCATCTTAAATAAAGACTTTTTCCTAAAAGAATTTGTTCAATTTTTCCACTAAAACTTTTTGTGGACACTATTTTAGTATGACATTATGACAACAAAGTGTTTTTACTCAATATGTATTGTACTAGTTTTCAAATTTCTGCTACAGCAGGAATACTGAGTCTCCTTTAAAATACACAGATATATAAAATATTAAACCAAACCAAAAAACAAAACCAAGTATGATGTTACCATTCAAGTATGAAAGGGCCACTTTTTACTTATAAAAAGTATATTCTCTATAAAAATAAACTTTATTTTGTCACACGAAACATTCCAATACTTTCAAAAAGAAGGATGTTATGAATGGAACAATGCACTTAAAAGCTGAAATTTTAACCCTGAGCCTTGACTCATTAAAATATTTTTTTCAGTTAACAAAAATCCACTTTCAGAAAAGCACCTATTTCTCAAAACAAACCAAGACAAAAAAGTGCAGAAAAAATGGAAAGACATTCTTAATAGCCCAGTACACCCTAAGAAATACAGACACACAGACTGAACAGGATTTCCCCCAAAATATCACAGAAATGTTCAGGTTAGAAGGGACACCTGGAAATCAGCTATTACAAAACATGTTCAAGGTAGTAAATAAATTAAAAATGTTTTAAGAGTATAAACACCAAGGAAGAAAAGTCTTTAATTATAATGTAATAAAAAGACAAGAGAGTATTTTTTCCCCAATAACAACAACAAAAAACAAACACCGGGAAAAGCTCTCATGGGCAACATCTATTTAGACAGTGAAACAAGCTAAAGAAATAACAGAAATCTCACTGACACATTGCAGGTGAGAGCAGGAAATGTACCTGAAAATACTGTGTACTGTACTAATGCTGATGGGCACTTTTTAACCATTACTGCTTTCTCTAAGATTTTTTTTAGTATTTTGATGGCTTATAGATGTATGTAAAACCAAATTTAACAAGTTTCATATCAAAAACTTACTGGATATCATAATTTTAGTAATGTAGGCTATCCAACACTGATAACTAAACTCAAGGCAGAGATGATACGATTTTTCATTTTGTATACATTTTTACAGATTGTCATGACTACAGTGCTTTCTAATTTTAATGCTTTTCTTTAAAAATTACATTTTTTTTTTAAACAAAGATCAAAAAGAGGCAATATTGCTTAAAATTTTTTAGGCCTTGCAGAAATAAGCATATATATTAAAATAATTGTTTGCATAGCCATTAAATAAACAAGCTGCACTTAGTATATACTTATTATTTCATTACACTGCTCATTAGGACGAAGAGATCCCGTTTGTTTTGCTCACTCAAAAAGAAAAAAAAAAGAAATTATTAATGAGAGCAACTTTTATTAATGAAAGCAACTTTTTATAGCATCTCAAAAGGAGGCTGGTGCTGGTAAACACATGTTCTTATGAGAAATTGCCATAATCCTGACTATATCCTAGCAGGCTCAGAAAATACTTCTCAAAAGTCCCTCTTATAAAATCTAGAACATATGTATGACAGAGCATGTTTCACATCCTTTTAAGGAACTTGCTAGATTAATAAAGAGAACACAGCTCTTATGTTTCCCCTGAAATGTCTGCCTTTTCTTACAGGTATTCAGCAATACTACTTCTCTCCCCTGTTTTCATAATTTCTCCGCTTTTGTATGCCTGAGAAGGAGCCCCTTTTCAGCTCACATCCAGGCTCTCCCACTGACAGTACGTAATGTAGGCTCCTAATGCAGTATAACCACCACACAGTCCATTGATAAATGCATTTCATTACATTTGAGTCATTAAGCTCCTACCATACCTTCCAGGACAATTATCTGAGAATCAATAAAGTTGTTATTTTTTATGTGGTTGCTAAGAGGTTTTGAAATTGATCTTACAGTCTTTTTATTACTATTGACTGATTCATCAAAGAGAACACAAACAGATCAGCACAGCTCCTTTACTAATTGCCATTCAGCTAAATATCTATAAGCCATTAGGGACATATAAAAGTCACATATTTGTAAATAGAGAACACTCATTGCTCTAGCAAATTTTTTTTTTAAGATTTCTGCCACTTGAACAATGTAGATCACTTTTGCTGCAATCTAAAGTGAACCGCATGAGTCCCTCAGTTCTTGGATATTTTTTCTTAGCTATTTCTTTTCTGAGTTTTTATTCTCTAGCACCAAGGACAATCTTGAAAAAAAAGAAATGAGATCACATGAAATATGGAAGCATGAGGAAAAATGAACACAATGAAGGAAAAAGAAAGAACTGTAAGAACTATCTTGATCTTTTATTCTAAATATATGGTTCTTGAACATATCAGATCAGTAACATCTGCCACAATTATCTATTTATACCTATACCAAAATGTTCAACAATTTTAAATCTGCTACAATTATTGTACATGTTATCTCTGAAAAAAAATGAATCAACTCCTCTCTTAACTGTTTTTTCCAAAACTGTCCTCCATACAGATAACACTTTTCAGTCTTCCCTCTCCTGACCAATACTAACTTTTACTATTTGCATAAGTTTACATCTTGTGTTTAAAAGGCAATAAAGATAAGGAAATACCAAGAAGAACAATTCACTCCTATTTTGTGCACTACATAATTTACTATATTAGTACAAAGTGGATGTAGAACTTCCATTCTGACTTACTGATATTTTATGCTCATTTACACTTCATATAAGTGAAAATAGCTAAAGAAGATTCAGAAACTACATAAAGGGGAAAGAAAGAACAGACCTTTAACATGCATATAGAAATTTATAGTAGAGGCAACACAGATGGTAAGATTAGTGTGCTTTCCTTCACCACATGCAAAAATATTGCAACAACATTTATGCCAGGGTGCTTCTTTCACCACATGCAAAAATACTGCAATAGTAATTTTGGACTTTTTGGATGTTTATTGGCCACAATGACTTGTTACCAGAGTTCAAAACTAGACCACAGATGTCCTACTGATAAATTTTAAATCTATCTCTCGGGATTGACTCCACACTATAAGTTATTAAAACAAACAGTCAGAAAAACTTTTCATTCCCACTTCCATTACTTTCCATCCAGGACTGTATTCTCCAAACAACTACTCAGTCTTCTTTGTTCCATTATATGTGACTCCCTTAAAGCCCAAGATTTTAAGTGCTCTGCCTAAAGGACTCCAGCTACTTCAGTGGGTGTCACTGTTAATTAAGGACACATGGAAAGGAAATGAAGGAGCCAAAAAGCAGCCTTACTGTCTGGAAAATCACCAGAATAGAGCGACAAGGGTGACAACAGTAGGAAAAATTGGAGAAGGATAATAGGAAATTATTGCCACTGAGAGAGAACAGTCAAGCGCCTCTTGTTCAAGCATATGAAGATGCTGAATGGTGCAAAAAAATAGTTTTAAATGGAATAAATAAAATAGGTATTAGTTTCAAAGTTTTGAAGTAGCACATAAAGCAAAACAAAAATATTAATAAGGATGAACCTTTCAAAACTGCTAAGATGCATTCTATTTTATTTTTATATGTTCTACTCAAACTTCGCTGAATAATTCATACTCATAAAGGCATAACACTAAACAGTGATCTAGAGATGGAGAACTAGGTAGGATTATAATACAGAAGAACAGACATGGCTTAGTGATAAAGCAAAGAAGGAAAGCAGAGATATAATTATCAAGTGACAGATTTGTAAGACTGTTTCTCCCCTTATGATTAGCTTAATTTTCCCTCTACAGCTACTACATTTCAGCTCAATGCAACAAGAAAGTGTGTTACAAAGAGACAGCTCTGATCAGACTTAGCTGATTCCAAATTCTAGTTCCTACCTAGCCTCCAACCTTCACACACAAAATTAGGCAACCTTATTACATAGGAGGAGCTCTGAAAGGGAATGTGATGTAAGTTACACACACTGTATGCTCGAGTTGCTTACCATACAGAAATATCTCACCATTGAGCTCTCACCTTCATTTCTAGACCTCCAACTCCTCCATCTCCACTGAGGTCGCCTGCACTGCACTCTTGAACTCTTCTGAAATAATGACTATTGGGCCTACCAGGAACAGCTGTTACGTTTAGTACAATCTGTTGACAGCAATTATTGAAAGCATGTATATCCAAATACCACAATCTCCATTTTTTCCACTAAAAATTACAAGTAACATTTCTACTTCTAGTCCTAGGAGGGCGTAAAAGAATAAAATGAGACACTGGGAATACATCTATTTGCTGAGGGAAAAAAAGCCTAGCTGAGAATGTTTGGCAGACAGCAGCTTAACTTCACAAGCAAATATTTAGTTATCCGCAACTGACAAGTAAGCAGAAATACTGATTGGTTAGATTTATTTTAAAATCTCGGCACACAATTAAACATTAATGTTAAAATGTTTACTTTTTAAGTACACAATACTGTCATAGGAAAGTTTGTATTTCTGGATAGTAGCACTATATAATTTCTGGTTTTATTAACAAAATTTTCTGCATCTACAAAACACATCATCTGTCTTGGCATGTGATCCAGGTACAAGTATAGCCACTTTACTGGAAATAAATGCAGTTGGCTAGGCTATGCTATAAGACAGTTATTCAGGGTTTCCAGCAAAGGACTATTTGTGCTACCCCATGTATGTACACTGAAAAAAGCAACCACATTCCAGGTAGGATCCATAGTAGTTTCAGCAGGAGATGACAGCTTTAAAACTACTCAGGACTGATCAGTGAAAGTTGCAGTTGCTAAAGAGAGCTGCTAAAGATAGCTCCTTTTTAACCAGCCCCAACTCTTCTATTCACTTGTTGCAAGGTAAAGAAGACATTGCACCTGAGAAGGAGGGAGGAAAAAGGATTTCTTGGCACATATATCCTACTACACAGAAGAAACCATTGCCAATCCCAGAATTTGCACTGCAGAATTCTGCAAACAGCTGGGAACCTTATCTGGTCCAGGATGTTCATATGGAGTTTTGATTCTACAGATGATTCACTGATCTTTATCACAGTTGTACAGCTTGGAAGAGAACTCAGGATAGCAATGTCAATTCAGCGCTTAACTGCTACTCACATATATGATCTTTGGTTGCTTATCATCTAGCAAATCTATCGGCCAGTAAGTCTGCCCTTGCTAGTCGAAAGTCACTTGTGGTTCTTATGAACACTCTCAGGAGATGAGAGATGAGGCCTTACAATTCATGAAAAGCCCTGCCTCAGCAAACAAATGAGCACTCAGGCTGCATCTCTCTCAGTCTCCTAATTAGCTATTCAAGTCATTGGCTATTCAAAAAGTTCATGTCCTTTTTGCTACCAACACCAGTTCTTTCTTGTGAATAGGTACAATATCATATGTTGTTTTCTATGGGAACAACACAATAGATCTTGGACTGAATTGGTTGTTACGAGACATAGTTTGCAAGGTTTGTTTTAAAGCTATTTTTGCTGGGTTTAGAGGAGTAATACAGGCAAATGAATCCTGGATCTGCCCAAGATTCTGGGCTCAACACAATTTCTGTCTCTGCGAGTCAAGTTCTGAATGTTTGGGCAGTTTGTGAAGAATTTTAGTGACTTACAACACTTACAACAGTCACACTGAACAGAACTGTTCAATTATTCAAGAGATCTAGTAGAGGTACAGATGAGGGACTGCGTTTTTAATAGTAAATCCTCTGCGGATTGGTGGAAAAGAACATGGAAACAAAGGAAATGCAGTCCCAAGAGACCTGGATTACACATACATGAGGCCCACGCAACCTACCAGTAGGAATCATAGCAATATACATGAAGAACTAACTATACAAAAGCAGACCCACTAGATGAACTGCAGGGAAAGACCATCTTTTTAGCACTGCAGCATTAGGCATGACCTATTTTTCCCTGTGATTCCTAGCACCGAGTAGGAACTGCAAGACACACAGTTTTTCATCCTTTTGCTTGATAGGAGAACTGAAAGCTGTCCTGTGAAGGTAGCCCTCCTTAACTCCTCCAGGGGCCTAGCCAGAGCTCCATATAGCATCTTTCCTGCCCATACACTTAGGTTTCTCGTCCACAGCAGCCAGTCACTATAGGAAGAAGTGCACAAGCCAGGGTATTTTGCTCATACAAATTTGGAAGCTGGGTGATCTACAAGATAAGGTAGGAAGTACTACTGGGTGCAACAGTATGAACACAGTGCAAGTACTCTATCATTGAACTGTTACAGAAATGTAACCTTAGTAAAGGAAAACAAGGTACTACAGAAACTATGGATTCAGCCCATCCCACGATTCTTTCTTTTGGATCTAACACATAAAGACCTTGCAAAATCACACTATGGATGACCATTTTTTTTTTCCAAAACAAATGATTTACCAGATGACAACACAATTTGAAACAAGGTTTCCCAATAAAAAAACTCCTCAGTAAAATTGGCTCGTCAGGCATTTTACATACAACTTCAGATGAAGCTCTGGGGCTCTGATAGGAAACTACTTCATGGCCAAACTGTAATAGTTTCATATTTAAGATACCATGTAGGAGAAAAAAAAAAAAAAAAGCATCTTAGGTCAGTATTTGAGCAGAGAATTTATAATTCATAGAGATCATACTAATTCCAACAAAGGGACTGATTTCACAGATTCACAGTCACAGAAAGAAATTACTACCAAGCTATGGGGGAGCTTCCATAAGAAATTAGGCATATCTGTAGAACCATAAATGTTAAACACAATAACAAGTCCTTCCAACACATAGATTCAAACGCTAATAGAGTCTATCACCAAAATACCTACTAAAACTCTTCTGTAAGATTTTTGCTTGAAAGTTAGTTAAGATTTGTGAGAATTCTCTAACATAGCACAATCATTTAAATAGTTATTTCCATGCTAAAGAAATTGGATTTAATTAAGATTCATGTGTTTTTTAGAAACAGCTGGCATGCCCACTATGACAAAAAATGGTGTTGTATCTTTGTATATGTAAGGAAAAGGGAGCGCATGTAAAAAGCAATTCCATTGAATATCATGCACCACCATATACACTACAGAGCCTAAAATTCATATATACACTTATTGGCTGTTAAAATAGTTAAGATTCATTTACTGGACTGAAGAACAGTGCTATCAAGTCAGTAAATCTTAAAAAACAAAGTCAGGGCATAGAACTGAGACCCTGAAGTCATGAGATGTGTGCACTTCCCAGTTCAGTTCTTTGAAAACCTACCTCTGAGCCTAGAAGAGAGTAGGCGCTGATTATCCTTGTATTTTTGCCAAAGAATGAAGTAGTAGTTCTGGCACTAGCTGTGCTGGCTCCAAATCACCATCTCTCTCAGCCAGGACAGGGCACTTCAGAGTATTCCATCGGGTGTGAGTGAGGGAATGCAATAAAAAAAAATAAAAAAAATAAAAAGATGACTCTTTTTATTAACATACACTAAATTTAGTTTTCAGAACTCGGAAGGGAATGATTTTCTTCCCTCTGTGGAATTATGAGGAGGTCAATAAAATATTGGCTATTTTTTTAAGTTTTTCAGTTTCATGGAAGCTATTTTCCTCAAAGCAGATTATGTATTATGCTGCCATCTGGCAGCCCCATGTCTAGAAAAGATTTTGATTTGCAAATTTTTTCTAGAAGTTTTTTGCAAATGTAAGTTTTCAAGCATCCTATTCAATTTCAGCCAGTCCATTTAGGGAAAAAAGGAGTTGTGTGTGCACATGACTGTCTCTGTTGGTGCTGGAGAAACTTATTTTTCACATTGCCATCACAAAAAATTGTAGAACACTTCGTTAAAACAGTTTTCATTTTCTTTCCCAACTCAGCAATCAACCTTTGAATGAAAGGGAAAAAAATGGTTTGGGGAAAAAAAAAAAAAAAAAAAAACGGGATCCTGATTTTCAGGAACCAAAAAAAAAAAAAAAAATCACAGCAATTGGTTGACGAAACAAACATTTCTTCCTCAACTTCTTGTAATACTGAATTTATGATTAATCACAGTGCACTGTCCCAATAACACAAGCTCTGAAATTGCAATGCCTCAACAATGTGCAAAGAAAGAGAAGCTCTGCTAAGAAGATGCATGGGTGTTTTTTTTTTTTTTTTTTTTAATATTTTGCTTAAAGTAAATATATTAAGGATATGACATCAATGAATGGACTAAAACTAAACAAAAAAACTGAACCACAGAAACGAATAATTAGATTTCCTTCCAAGATACAAATAGGAATAAATTAGACTAGAAGCACAATCTGGATCAATCAGTAATAAAACAGAACATGCATAACAGTGGGATCCTTGCCATTAGGGGATTTTGGAGCAATTAATGTATGAAGTCTCTTGTTTAAATTGGACAGCTAGTAACTAGTCCCTTTTACCTCCTATATGCTATGAAAATATTTTCTTAAACAGAGCTACTCAAAGAAGCCTTCAAGTACATTTGTTTTGAATATCAGTAATTTAATTACAACACTAAATCTGGGTTAAAATAATACCTTCACATATAGATCACAAAACTTTTTTATGACAAAACTTTCCCTGAAAACTGTGACTGAGCAGAAACATCACAAATTAACAAATCTTCAGTCGTTTTAGAAACATGAACCCTGACTTGAAAGTCTGGCTTAGCAGAGTAAGCCTAAAAGATACATTTCTTTTTTCTACACTTTTCGCAGATTTTTTTTTGTGGGGTGGGGGGAGAGGAAGCAATGGCATTTTATCCTTGGAGAAAATACATATACAACAATATTTGTGATTACCAGAAGACAACAATTGCAAATTAAATTTCCAACTTTACAAATGAACACACAGCAGCTGAACTAACAAAATCAGATGGAGTGCTGATATACATATGCATACTCTCTTATATCAATAAGACACAAATTTTATTTCATGTCACCTATCCGCTCTACTTTAAATATCAGCAACAATGCAGGAAATTCATAAATACGAATCTCCAGGAGGCTTGCACGCATCACTAAGAAGATTAAAATCAATGGTTACACATCTGCAGCCAGAACTTTGAGTTGAATACAGGTAAATTGTGAATGCGCATTTTTCAAATGATTGCACTCATCATTTTCCACTGACTCATGTTTGCTGTCAGAAATGAATAAAACATTTTAATACAGTAGAGAGGTTCAACAATCACAAATACAGACAATGTATGTGGGTATATATCCATCTTCTTTGCATACATAATACTAAAGCTATAGGTTGTCATCTGTTTTTAATACTAAAACACCAAATAATTTATAACACAGAACTGTAAAATATATAGAGAACACTGCATCAATCATGTGCAAATACTAGTGCTGTCCAACAGTCTGTAAATCCTCCATTAAACTTGGATTTGAGACTGAACCAAAGACTTAAACGGATCAAGTCATTGGTGCTTGGACCACTGAAAAGAGACATAAAATGCTGTCAAGAGTGTTTGCAGTTCACTATTATTTCAAAGAATACTAGTGACTGAAATACAGTGACCTCCACATTAAAGTTGATGCTTATTCCTTTTCCTTAATGCAGGAAGCAAAATACTAAATGACAATGGGAAGGTCAGTTTACAGTGGTCCTAAATTATTTGACATGGTCTGAACCCTGCTAAAGTAAGCAAAGAAAGGAGAGTGCCTTGTGCAGCTATTTAATTACACTGAGAAATAAGACAGAATTAATTATTTGAATACTAATAAAGTCTTGTTTCAAGTATATGCATTTCCAGTGGAGTATTCCAACACGGTTCCATTATAAACTATTAGACAAGGCAACAATCACTACTTTTCTTGTACAGAAAATGTACAGAAAAAGAAAAATTCAACTATTTTCTCCTGAATGTTCCTGAAAGCGCACAGTCCAGGAACAACCTAAAAGCAGTTCATGATAAACTAGAACTTTACCAAAGCAAAGAAATGTCACATGAAAAGTTGTGAGTATACACACAATGCTTATATTTACAAGAATTCAGAAACATGAATTCTCATAAGAATTAAACAGAACATTAAGAAAATTAATGGTGACCTATCATTTTGAATCAACTTGAAAAGAAACTGATGCATCCAGACATGCACGCTATTGTGCTTTAACCACAATTTACTCCAGGTATGATTTGACAGGACTGTTTTCAGGAACATTTTCACAACTTCTCAAGTATTTTGGCAAAGGTAATGAATATTCAACATCTGTAGGGCTGCTACAAGTTCATGAACTTCAGAAATAAAACTACAGAATAAAACAAAGAATAAAAAAATGTCTTCTTTGGGTAGCCTAGTTTTTGTGTAAAACATCTAAAAATAATATACCCTTAGTAATGGCATCCACAAGGAAGCAAATACTTGGCCTCAAAATAAGACAGAGCAGCAAATGGCTTACTGCAGCTACCACTACTAATGTAAGCTCCAGCACTTACAGTAGGATGAAATCAGGCATAGCAGACCTCAGTCTTTCCAAAGCGTGTGCTGCTTTGGGAAGAGTGGGGAATTCTGTGTCAAGGTCTCTAATAAAGCAGATGTGACTCACTGCACTCTCATTTTAAATCAGAAACAGGTTTCTCGCATTTCCACTGAATCAATGACAGCATCATGGGGGCAGTGATCCTTCAGGAGAGGCATCAATTCACAGTAAAACATAAAGCTGGTTGTGAATACAGTGCTTTACTTTATTTCCTTGATGCCATGCATCGCTCTTATTAGCCTTATCTCCTACATTGGCACTGTAGGAGGGATTTAAAAAAGGAATTAATTTAGTCAGTATACCACTCCCATAAATCTTCCTAAGTTTCTCATTTCATTGATGAACACATTTCATTTGTAACTTTTGTTTCAACAGACTAAGTAATCTGAACTCTTTGCTCAATATATTTTGAAAAGTGGTAGCATCTGTTGAGTCATGTTTTTTTGTTTTCTGATTTTTAAGATCACAAAAAGTCATCTTTCAAGCACTTCCCTGCATCTTTCATTTCCTCATTTAAATTCCTCAACCCAAATTCAATAATCATCCACTAGAATTTCAACACCTTGTAATCCCACAATGGCTTGTGCAATTACCTTTAGAAACATCTTGGAAAAGAACTAATGCCAAATGGCATTCACTTAAGTTTATAACATTCAAATGTTGTATTAAAAAATAGTAATTTAGAACTTGCCTCATGTATATTTGCTTGCCAGAACATATATCCTCCATTTAGTCCCATGATAACTTTTTGTTTCAAGTTAACCCTAAGTACAAATTCAAGGGAAAAGTCTTACTCAGCTAACACTCTCTGCAAGGGTCACACAGTATGTCAGGTATATCTACAACTTGCATAACACCTTGCCACTTCCTGCTCAACATGGAAGGACTATTTCTCTGCAATATGACCAGGGATGAAGCATTTTTCTACTTTGTCCTCAATATTCTATTATCAAGTCTTCACCCTGCCCTGGCTCTTTTTTTAAGCCTTTGGAAAATTTGCTTGACAGTTCGTAGAGGATTACTATCAAGCAAAGTATAACAGGCTATAAATTGAAACACTCCAAATTTCAAGGTGAAATTTCTCAACAATATAAAGTAATTTACACTTATACTTGACATCTGGAGCATTGGTGAGTAACCAGCAATAGATCTTTATTCAGCGTTGGTTAGCCTCAGGCTACTTACATGATGCACAGTATTTGTCTAAACATATTGCGGCCATGGGACAAAAAACCATAACTTGAATTTAAAAGCTCTTTCATAAAAATTCACTTTCCTTGTCACTCAGACCATTCCATTTTCATTTAAGACAATTAATTATATAAATTTGGTTATGTTATACATTATTACAGGTATGCTTTTAAAATCAGGGAAGACTATTTAAAAAGCACTTAATTTTACTGCAAAGTTTTTACTTTTTTTTTCGTAATTTATTCTGGTATTTGACCATTAATATCTATGCAAATATTTTTATTTTGATGAATATCTTGACCAATTTAAATTGAAGAAAGGACAAACAAGTGACTATTTCATAGCTGGTTCTATAGACAACGTCTAAGGTGTTCTTCTGCTATAAATCTTTAAACTGTGTTAATTAAGGTAAAGTTTAACATTGTCTGAAATAAAAAACTTTGAATTTTAGTTGAAGTTTGGTGCAATCTGGAAAATTTATTGATCAACAGTCAAATTATTCCTTACTTACATCTGTGAAACTGAGATCAGAATGTGGACTTCTGAAACTATCCTCTTTTTAATCATGAAAATCAAAAACAGACTGCAACAGAACTTCTGCACCTACATAGTACTAAACCATATAGAAAAATGCTACATTGATACCAATATCACTTGCTTTAAACAACATAAGCAGTAGATATGACTCACTACTAATGCTTAGTAGTACAGATGTTAGTGCACTAACCGAAGGATGGATATAACTGATGATAAGGAGTTTAAGACTAAAAAAAAAAAAAAATACTATTTTAAGCTGTGGTTTTTGCAAAGTCTTATTTTAGAGTTATCTTAGAGATCAGCACACAACCAGCTTTCAGACTAGTGCAGAGTCTGCAGGAAGGCTCCCTCAGCATCACACCAGCCCACAGGAGCAACTCAGAGCGGCCAAGTATACAGGTGGTGGTAATCTCTGCACACCTCAGTCTGAAGACCATGAATACTAATGACTGGCTTGCAAGAAGACCACCCCATATGCAACAAAATAAGTTTTCCATGTAATCTATATGTGAAAAAGATGGAAAACAACATTACAAACTTCAAAATATTTTACCAGCTATCAACTTCAAACTATGAAGATGCTGGAGCTGTTTAAGAAAGAGCTGAGTTTCTTTTAAGAGGAAAAGCATTAGGCACTGTTAGATCTCTACATTTAAAAAGAATATTGCTATTGAAATGCTTGCCATCCCAGCTTTCTATCTTTTATATTTTATTTTACAGATGGAAAAATGAAAAAGATAATTTATTCAATGTCACACGATGCAAGAATCAGAATTTGCAGCTATACATTCCCAACCTTGTGCTATACCCAATGTACCAAGCTGCTATTTCTCCTCAGAAGGGTGTCAAGCTCAGTCATAAGAAATACTTTCTGAAAGAATGGCTTAAATAAAGATGAGAGAATATTTTATTTCAGTTCATTTATCTACAGACAAAATATTTTCTTGGGAGATAAGTAAAATGCAACATACCACTAGGCTAAAAGCTCCGCTGCACCTTCTTTTACAAGATGTCTTATGTCACAGAAACATATGCCTTGTGATAGTCTATTTTGTATTTTCTTTGTTTGAAAATAATTGCATTTATGTGATGTATTTTGTGGCACGAAAGCATTTGCATGAATCTTTATGCCCTAACTTCATTTTCTAAGCCATTTTTCTGCCTTGTCTTTGTTAAGTAACATGAAAATCACACAGTAAAAGAATTTGATACTCCACAGTTCTTTCCAGGCTATATTCTTAGATAAATCAGCTTTAAAAAAAAAGACATAAATAAAATACATATATACACATATACATATAAAAAAGCTGACGTGTATTTGTTATTGTCAAACACAACACCTTAGTCGTAAGTACACTTCATAGTCAGCACTGTGGAATAACTCAATAATTAACCCAACAAAGCAAAACTAATTTTGATTCCTTCCACTGCCAAATGCACACACGCACAAAAAAAATCAGGAAAGCTCTCAGTGAAATAGAGAAAAAGCTTATCTTCAAAATAAATACAAGTCCTTTAAATAAAGTTGAAGTGTGCTTTAGCTATAACAAACACATTTCACATGAACTCACAAATAGCCACATTACTACCCTTTCTGACATATTACACATAATTTTGCATTTTTTTTCTCATGATTGTGATCTAAATTTAAAGACCATTGTAAAATGCTTATTTTAGAACACTGCTCAGTTAACTTGGACTCTTACCTGGATTTCAGCTTTTGCAAAAAATCTGTGGCCTGTATTTGGAGCTTTCAAGAGGCTAAATAAAGCCTTCACTGTGAATAAAGATTGTAACATGAATGTTGCAGTAGGAAATGACCAGACATCTCTGCTGCACTATGGTTATAATTCCATTTGAAGGAGAGATGACAAATTCCAGCACTAACAACTTCTTAAACTCACTGGAAAACTAGGCTGCCTCAGTGCAAAGAACAAGGGATTCACTCAGAGGCACAGACCCTTCTCAAACAACAGAGTAGAGAAGCAACAGGAATGTGATCAAAAATTTATTTCAGCATAGGTAGGAATCTCCATGTTAGTGCTAATCTAGATAGCACAGTCAAAAACAGCAGTGAAGATAGATGAAAGCAGAATGGTTTTACAATCTGTCCTGCAGGCTGCGACAGCCCTTTCTTAAGCCTAGCTGGGTATGTCTTCACATCACCTATGGATTAAAGCTAGCATAGATCTGTCCACATGTGCTGCAGTCACACCTCTTAACTGCACTGTACACATCCAGAGAACGACTACAGTGCTACCGTAGCTACAATCATCTTAAAACTGCATTTGCAAATAGAAAAGCTTTGGAACATATATGCAAAGCATATGGGGGATCTGATGAGGAACATATGCTTAAAAATGTGTCCATTTTAGTAAACTGCTAATTCCTCTCACTACAGAGCTTGGATTCTTTGGACTCCAAGAAAATACAGTATCAAGAACAGTCCATTTCACACAACCAAACCAGGCCAGCGTAACCTGAATGTGCAGGTTCATGACTCACCCAGCCCCACAGTGTAAGAGACACTGTTAACTGTGCAGGCAGCTGGAGGTGGCTGTGTTAGAGGAGGTATAAATGGCACTCATTCATCTTCATGAGGCGCTCATGCCCTGTGCCTAAACTGTAATCTAAGCAGGCACATTAGTTATCTACAGTTTCAAGGCCACTTATTTCAGAAGAACATCAAGATATCAATAATGTCTTAATTCACTACTAGTGCTAATAGGGGCAGAACTTACTGTGATGCACAGCCCCAGAAGCTAATGGTAAATCCTTTACTTCTGAACTTCATCTCCAAATTTATCAAATTTGGATCAGCTCAAAAGTGAAAAGAAAAGAACACTCCTTTCAGCTATGGATACCATTTATTGCATACCTTTGCCTCCTCTTCCCCCTCAGAAGAAAGAAGAAAGCTCTCTAAATACAGAGTTCTGGAAGCAGGAATAAGAACCACACGCTTCCTTCTCTCTGTGTACAGTGCCACATCATGCTTAGCTGTTCAGACCTGGGCACACAGCTGAAAGTCCAGACACTCAGCGACTGCTATTTGAAGCACTCCATCCAAGACTCAATTCACCAGTGCTTTAATAGGAAGTGCAGAGGGGTAATAAGTTAACTCATCCAGTTGTGGAACACTAAAAAAGACCTACAATTTTCATTTCATTGGTTGTGAATGTACTTCTTTTATGACCCTCTAGAACATCTGTAAGGAGGTAGGTATGAGCTTAGTAATTATCTCTGATTAGTTTTGCAGAATGACAGTTATCGGTGCCACATACAGTACCAAAACCGAGCCATTAAACTGGCATTATTAACACTCTTCAAAGCACTACTAGTGTAATGCTGAGCTTAGTTAAGAAAACTCCTAAATTTGGGCCATAAGAATTAACAAACTATCAAAAGTAGTATCATTACCAATCACCAAAAACACAACATGATACACTAGCACAAATGGAAATTAACAAACATAAACCTATTAAACTACATGCATAACCTCCAAACTTCAACTTCTGGAATTGCACCATACACTTTATAATAGTATATAATAAATTCACTTTTTTAACTTGTGGCTAACCAGTTTGCAAGTATTTTTTCCCTGAAGATCTGGACTGTTCAATCATAGCATCTGCTACTGTTAACATAATTTGAGTTTAAAAGGCAGTTCTTCTTTTCCTAAGGATAGCTCAATACACCATGCACAGATGACCATAAGTGTATGGAAAAACACAAACACTCTCCTGAAAATCATGCCATTAAACTGCTTTAAGCAAATACTGCTTCAAGGTGTTGCAGAACATACCACAAGGGCAGTGCATGGGTGAAGTCTTCTTTTCCTTGTTTTGTGGATTCAATGCCTCTCTTCACTCACACCTATCACCAGAATACCCATTAATTAAAACAGGAACAAAGAATCCAGGCAAACACAATTCTACACAAAGTAAAAAGCATTGATGGGGTTCAAGATTACAGTACTTATTCACAACTGCTTATATTTAACCACTATAGTATCCCCTTACCTCTAATTTAAAATCTGGTTTAGGTTAATAAAAAACAAATAATTAATGATGTAATATCTCCATTTCCTAGTGATTCCATTCTGTAAGTCAAGATAAGTTTTTGCCCATGTCCTAGCAACACACACAAATACTGTATGTTATATGATGCTCAAAATATGAGTTTTCAAAATGATACTATTCTAGTATTCAGCATAATTAAAGCACATGCATTAAGACTATCTGAATGTGTAAGAAGAGGAAAAAAAATCAACATAGTTAGTCTAAACACAATGTATGTGAGGGTCAAAGAATATATGTTTCTGTTCACCTTGCCAGCATTTTTTGCTTCAGAGTGTCCAAGCTTTGTTTTCCTTTTTAGGAAAAGAAAAAACATTTACCCATATTCTAATAAATATCTCATCAGGCTGGCAACTTTCATATTGAAAATCTCGAGGCCATGTAAAACAAGTCTTAGACTCTTCAGACTGTGGCTACAACCGTAAATCCCAGTATAGCACACTACAGGCAGAAAATTTATGAAAATCTATTAGAGAACAAGTTGTATATTGGTAGAAGAGAACATGAGATGTATTTACGTATGCATTATATGCAACCAGTCCTTTTTTTTAGTCTGACTTATTTAATGTATTTGTGCATTAAATAAGAAAAATGCCAGCCATTGTGGCTAGATCCTGTAAAAGAATTACATGGGTGAATAACCCATGGAGCAAAATTACTACAACACATAATCTTGTGTATATTGCTGTCATGCATGTGTGAGAAAGCTATGCAGCACAGCCTAATTTCTAGTCATGGACATAAACAAGTTTGTTAAAATAGGAGAGCTGAAAGGAAGTGCCTAGTTCCTGACAGTAATTTGATTTTAAATGGTAAATCCCAGATTGAGTGAAAAACAATACAGATGGTGCATATGGGTAGGTGGGTGTGTGGGTGGGTGTATGTGTGCACGCACACTCAGGAAGAACCGGGAGTTTTACCCTAGGAGAGGCCATGCAATACATTGCATTGAGTTTAAAAGGTAAGTGAGATAATGCCTTTTTCTCCAGTGTAAACACAGAAAAAAATAACGCCTGCATTCTGACTGCAAACAAGAAAGGGAGAGGAAACGGAAAAACAAAGGAAATGCTTAGAGCAAAGCTTACAAACCTCATGTTACATTTGAGCCAGAAAAACACTTTCAAAAGTCATTCAAATATTTTTTACAGACTGCAAATCCGCCAAAGTTGTATTCCAGACAAATCTCTGTAAATGTCCCTTAAAAAACAAGAAAATATGCCTAATGAAGGCATATTCATTACCTATTACCTCATTACTCCAACTATCAAACTGTGAAAGCTAACTGCAGTCTTCTTCCCTTTGAAAACTGTTAAATCTTCGTACTAGTGAAGCACTTGCAACTTTATCTTAGAAGACAATATTATAATTATTTCTTAGACAGGTAAGCAGCTGGTGATATTTCTACTAAAATAATTGATAGATTGTTTTTCTCCCTCAATTAAAAACTCTCTTGGGACTTTAAATCAATAAGCTATCTGATGCCTATGTTCTATTTTCAATGTTTCTGATAGTTACATTGTGAATATAAATCTACTACACAACCACATTTGCATTTAAAGAGAATTTCCTTGTCTTTATTATGCACCTGCTCCATGTAAGCCTGTCTCCCCTGCCTTTTTTGAGAGACAAAATACACCTGTCAGAAAAGGTGCAACTCCAGGCAGAACTCTCCAAGTCCTCTTGCCGATTATCTAATAAAACATATGTATGCCCTTTAATTTAGTTATGGCTCTCTTTTGGTAAGTTGAAAAGAACTATACTCACTTCCAAAATCTCATGTTTCAAAAATTCTTAAACAGTATATTTTTTCATCCTATGCAGTTGAAATGTATATTTTCACTGCTAAGATCACTGAATTTTCCAAGTGATACATAATAAAGCATTGGCAAACTGGTTTCTTAAGATTTTGAGCTGAAAAAGTATTTTTAAATCTTTATTTTACTTAACTGCAAGAGGAAGGAAGAGGAAAGGGGGAAAAGCAAGGCATTTTCCTTTTAACTGTACCTTGAAATAGATGTGTGTTTATTCTAATAAAGACAAAATCAAAAAGCTAGGTTCTCCCCTCACTTTCTCTTCTTGCTTCAGTAACCATGTTAACAATTTATAGATCATTCCTAGAGTTTCAAGATGGGAGAGAGGGACAGACAGTAGCAGAAATAAAGTTCTACTTGCACATCCCATGGGATCAGTGTTTTAGAACACAGTAAGGAAAGAAAATATACTGCAAAGACCATGGGAACTGATGTTCAAGCCAGTGATGCAGTATACAGGTTAGAATCACCATTCCAGCTATCCATAATGCCATGTGATGCCTGTACCAGTATTTCTGCACTCTTCTCATAAGATCTCCTGTGCTTTTCTCTGTGAGCTGCTTCGGACAGCTGCTTCAGTACTGACACTACCTGCACATCTCCATCTCAGAGGAGAGGAACTAGGACGGGGCAGTGAGGCCATCAGGCTGTCCTCTCCCCATCACAGACCAGCAAAGTGTTCAAGCAGGGCACAGCTACAGCAGATGCAGATGACCAACAGCACACAGAGAAACGATCCCAAAATTGAAGAGCTGCCTTCTGCTATAGAGCTCACCATGAGGACAGTCCTCAGCTCCCAGAAGGACCAGACAATTTGGAGGCAGAAGGTCAGAAAGGCAGACTTCACAGCTCCTTTAAACTTGGTTCATGCCTTGTCAAAAATGATTACATAACATGAAGGTAACAAGGTGCCAAGGTGATACTACTGTGGGTTTCAGAATTAGGGGAAATAATACAGAAAAATCACTTATTCCTTGCACTCAAAGGAGCTACTGCAGCTTCAAAGACACTACAAAGATGCTTCAGCCACCTTGTCCAACCAGTCCATCTGTTTGTAAACTTAGAAGCAGTCCCAAAACAAATCAAGTCATACTTACTTCCTATGTCATTTTCTCTCATTATAGAAAAAAGAAAAATATTTTCTTTTATTTATCAATTTATCTATTATCTATTTATCTATCCATCTATTTATCTATTATTAAACTTACTACTATTACATGATCTGCTTCTCCGAAAGACTGTCACTCTGCCACTTAAATAGTACAACCCACGCACTCGAGCAAGGAGCTCCTAACAGACCAGTTCCTTAGAGCCTCCTCAGGTCAGGGGATCACTCTCCACTGCCCACTTCCACTGAAGTGGTTCTATTTTATCTGTCTCTTGGCCTAGCTACAAGCCGTATTGGCTTTCTGCAAGTCAAGGATGCAGTTTAGAATTCATAAAGATATCGAAGAATGACTGAACTTCTGGCTTATGACATAGCTAATGACTAGGTGAAAAAGAACAGCCTGTTTGCACTGGTCAGTTTTTGACACGCAAACCATGCAGAAATGAGATATACCACAACTTACAAAGAGTTCTGAAAATTATTCCTTCTTACTCTTAGGCATGGGTGTCGTGCCTCCATGCTAACTGAAGGGATGTGTAAAAGGTAAAATGTAATACTGGAAACCTAACTACACTGGTGAGATGTGCTTATTGTCAAAAAACAAACAAATAAACAAAGCACTATTTTTCTTATTCACATAATAAGTCTTTCCTTCCCAAGGGACACCTCAACACTGCTCTCAAAATCAGATTTTCCGCTTAGATGAAAAACCTTCCAAGTGTGGCCCCAGGTGCAGCACACACAAGCACAGTCACATCCTCTGCAATGCTAAAGACAAAACTGAGGGGGCTTACCAAGCTACTGGGCAGCCCCACAAGTTCACATTTATGGGTGCTAGTAAAGTGCTGGATCACATTATTGTGGCTCCTTAGAAGTTTATACAGCACACACACTCACCGACCTTGCTTAGGGCAGGATCCCATGGAAGCCTGCAACCCTACAGTGTACAATGACTTAAATACATGCACATAATTGAACATAATTACTAGTTGCAGATCAGAGCTATTTGCACGCAACACAAAATCCTTTTTCTTTTCCAGTGCCATGATTGCATCCCTCTCTTCAGCTTCTTAAATATCACAAATAGGTCCATAAGAACCCAGAATGGGTCCAACAGAACACTGCTTCAGATATATATATATTTTTTTTAGCTTTTCTGGTTGTTTTTTTTGTGGCTGGATAAAATCTTGGAAGCATAGCTTCATTGTATATGCAGTCATAAGAACTAGGAGGGGTTTGGGTTTTTCTTTTTGAAGAAGCAGTTGTAACCGCTTAATCTTTATCTTAAAGCTGTGGCTTTAAGCCAAACATCTAAAATCCCATGAGGTGATAACACTGACAATGAAGCCCAAGACTGTTTGGAAACTAATCTATATTCAGTATAGCCCTGTTCAGATCCGGAAGCTTTTCTTCATACATAATGAATTTGCTAACATTCAAAAAAATGCTATCTGTACACAAAAAAAAAATCCTCATTGATCTCGGTATGAAAGAGATTGATTCTCTGGCTGTTGCAAAAATACACTCTTGGACTGACCAAAGTGCAAGCATAAATGCAGTTTTTCTAACATGCAACTTAGCTTTTGCTGCCATTAACATCTCCCTGCAGTTATAAACATGCAACTTCTTAATTCTCTTTTAAATTCCAGTACGCGTTAGCGAAACACATACGGTGCTCAAGGCTATTTCCCCACCAGGGACGTCTGGCTCCGAGCAGAGCAGAAATAAATTCGCAGCGGCTTCAGATTTCACAGGGAGGCTGCACGGGAATGGTTTTCGCAGCGGCACTTCGGAGAGCTGACATCATGTACGCACTTAGCCCTAACGAAGCGGCCCTTGCTCAGCGCCGCTTTCACGGGCACCGCGCGCGCAGGGGCCGCCGCCACCCGCGCCCCTCGCGGCCGCGCTGGCCCCGCCGCAACAGCCCTGAGAGCGGCGAGGCGGCTGCGGCGCCGGCCACCGACCGGGGCGATCCCCGCTCCGCGCCCCTCCGCGGAGCGGAGCCGGCGGCACCAACAAAGCCCCGCCGCGGGCAGCCTCGCCGCCCTCCTCCTCCTTCACCTCCTCCTCCCCCTCACCTCGCTCTCCGCGTTGCTCGGACGCGGCCGTTAACGGCAGCCGCTGGGTGATGGAGCAGGGCGAGGATCCAGGTGCCGCCTCCCGCCGCTCCCGCCGCGCTGCCGGGCTCCGCGCTGCGCTTCGGCGGGCGGGGAGTCACCGCCCCTCGCCCGCCCCCTCCCGCAGCCCCGGCCCCTGCCCGGCGCGAGCGGCCGCGGCGCAAAGTTGGCGGGGTGCGACCCGCGCGCGGGCGCTCCGCGGGGCGGGCGGCGGTAACGGGCTGCGGCGGGGGATGGCGCGGGGGCGCCCTGGTGGGGGGCGCGGCGCGGCGGCTGCCGGCGGCTGCGTCACAATAACGGCCGTTCCACGCGCGCGCCGGGAGCGCGGGGCGCAGCCGTTGGGGCGCGCCCCAGAGTAACGGTAGCCCTGGGCACCCAACGGCCGCCGCTGCCCTCGGGAAGAGTCGCTGAACAAACCGCGCTGGGAGCGGCTGGTGCCTCCCCCGGTGCTGCGTTTCGTGGGTAGCGTCCCGCCCCCACCGCCTTCCCAGGTCTTTATGCGCGTGTAAGAATAAATAAATAAATAAAGCCACCCTAAACACACGAAAATACTACGTTGCTGTATAAAACATCAAGCACATGGTGCTGTGCTGCACTAAAAATACCTGAAAATACTTGAGCCCAATCAACTCACATCTGTTTAAAATAAAACCTTGGGTTTTTTTGTTGCCTTTTTTTTTCATTATTATTATTTCTTTGGTCTCCTGTAAGACCTGGAGCGCGGCGCACCCCAGCTGGGGGCCCGTGTCGCCCTCTGGCATGGCCGCGCAGGCCGTGCGCTCGCCACCCCACAGGCCACATCAGTCACCTCACAGCGCTGCTGGGGGTGAACATGCCCGCCAACGGGGAAATCGCTCCAGTCCCTAGCTCATCTCCAACTCACTGGGTCTCTGCCTCTCCTATAGGGATTTGCAATGAAAGTAGTGATCACAGCATGGCTTCTAGGCATAAAAAAAAAGCAATCGCTGTCTCCCACTCCCATTTAATCCATGGACACAGTCATCAGGCAGCAACCACCCGGAGACAACCACATCGGAACCCGGAGACGCGAGATGAAAGGCAGCACAGCGCTCCGTGGCATTTCCCTCGAGCTGTCTAGGCGCTGTGACTTCATGTATTTTCAGATATTTTTCGGCTCATTTGATACGCTTGCCCAAAGATGGAAATGCTGTTACATTTATTTCTTCTTAAATTGCATTTTTTAAGATGTGTGAAAAGAAAACTTGAACGTGGATTGCAGTGAATCTAACCTGCTGCACCAGGCAAGCGTTCAGGGAACGACGCTACCCCAACCACCATAAAAGCGGTTGGTGTTGATTGAAGCTGAGGAGGTTGAAAGGTTTATTTTGGAAATGTCTTCTGCTTTTATGTCTTTTGCTTTTATGAAAGGGTATATTTGGACGCTGCGTGCTTCACACTTATACATATATGGAGACTGAGTAACCGTTTGGGATATTTGTAATGCGTTTGATTAGGTGGTTTTCTGAAGGAATGTCGGTCAGCTGCGTGCGATTAAATGGTTTGAGAGAACGCGGGTCAGCTCCAGGACACAATGTCACATAGGAGCATGGCCTGCTTGAAGGGCAGAGTGGATGGAAAAGCAAAACCAAAAAAAACTTGTTTTAATTTAGAAACTATAAATACTATCCATATGCAAATGCAGCCTGCTAGATAAAGGTCTGCCAAGTGTCTTTGTATGTGCTATATATGATAATATCTCAATTAGGGCTGATACCCCTGTTTATATATCCCTTTCTGAAATTATTGCTGAAAATTTTGCTTGAATAAGAAGTGCTGATTAGGCTGTATGTCTGTAGGCTGTACAAGAAGTAAATTATAGTATACAAGTTCAGTTCTTGTACTTCATAATTTCAGGATGTATTTTTACCACCAATTACATGGCACTATCATATTTTTGTCTAAAATAAAATCACTGGGCATTAGCTCATTTTTTACCATATGCACAAACAGACACAAAATTTTGCTGATATATAAAATCTTCTCATCTATAACCTTATTTGCAAGGGAGAAAGACAGTTTGAAAATGTGCTGCACATTGCTCTTCTGGAAAGTTGAACCTCAGCATGGCTAGTGGATGAAGCCGAGGCTGGTGTACGTGTAACGGTAGAGCCTGTGTTCGTACGCATGCGGGAAAAGCCAGATCCTTTGCAGACGAGCAGCACCTTGCAGAACTGAACTTGTTGGCCTTCTCTGAGTGTAAAAGAAACAAGTAGCAACCACAGCAATCCTTCCACTGGTGTTCACAAAAGCAGAGAAAACTGCAGAGTAGAAACTCCTGTGGGAGGTGCCTTTGAAGCAGATTGAACGGCAAGTGCTGTACTGCTAGATGATACTGTCCATGAAGGGACGAGCGTGTTCCGGATCAAGGTATGAAGCCCATGCAGCTTTATCTTGCAGGAGCTTTACTATTTTTGTGTGGGACCTGCTCCAGTTCCTTTCTACTTGTTCCTGAAAATGTGCAATCCTGAGTCGGTGAACATGAGGAACAGAAAAGAGGCAGCCAGACCTTGAAGAGATGACCCCAGTACCGTGTAGTACATGGCCATTTTTCTTCAGTGCAGCTTGATTACAGCAGGGCTGGGAATCAGTGTTCTGCTGTATAGATAAACAGCTGCTAAAGCCCGAGGGGTTTTCAAGTACCACATATACAAAGGCAGCCTGTGGACTAACAGATGGTGACCTAGGATTGCCAAGGTGTGATATCTTCACTAAAGAACACCACCTATGGCATCATGTTAAACAAAAAGTAGCTGCTATCATGTTCTTGCTGAAATAACAAAGAGCAAAATTTTAACATATGATCTGTGATGATGTTAACTATTCCCCTTAAATAAAATCCCATCTATCTCTGAGTCTCAGTCAGAATAGATACCATTCTGAAAATATTATAGAATTTGTGTATTCATTTCAAAACAGTGAGCCCAAAGCAGGTGCATTGTTCCTATTTTCACCTTCAGTTTCCGAGCTGAGATTAATGGGACATAGATCTCAGTTAACCTTATTTCAAATTTCCCCAAATAATTCTCATTTTTTTCCAGCTTCTATTTTTTTCATGCAATATATCAAACAGTGTTCAGAAACACTGTTTGGAAACAGTTCGGAAAGGCATTTCTGTTCTGAAAAGCATGTAAACAAACAGACAATCTATGTATAGGTATCGTTCTGTTTGATTAAGAGAACAAAGAAAACATGTAACAAGCTACTAGAAGTAATGACTAGCTGTTGTTTAGCTTACATTACAACAAATAGCCTTATTTCATGCATCTGATGGTAGAACTTATTTTTTTCAGCATGTAATTGGTACATCTGAAGGAACCTGGGGACTGTGTATCTCAGACTGCAATAAAAATGAATTATTTTTTCCGCCATGTTTTTGCATTTTTCGTGTTGTTCATAATGCTCGGACCTGATCTGTAAGCCCACGCTGAAGCAAGCTACTGTCAATAAATTTCAGAGAGCAAGAAGCTGCCTTGAAAAGAATGCCGGGTGGATCCCCATTCACAAGGAGAAATAGGATTAAGAAAAACTGAATAATTAATTTGAAAGCATCTTTTAGTGCATACAGCTTTGCTTCTGGGATTGCACGGGAAGGTATTTTCACAGCGGCATGAGGGAAGAAATTTCAAACCTGGCTTTTATTAAGTGCTTACTGATTTCATTTATTCTGTTGTGTTTTACAACATGAGACCCAAGCTGCGGCTCACATGTGTAGCGGGACTGTGCAGGAGAACTGAACATAATACATACGGCTGAAAAGCCAGCACAAGGCATTACTGGATCAAAAGGTCAGAAACAATTACCATAATCAGCTACTCTGGCTTCTGGCATAAAAGCCCTTAATTCCTGTCTGAATTAGAGAATATTTTTCAGAAAATGATCTAATCCTGATCACTACACTCCTAACTACATTGTCGTGATGGATAATTAGCTTCGCTGCTAAATTATGTATGTTTGGTCCAGTTTCTTGCTTGGCTCTTTGAGTCAAAACTCTGATGCTGAATTTATTTACACCTTTGCCTATAATGAAAATGAAACTGTTCTCATGAATTTTTTGCCATTTATGTACTTCCTGTATATTTTCAAGAGAGCTTTCAATTTTTTTTTGTTTGATAAATAAATTGTTTATTTGAATTTCCTGAGACTGACAAGTGCACAATTTGTGAATATTTGAAGTCACAGATTTTCCTTTGGAAAATGAATCTTGACAAATTCGAAAAAAGCCTTAAGTGTAATCCTCAAAACACAGGTTACAGGCAGTAATATATCTCCTTTCCTCTGTTTGGTGCTGGCCTGCTAGATGTGCAAAGATCTCATGTGGATACAGCCACACAAACAGGTTGTGGCAAGACCGGACCCAGAATTAACAGATTACCCACTCTGCTCCGTGGCTGCCCTGTGGCTTCTTCTCTCCCTAGTCTCAAACTCAGATGCTGACTCCGGGAACACTGTCTCGCCCAGGGGCACGTGGGCTTGCATTTGCCAGCAGACAGGGGCACACACAGCAGCAGATCTTGCAAAGCAGCTGAGTCTTGCGTTAGTTTATGGCACCTAACTAGCTCATAGGAATTCCTTCACTTAGCAACTACGTTATACCGGGAATACATGCGCAGTTCGCTGTCAGGGTTTGCATTCTACTTTCCTCCCATTCTGTGTGTATGGCCTGCATTCTCGGATATGACCTCATTAGAGAAGAGAAAAAAAAGGGGTGGGGTGGGGAGGAATTGTTTCTTTATTTGACTAGATTATAAACATGTTGTATGGTGCCAATTTAGAGGCAAGATAAGAAGTCAAAAGTCTTGGAGTTTAAGTTCAATGTTATTTTGCATGTATCCTTTTCAATTCATTAGGGTATGAATGAGTCATTAAAGGAAATCCTGACTGTGCAACACATTTAATTGGATTAAAACCAAGCAGTGTGTTTGACTTGGGCCTTAAGCAAAAGCTGCACCATCATAAACTTATTTTAAGAGCTTGAAGAGAATTCTAATCATAGTAATCCTACAAATTAATGTGAAACTTTACAAATTACAATCAATAATAAGCCTTTGCTAATTAAACTATTTTAAAGATACCCCAGTTAATAACATAATTCTAAGAATTTTTAATCCATGTTTACTGTTAATCACTTGACAGAAGGCTCAACATCCTGAATTATGTCAAAGCAAAATATTTCAAACAATATTTAAGTAATTGCTCAAATAACAATAGGAAAAACAATCTGGAGAAATCTCTGGAAAACAACTGACTGTGTAATAAAGACTAAGGAAAAAGGCAAAGGAAGAGTTCTAGGCTATTTCATAATGAATCTCTACACAAGAAAGGGCCTCGTGTCGTTATTATTAAGATGACAGGATGAAAAAGTTTCAACTTCAGGAGTGAACTTGCTACTTCACTGCTGGAATTAAGAGTTCAAGAGTGCAGGGGAAGCAGATTGGGGGCCACAGAAGCAGGATGAAGAATTTCTAAATGATGGGGTAGGTGTCTCTTTTCTCTTTCCTGGGCCAGCTGGATCTCAGGGAACATGCAAGCACACTATCTCTGTGAAAGGAATCTGTCACACTGATGGATAAAAGCAGCCCCTAAAAATCTATTCTTGACAGTAAACACCAATTCTTTATCTCTCTTAATACTCCGTGAATTACCTAGAAGACAGAAGGATTCTTTGGTGAGTTTGCTCAAAGGAAGAGACTTCAGGCAGTAGTCTGCACTGTTTCCTCTAGAAATCAGAGTGCGAACTATGCCCATACTACGCAACTACAGTCATTCTCATCATGATCTCTTCTTAAACAATCTTTCAAAATGCTTGTGTCAAGGTCAAAGATAACATGCAATTAAAAATAATAACAGCTCTTCAAAAATAAGATGGTAATACATGGGTGTAGTAGCTGCACAAAAGTAGGGCAGAGTTATTCACAGAGGAGCATCAGTCAAGAGACTATGGGCACGTTCAGAAGAGGCATTTCTTTGTCTGAGAAAACAGCCACCTCACCCTCAGCATCACAGAAAAGGCACTCTCATTTTTGATGTCACTTGTTGAGGGTTTTCATCTTCCACAGCTGCTCACAATATATGAACATAATCAGAACTGTCCTTAAGAAAAACAAAAAATTTCCAAATCACCATGAAGTTATTCAGCACACCTATGTTCAACAGAGCTTACTAAAGCACCTCCCTGTCTGAACTTCCATAGGATACGTTCTGAAATAGTAATATGAACAAAGAAAAACATAGGAGAATCGTAATTTCATTTACAATAGTTAACACACCAAATTAGATTTTTAAGTCAGGACTGCTATACAAAATGATTTAACCTAAGTCAAATATTCATTGGCTATCTATGGCAATGCTTTCTTTCTTCTCCTTGTATAGAGGCACTTAAAAACAACATCTTCTTAGATAGTTTTCTGGATACTCTGAAGAAGACAGTTTTCCTTTGGCTTGGTTTTGTTTCACTGTTGTTTTCCCTCTCTGTTTTAATTATTTATGTGTCTGCCATCTCTGATATCTAGATCACAGCTACTTAAAAGGTCTATGAACTAAAGAAGAAATAATTTAGGCTTTTTTTTTTCTACAACTCTGCCATTGCTGCTGAACAATATATAAGCCTATTTGTTTGTAATAACTTATTTGTAAAAAAATTGAAGTTGTAAAATCTTATTGGGCTGTGGTACTCTTTGTAAATATACTTGACAAGCACATAAAGACTGGGGGCAAAATAGACCAAAATCTAATTAAGAAACAACATGTTGTTCTCCATAAAAAAGAAAGCATATTTTCAAAGCAAAAGCTCAGTTTAAGCCTAAACTTACTCCCTCTGAACTGAGAATAGCAATCTCCTGACATGGTCAATGATGCAGAATCTAATTTCTCCCTCTCCCAACACAAAAACATGCAATTATGAGCCAGCAACATGATCTGGTAATTATCATTTGAAGTCATCATTTAGTTGCTCTGATACCAAATAGGGTTTCTGCCAAAGAAAACTTTGTTAGTTATTCAAATACGATTGCATTAAGCATTCAAAAGACTTTGAAAACTCAAAACAGCAGACATGTCCCAAGAGATTCACAGCTCATATTGTCAACCCACCCTCTGTCCCATGATCATCACTGTGATTTACAAAAATAAAACCAGGAAAAAAAAACAATATGGGCCAAATAACAGCTGTTCTAAATTGGCCTAGCTTTTTGCAGTCAAGGAAGAATGATGCTGGTTTACACCAGTGGAGATTCTGTCTTTGATGGTTCATTTTCTTCTTTCCAATATGTCTATAAGGATCATAGTAGTAGCCAACGATAATACATCTTATTCAGTCTTCTTATTTTCTTTGTCTTTATCCTCCTCTCCCTGTATACTACATTGGAGTTATTTTTCTGTCTTCTGCAGACACATTTCCTTTTCTCCTCCTCCTTTTGTGTCTTTTCCCTTGAGCTATTATTGTTATTTGAACTGGCAAAGGAATAAGATTTTTTTTTTTTTCCAGAAGAAAACAGATTAATTTATTTCAGTCTCTATTGGCAGTGTGCTCCGCACCCAAGGGCCACCATAGAAGTACCAGCTTCTGCTCTTAGTGACAATTCTGTTCTTCGGGATTGGCCTTGTTTTGGTGGTGTTTCAGGGTACAAGGGGAACTCCAGAATGCTTAGGCTGTTGGGAGCCTTGAGAATCAAGACATGGGCTTACATTTTCTTTCCTTTGTCTAGTTTCTTTGCCAATCTACAGCAACACAAGGGAACATTTGCCCGACTTCCAAGGAATTTGGTCTTTGCCCGACTTCCAAGGAAGCCTTACGTTAATGCCTCACTGATGCCTTGCATAGAGTTTGTCCTCCTCGTGCTGGGACTGGAAGCTGCATAACCAGACTGTGCCTGTGCTGTGGATGCCCTAGCCTAACAGATGGCTCCTCAGGAACTCCTAGCAGCTGGTGTAGTTTAGAGATGCCTTTTGGTCGCTTAAAACTGTTTGGGAGTTGGCACTGGACCAACACAAGGATCAGGCTGTTCAGCCCTCCTCCCCACATACCCCTTTATGCGATTGCCAAGAAAAAAAATAAATTCCTCAGCAAATTTGAATCAAGAATTTGGAATTTAACCCAGAAGCCTACCTAATCAGATGCTGTATCTATACTATCAGAGTTTGTTAAGTCCCTTCACTCTGTAGAAAGTTATTCTGGCCAGATATGGTACAATGCAATAATGGGGAATGGAAGCTCACAAACTCATTGATCATCCTAGCCAAATCTCCATCAGCCAAACAGGCTGTCTCCTGGACAGCCACTACAATGAGGTGCTCTGCCAGATATTATTTTTATGATATCTACTCGTGAGGCATGAAAAGGCCAAGTCTGAAGGCATCCTAAGGGTCACTTTTATCATTTAAGAATGATACCAGCAAAAGCAAGATGTAAACAGAAGTTCAAATATTGGAGACCACTGAGATAATAATTAAAAGAGAAAGGATTTGTAATTTTTTTTTAGAATAAAATAGACAAAATGAAATAGTATCTATATTTCAACAACGCTAAGTACCAGAGTCCTGCATTTCCTTTGAAACCACCCCATTTAGGAAAGCAATAGAATTTGCAGTCTCAGCATTTATCAGGGTTAAACATCCTGAGTTCACAGAGCTTTTAAAAAAGCATTCAAACATGAGGGCAGGCAGAAATCTGAAGTACTGATGGCAAAGGTACAGACAGAGGAGGGATTATACAAGGTACTGAGTGCCAGAAGGTAAAAATTTGATTATGATGTGGAAGAAGGTGGGGAAGACAGCTGGCAGATCCAGAGAGAAGGTAGGTCAGCGCAGTGTTAACTCTTAGTGAAATACCTTAAAGGACTTTCAGTCATATGGACTAATTATGAAAGGTCTTTTGTGGGGGCAACAGGAAGTAATGACCAAACAGATGCACAAGCAACATTCATAAGGTGAAGAAATGCATTGTTATTTTCATATGTTTTTTTGCAGATCAAGTTTTGTTCCCAATGTCAAGTCATTGTTAATCATCTATTCTAATGTTGCACAGAAACAGCACATGTACCTGGACTTGTGGAATGGCTTTTCAATGCCTTATTGACTTAAAGAAACAGTAAAACATTCCAAGTAGTTGGACATTAAATAATTCTGACCCAGCAACAAAATCTCAAACATGGTTCTTCACCTCTCCAAGTGTTCTTTCTGCCAGCTCCTGTTTTACATCAAATATCCTTGACTCAGTATATGTCTTCCTTTTACTCCATTTGCTCCTTTTTCCTTCAGACCATGTCATTCTGGACAATGTAGGACTATCTTTCTGAATTACAGCCAAACTAAATTACAATAAGTAGCCAATAATGTAAAAATTATTACAAAATTCGTGAACTTCTCATACACTGAAATACTACCTCATAAGGGAAGGGGATGGGTATGGTAGGATGGTAGGATTGTGGTTATGAGTACCTAACCAAACCTTACTATTTTAAGACCTCAACAAAAGGATGAGTACACAAAAGGGTTTTTTTGAGTTCTCTTTATTCACAGTTAGTGAATTTAATTCACTGTTCCCCATCACTCAAAGAGTTTGACTGCAATGGAAAACACAGATTCTTCATTTCTCCTTCTTGTGAATGAGACATAACAACATCAATCATGCAGTATTTCCTCCATGCTCAGGGTAGGTGCATCTCTTTGAGTAAGAAGCTAGGTATGCAACAAGGAAACCTAAGGTACAATTGGAATTAAATTTAGCAAGGGATGTTAAAAATAACAAGAAGAGCTTTTTCAAATATATCAGCAGCAAAAGGAAGATTAGGGAAAATGTGGGTCCATTGGTGAACGAGGTGGGAGCCCTGGTTACAAAAGACACAGAAAAAACAGAGCTACTGAATGTCTTCTTTGCTTCAGTGTTTACCAAGGGCAGACCTCTGGCATCCCTGGGCACTAGAGACCCTAAAAACCAGAGAAGGTGTCTGGGGAGAGGAGGACTTGCCCTGAATAGAGGAAGATTGGATCCAAGAGCTTTAAGGGAAACCTGACATCCACAAATCCAAGGGCCCTGATAGGATGCACCTTGACGGGAGAGTACAGTGGGAGCTGGTGGATGTTATTGCCAAGCCACTTTCCAGCATGTTTGAAAGGCTCTGGAGAATGGGGGAGATGCTAGAGAACTTGAAGAAAGACAGTGTCACACCAGTCCTCAAAAACAGCAAGAAGTAGGCAATTACCTAGGCCAGTTAGTTAGGTCAGTTAGTCTCACCTTCATCCCTGGAAAAGTGATGGAACACCTCATCCTGGCTGTTGTCTCCACGCATATGAAGGATAAGAAGGTGTTCAGGAGTAGTCAGTATGGATTCACCAAGAGGAAATCATGCTTAATAAACCTGATGGCCTTCTATGATGCAATGACCGTCTGGGTAGATGAGGGAAGAGCAGTTGATGTCGTCAATCTGGACTTCAGCAAGGCTTTTGACACTGTTCATCACAGCATCGTCTTAGGCAAGTTCTGAAAGTGCGGTTAGATGAGTGGACGTTGAGGTGGATGCTGAGAATTGACTGGATGGCAGAGTCCAGAGGGTGGTGGTCAGTGGTCTAGTTGGAGGCCTGTAGCTAGTGGTGTCCCCCAGGGGTCAGTCCTCAATCCAGTCCTGCTCAATGTATTCATCAATGACCTGGATGAAGGCACAGAGTGCTCCCTCAGCAAGTTCGCTGATGATACCAAACTGGGAGGAGTACCTGACACCCCAGGAGGCTGCACTGCCATCCAGAGGGACCTGGACAGACTGGATAACTGGGACAAGTGGTGAGAAATCTCATGAAGTTCAATAAGGGCAAGTGCAAGGTCCTGCACCTAGAGAGGAATAACCACAGATAGCAGTGGTTGAGGCTGGGACAGGCTGGGGACCGACCTGCTGGAGAGCAGCTCTGCAGAGAGGGACCTGGGCGTCATGGTGGACGACAGGTTGACC